>JAPPVO010000031.1:54561397-55020175 GCA_030407325.1 Camellia japonica | reverse complement strand
AAATGGTGTAGTAAAAAGGAATAATAGAACTTTAGAAGATATGAGTAGAACAATACTTTGTGAAAATAATCTTCCTAAATATTTTTGGGCTGAAGCCGTTCACATCGCATGCTATATTTTAAATCGTGCATTAATTAGACCTATTCTCAAAAAGACTCCTTCTGAACTTTGGCATGATAGAAAGCCCAACATTAGTCATTTGCATATTTTTGGTTGTAAATGTTTTGTGCATAATAATGGTAAGGATAACTTAGGTAAATTTGATTCAAAATCTGATGAAGCAATTTTTCTTGGTTATTCCTTAACTAGCAAAGCTTATCATGTTTTTAATAAAAGAACTCTTGTTGTGGAAGAATTCTATACATGTGGCATTTTGATGAAACTAACATCTCTGCTCAAAAGTAAATTGTTAGTGATAATATAGATTTGGAACCAAATGTGGAAGATTCAAGTATCTATAAAGAAGAGAACCAACCATGTAAGTTGAACAAAGAGATTGAACAACCTATTCTCCCACCTCAATAAGAAGGAAAAAACAATGATGATTTGCCAAGAGAATGGAAGTTTGTTCATAATCACTCGAAGGATTTAATCCTAGGTGACCCTACAAAAGGTATTGAAACTCGTTCTTCACTTAGAAATATTTGTAATAACTTGGCTTTTCTCTCACAGATTGAGCCTAAAATCTTTCAAGAAGCCGAATTCGATGAACATTGGATAATAGTTATGCACGAAGAGCTTAACCAATTTGAGAGAAATAAAGTGTGGGAACTTGTGCCAAAACCTAAAGATCATACCATTATCGGTACCAAATGGATCTTTCGAAACAAGTTTGATGAATCCGGCACAATTATAAGAAACAAGGCTAGACTGTTGCACTAGGATACAATCAAGAAGAATGTATTGATTTCGATGAAAACTTTTGCCCGGTTGCTAGATTAGAAGCCATTCACATGTTACTTGTATTTGCATGTTTTAGAGATTTCAAATTTTATCAAATGGATGTAAAAAAGTGCCTTTCTTAATGGTTTTATAAATGAGGAAGTTTATGTAACAAACCCCAGGTTTTGAAGATCATACTTTCCAAATCATGTTTTACACTATCAAAAGCTTTATATAGTTTGAAACAAGCACCTCGTGCATAGTATGAATGATTAAGTAAATTTTGATTGAAAATAATTTTTCTAGAGGAACGATTGATACAACACTTTTGTTAAAACTAAAAATGTGATTTACTTATTGTGCAAATATATGTGGATGCCATTATATTGGTGCTACTAATGAAACCTTGTGTAAGGAATTTGCTAAGTATATGCAAGGTGAGTTTGAGATGAGTATGATGGGGGAGCTAAATTATTTCCTTGGACTTCAACTCAAACAATGTAAGGAAGAAATTTTTATCAACTAAGCTAAGTACACAAAAGAACTACTCAAAAAGTTGGTATGTATGACTCAAAAATAGTTGGAACACCTATGAGCACATCCATTAAGTTAGACAAGGATGAAAAAGGTAAGTCCATTGATCAAACAAAATATCGAGGTATGATCGGCTCACTTCTTTAATTAACTGTAAGTAGACCCCGATTATGTTTAGTGTTTGTATGTGTGCTAGATATCAATCAAATCCTAAGGAATCACATCTCGGTGCTGTTAAAAGAATTTTTAGATATCTTGTTGGCACTCAAAATTTGGGACTGTTTTATCCTAGAAGTGTTGCATTTGATTTAATTAGTTACTCAAATGCCGACTTTGCTGGTTGCAAACTTGATAGAAAAAGCTCTAGTGGCACTTGTCACTTTCTTGGTAACTCATTAATATCTTGGTTTAGCAAAAAGAAAAATTCTGTTGCTTTATCAACGGCCGGAGCTGAATATATAGCTTTTGGAAGTTGTTGTGCTCAAATACTTTGGATGAAACAACAATTGGAAGACTTTGATTTGCATTATGATCATATCCTTATTAAATGTGATAATACTAGTGCCATTAATTTAAGCAAAAATTCAGTTCAACACTCACGAACAAAACTGTCACGACCCAAACCCGCCCCTATGGGTTTAGCACCATAACCGGCCAGTAATCCGTGATTACCGAAGGCCTGCTTAACAGTAGAACAGTAAAACAGAGTACAGGGGCAGGCGGAAGCCAAAACAGTAATTTAAACAATGTCCAATGAGCTGTGACAGTTTGTATGCAAAAAGACTTTTCATACAATATACAATCAGTGCAAAACAGTATGTAAAACATTTACAATCATTCAGGACAGGGACTTAATCCCTGTTAAAACAGTACAGTAATAGTCTATACAGTCTATATAAAACAGAATAGAAAGGGGGGGAGGGGGGAAACTAAAACACCCCAAAGCCGTAGCTTGAACGGCTCAGAACCTCGCAGTGAGGCACAGTAGTTGGCTTTAACAAAAGGGAGTCTAACCCACGCTCCTAGCTCTGGTCTGGTGCCTGAACACCTACATATAATATATGAGCAGAGAGCTAAAGCCCAGTGAATAACATAATGCGTAAAAGAGGTTAAGAATGAATGTCCTTTCAGTAATGAAAACAGTTCATTAACTCAGTATTTCAGTCATTCAGTCATAACAGTCATATGTGGTACATCCATTAGCATAGCAGTACAGTAAACAGTAGGTCTTAAAAAGACCGAATAGTCAGTGATGGCCATCATAATAGTAAACAGAAGTTCCAAGATAGGAACTGACAGAGATCTCTGTAACAGTAGCGGTAATAGTAACAGTAGTTGCTATGGATGCCACAATACAGTTCAGAATAGAGGACATACATTGATTCAGTTAACAGTATCAATTCAGAAACAATACAGTTTAACCATTCAGAAAATATTCATATTTGAACATATCTTTACACAGTTGTTACTCACAGAGTTCTGGGCTACAGTTAAGCTAGAGCGCGTCCTCAGATGCCAACCCTACACAGTTACAGATTGAACACACACTAAGCTACACAGTTGGGAAAATAATAACTTAATCCCCAATTTGCCTCGGTGTGGTTCTACATCTATATCCTCATTAAGATGCTTAAACTAGGCCTAAGAATGCCTAGGATGGGATGAGGATGCAAAGATGCACTTTAAAAGCATTTTCAGAATTTTCAGAAAACAGGGGTCCCGCTCGAACTAGGTTACTCCGCTCGAGTGGACATGCAGACAAAGGTTTCCGCTCGAGCGTAGACTTACCCGCTCGAGCGTACT
Organism: Camellia japonica; assembly: GCA_030407325.1. NCBI lineage: Eukaryota > Viridiplantae > Streptophyta > Magnoliopsida > Ericales > Theaceae > Camellia > Camellia japonica. Next base: position 55,016,956 of record JAPPVO010000031.1, on the reverse strand, counting down.
GCAAAACAGTCAAAAGTGCTAGATAGGTGAAATTCACACTCGATTGGGCGTTCGACACCCGCTCGAGCGTAAGACACAATGTCCCGCTCGAGCGTAAATTACCCTGCTCGAGCGGACTACAAAACACAACAAAATGCTGGGAGCACGATTTTCACGCTCGAGCGCCAGTCACCCCGCTCGAGCGTGAGTTCAAAATTTGGAATTTCCAGATTTGAACTTCAAGCTCAAAATCAAGTTTCAATGTACCAAATTCGATTCCTTTGGGCCCATTTCCTGGAAAAACACTTGTAAATACATAGTATGACATGATTTAAAGCTCAATTTGTAAAATCGAGGCCCAAAGGTGAGGGAATTAAACCCAATTTCAAACAACACTTCAAGAACATGATGAATGTGTAACATGCAAGACTTTAAACCACTTTCAAGCTTTAAATACTTGCTCTACTGAGCCAATTCATCCAAAAACAAGATGAAATCATGGACTTTAACATAAACATGAACATGCATGCACCAATTGCCATGAAATCAACATCCAAATGCAAGGATATAAACATGCATGCAAAGATTAAGCTTCCATTCAACAATTTAGCACCAATTCTAGACTCCACCCTCAAATGGACCATGAACCATGCAAGAACAATCTTAAATACATCAATAAAAGGTTGAATTTTCTACCTTGGGTCCCCCAATTACAAGTCTAGAAGCTCAATCAAGCAAGAACTCCTTTAATCTTCTTAATTTCCAAGCAAAACCAAGCAAACAAAATGAAAACCAACTCTTCTAGGTCCCTCTCTCTCTATAGTCGGTTTTATGTCTCTCAAATGGCTGATGAAATGTGTTAAGGCTCACATATGTGAATCAACTAAAGGCTTAAGACTTGGCCCACTAAGTTAGTTTGGTAATTAGAGCCAACTATGCAATTTAGCTTATTTTAATCTAATTTAATCATACTAAATCACATTTCAGATAATTATGCCATAAAATCTTATAAATTCTAATGATCATAAAACATCACTCGATTTCAGATTCGGCCGCCGATAAGGCCTTCAATTCGCAATTTAAAACATAAAACATGGACAGATAAGTTTAACAGTCAACAGATAGATATGTATTTAAACTAGCACATTCAATCAGTCAGTTCAGTATTTCAGTCGATTCAATTACTTTCATAATCAGTCTCAGTTTAGCAGTAATCAGTGGTTAATCGGTAAACAGTGGTGAGGGTTGTTACAAAAACATATTGAAATTTGACATCATTTTTTAAGAGATCATGTTCAAAAATGGGATATTGTACTTGAATTTGTAAACATCGACAAGAAATTAGCGGATATTTTCACAAAACCCCTAAGCGAGGATCGCTTCAATTTTATTCGTGGCGAACTTGGAATGTCGATTTCTATGTAAAAAGTTTTGTTATGACTGTAAAACTTAAATTTTTGTTAAAATGATATATGTGTATTGCTACATTGATATGGAAACATTTATATCAGTTGAATGCTCTCAAGTCTTTCATGCATTTATTCTCCTTAACAGTTTGCTATTCTCAACTGAGTAATTTTTTTTGAGTCTGCATCTTGAGGTAAAATTAACTTTGCATACATTGATTTTTTTTAAACCCTCATGGTATTTTTTTTACATTACCATTCCAGCAACACCAATGTCCTGTTAAATTTAATTTCTGTTGGTATTATTTTATTTTAATTTTTTTTTATTTTTTTTATTTTGCTATTAAGCTTAATTTCTTTTATTTTTTTTTTTTCTTATTATTATTTTTTGTTTGGGCTTAATTTTCTTATTTTTTTGCTTTTTAATTTCATTTTTTAGTACATAAATATAAAAACAAAAACAAATCAAAATACAAATATTTATATAAAAAAAAACACCCTTCATTTTTTTACGGTGACACGCCGATCAAAATAAACATAAAAAAAAACCAAACAAACAAACAAACAAACAAACCCTTCATTTTTTTTTCCGGCCCTACGCCGATCTTACTTACTCGCCTCTTCCACCGCTCTCTTCTTCTTTTTATCACCTTGGGCGACGCTTGACGTCCCTGCCCCCGTGCTTTCGTCAGGAGTGAGCACTCCCTGCTGACTATTAAAAGCCAAGAACGACGTTACTCCAAATTGGGCCATGGAGGTGGTCTTCCGTTTAAGCTCTTTATTTTCGGCCTTCAATGCACCTATTTCTGCTCGCGCATCCTTGTATATGCGCTGGAGCAGAGAGCGTTGGGCGTTGACCTGATGGAGCTCACTCGTCCTATTCTGCAATCGGTGAGCCAATTTTGTGACTGCCGTCATCGTCTCCATACAAGACGTCAGTGTGAAATGATGGCTTCAATGTCTGATTGAGCTGCCATTATTTGCTCAATCGACATCATAGGAAGGTTGGGAAGAGTGGGAGCTGGGGTACTCGGCCCAGTAGTGCTTACGGGATCATTCAGGTCCGGAAAAGAGTAAGGGAACGGGATGAGCCATGTAGTAGGAGAGCGAGATGTAATCAAAAGGGGAGTAGTTTTTGGCAACCTTTTGCTCTACTCAGTCTCTCTGTTCTATCTCTCTCACGAAGCGAATGAGGAAGAAGAAGGCGCAGAGAGTGATTAAGAAGAAGACGACAAGTGGGAGAGAGAGTTGAGGCAGCTGATTAACTGATTGACCCGTCTCGCTTTGTCGGTCGGCTGACGCAAAAGCGAGGACGCGCGTCAGACGCGATTTTTGACGAACAAAAAAGAGACGCGGGCGAATCATATATATTTATAGACATATATATATCTGTTTTGATTATCTATTTTTTGATGCCATTTATCACTATCATTTTCCTCCTCCTCCTCCAAATTCTGAGCCATGATTTCCTTTTGATAATGTCACAGGGGAAGAAATTATATGATGTTATGTATTATGATATTATTTTCAAACTAATATGATGTTATGTATTTATAGTTTGATATCTTAATCTTATATCATGTTATTGATTAAAGCTTATTTATTACACATGTGCTAATCTATGTATTTAGAAATGAATTCAGGAAGCATGACTTGAGGGGGAGCCTTTGTTACTTCCAAATCAAATCAAAACATCATTGTGTGCCATCATCAAAAAGGGAGAGATTGTTAGACTTATTTATTTTGATGATTTATTTAATTATGTTTTAATTTATTTGAAAGAGAAAAATAGAATCCAAAATTTATTTTGATGATTTATTTGAAAGAGAAAAATAGAATCAAAATTTATTTTGTCCCATTATTTCTCACCTAAACCTTTATTCTAAATGTTATTAGAATGTATTTAATGTTTGATTAAATTAAGAGTTCAAACAGCCCAAGACAAAGGTGCAAACAGCCCAGCACAGTAGCAGTTCAAAAGGTTCAAAAAGTTCAAGTGGAAGATATTCAAATTTGTAATGATGGAGTGGAAGATATTCAATTTAGTAATAATGGAGTACAACAACTATAAACGGCTATAAATTCAAATGAATACAATGGCTATGAACAGTTATAAACGGCTATAATTTTCATTATATATACCAAAGCCTCTAATGTAAACAAGTTATAAAAAATCTGAAAATATTCTTTGATATATAATCACTCACATCTATTCTCAGAAATTATATACTGAACCTTATAGCATTAAGCTCATCTTTCCTGTGTGAGATTTACAGAAAAATCAAAACTTCATTTTATATATCTATCTTTGAGAAATATTTATTGTAAGCTTTCTTTGAAAGCAAAAATACCATTTCATCTTGTAAAAGTGTTGCAAACACTGTGTTCTTGAAATCTTGAGAGTGATTGTGAATCACCCAAGATTTGCAAGGGTTTGAGCTTGTGAAGTCTGTGTAAAATCCGTGGAGGATTGCTCCATTTGTAAAGAAGTTGCTAGCACCCCCATGAAGCTAGAGCATAGTGGAAAATCTCAAGTGAAGCTTGAGGAGTGGACGTAGGTCGAGTTGAAGCCGAACCACTATAAATTTGTTTGTTTCTCTCTCTCTTATCTCTTTATTTTATTTAAATTACTGTAGCTATATTTCACATTTTCACTGTGCTAAAATCATTAACTGACATAATTGTTAGAACACTTGTTTTAATTATTTTTATTTCATTAACTATATTTATCTATTGTGTTAGTCATAATTTTTATTAGGATATTATTAATTTTTAATTGTAAAAACCTAATTCACCCCCCTCTGAGGTTGTCTTTTGGGTAATAAATAGCAAACGACACACTTTATAGAAAATAGGACAGCAAAGACTGCTCGAGCGCATACTTCACCGCTCGAATGGTGTGAGTAAAGCGGTGCAAAACATATTTTCCAGAAGTTCAGTTTGCAAGTAGAGATACTAGATGATTAACTTCATCGCTCGAATGCACAAATGACTGCTTGAGCGGTCAAACCACTTTAACTTCTTTTTGGTCAACACAAATGACCAAACAGCTCGATCCCCGTATATTGTCAATGAAGTGGCAAACAAGCAAAGCTCAAGATACAGAATGGCAATACAAACTCTTCTGCACAAGCACAATTCAGGTTAAATTCACATCTAAACACTTACAACCTCACTGAAACAAAAGTGCGAATAAAATCACAACTGAAAGGAGTTTTGTCAAAGAGGATTGCCAATTACAAAAGCCTAACGGAATTGATGGTTTGTTGTAGGTAATGAGAATTTGAAATAAGGGGAAATGAAATTGAAACCAAGAAGTTTATAAACTTTTGTGAAATGAGAAACTAGAATGAGAAGAAAGAATAGTTTATGATTTATTTAAAAATGAATAATTGCACTCGTAATGAACTTACTACTTGTTGAGCCAATTTAACATTTGGAATTAAATTATGAAAATGGAAGGGAACGAGAGGGAAGGGGATTTATTTATGAACTTTGAAAATGGCATGAAGTGGAAAAATTGAATTAATGGGAACTAAATGATAGAATTTATGTAACTTGTGAATGTAGATAAAAAAATCTAAACTGGGAGGATGAAATTGAATTTATGGAATTGACTCATGTTGTAATTTTTGATGAACGGAAATTGTGAAGTTAAATATTGAGATTTTGCGTTCTAGAGGTTATGTCCTACTCCATCAGTGGAGGATGGTATGGATGTTAAAGGATGCGTTTCGTGCATTGTTAAATAAATTGTGAAATTTGGAATAATGTATCAATTGTTGAGATGAATGAAAGAGCGCATGGATATGGGTTCCTCTTCCCTCCAGATTTGTGCGCGATGAAGTGTGAACTCTCCCCACTAGCTTGAGGTCTAGTATAGTTTGGTGCTTTGAAATGGGTTCTTCTTCCCTCCGATTCGTGTCCAGTAAAGTAGGTTGTAGTGGTTATGGTTTGACGAAATCGGATTACATTACGTGATAGTTATGTGTAGTTTATCTTTATACTTGGAATATGATAAAAAGAGGGTGTTATTGGATTTCCGTACTTGTGGCCGGTAAAATATATTAATGCGTGTTGACGTGCCTATTGTTGCATGCATATATTGTTGTCGGTGCTCCATCTACTCGTATGTTTTAGGCCATAAAACATGGTAGTTGTAGTTGTAGCTTTAATGTGTTGGAAATACATGACGGGTGTCTTTGTCTAAGTAATTTATGAGACTGTGGTAATATATGGGATAGTTGGGATTTCCTTGAATGTAAATGGAAGGATTTAAAAGATAATATATGGCTTCAATTTTTCTATTATGTTAAAGAGGAATTTTTGAGAAAAACATATTTATGTAAGTATATTTTGAATACTAAATGTCATATTACCTATATATGTATACACATGAAATATTCATAATTATAGCTATATATATGTTGCTATTGTTTAGGATCATTGGGATCTCTACTGGACCTTTGTGTTCATCCCACGTTGTTAATCATATTCATGTATAGAGTGAAGACTTGCTTAAAACTTGAAATCTTTTATTTGTTGGCCACGGAGCCTTACACTTGTAGGCAGAACGCTAATATGATGTAGAAGGGTTAATCCTTGTTATTTTATTTAATTGTATTTGGTGATGTAAACCTACGGCCTATATTGTAATTGATTACATGTATACGAGAGAGAATATTGTAATATATTTATTCCTAAATGCTTTCACATGTTTATTATTATTGAATGGACTGATTTAAAAAAAAATAATAATAATAATATCCAAATAATAAAAATTGGAGCGTCAGAGGCCTGGCCCTAGGATAGGCCACCAAGGCCCTCGATAGATAGGGTCTGAAAATTTTGTAAGCTGTTTGTGTCAAAAAAAAAAAAAATAGGGCCCAATCTAATTAAGGCCCACTTGTTTTTATTTTCATTTTTATTTTATTTTATAAATTAACAGGCCCAAACTACTTCAGTTTCTCTTGGTCATTTGTTTCATTACAATTAAATCCATTTTGTTTTTGTTAATCAACTACTAACTTCAATCATTTTTAATTGCAACAAAAATATGAGGACTACAATTTTGCTTTGGATGGCAAAAGTGTCAACTTATCGTTTCACACGAGAAATAATTGATTATTTTTAGAAGACAGAAAGGTGAAGTGCCTTAGTGTTAAATTATAGGGAGTAAAATGAAATTTTGTCTAACTTTTTTTATTTTATTTTATTATTATTATAAAAGAAACTTATAAATATTTTACTTTTAAATGCATAAAAATTACAAATTTTCACTAAAAAATTGGTATGATCGGGATATAAAATTTAATTACCAAGATTGTAATAATTTTAAAATTCTATAACAATCTACATTATTTGACCTAATTGGGATCGTTCGCATCATAATTTTGATAACCATGTTTACGGCCAACTCAACATTTAAACCCTTTTCAGCCAATTCACTTCTAACTATTGCCAATTTGCCATATCATCCGATTCCTTGCTATTTGCAGGGACCTCCATACCAGCCACGAGTTCATCTTCATTTTTGTGTATTATATCTATATTGGAGTTTCTTAATTCAGTTTTTTGAATTTTGAATTTGTATATTTTTATTATTAATAAAAATTTTAAATTTTAATTGTTTTAAATTTTTTTGGATCAACTTAATTTAGATAAAAAAAAAAAGTCGAATATTTATGAAAAGCATAAAAAAAAAATCAATAAAAAAAAAAAAAAAATTATGAAAATGTACTCAGTTTATATATATATAATAAATTATTAAATATTTTTTTCCAGAATTTTAGACTTTAAGTGTATCTAAATTAAGTAGATCTAAAAAATAAAAATACAAAATTGATTCAGACATTTAAAAAAAATCAACAAAAAAAATACAGATTGAAAATTTTTAAATTATTTTTGAAAATTTCAAACCAAACATTAGAGAACTGTGTTTTGTCTTGATAATAACTCGTCCGTCTACCATTGAGTTTGGCATAGAACTAAAAAAGCGACATTTAAAAAAAAAAAATATATTAATTTTATTTTTTATTTTTCAGGAATTTTTATGCAAATGAATATAAAAAAATTTAAAAATTCAGAAAAAAAATTATTAAAGACAAAAAAAATCAAAAAAATCAACTATTTTGACTTTATCTTTTTTTGGATCCTTTCTTAAAAAAAAAATCAATCTCAAACATCCACTTATGTGATTAAAATAGGGGAAATATAAAAAAAAAATAGAAAGTAGGGAAAATAATTGCCAATACTCACTTGCACAAATCTAATACATAAATTACCTATACTTTGATGTGTTTAGAATTATTATTTTACTTTCACTTTTTTAATATTCCTCCATTAACATGTGTGATGTACTATATTCTTGTTCTCATTTCACATATCGAAATAATCCACGTCATAGGTAAAATGGCCTTACTTCTTACGGAGGTAACATCTATCAGACTTTCTTTAAACCTTGACATTCATTTTTTCTTTTGAAATAATGTTATTTCCTGTTTTTTCGGAAAAGATCAAAAGAAAACTTCTTTTTGGATTTCTATTTATGAAAGTCAAGTTTAGACTTTAGTGAGGCGGTGCTTAGGATAATAGAATTTGACTAAAATAAAGATAAAAAATGCTAAAATAATTAATAAAATAAAATATTCTATTTTATACACTAATCAATCATTTTTTCACTCATAATTATCTATTTAATTACAAAAAAAATCACAAATTATCATAAATATAACATTTTTCATCTCATAAAATAATTTAAAAAATTAAAAAAAAAAACTAAAATAACCAATATTTCAAAGGAGAGCTTAGTCTTTTGCAAGGTTAGATGGAGAAAATAATATGCTTACGCAACTTTTTATAAAAATATAAGTCGGACATAAGGGGCAGTTTTTTTTTTCTCTATTTACGGACTAGAGGGTAGTGTTCACCTATAGTGGACCTTGTTTCAGATTTATTTCAATAATTTAAATTATTCAATGTGTAAGATTTATTGAATATATTATTATAATAAAAAAAATTATATTGATCAGATGTCGATAGTCTTTTGATCAAATAACATTTGTATCAATAAATGTTTTATTTTTTATTTTATAAATATCATACTTGAGGTTGATATAAATGTAACATGATTAACCGGTTATCGATATTCGATCAAAATAATTTTTTACAAAACTAATATGCTCAGTAAATCCGATACATTAAATGATTTGAATTATCGAAATAGGTCTAGAGCAGAGACCCACCATGAGCCAACAACACTCTAGTTCGATCTCCCACCATAATGGAATCTCTATTTTAAAATAAGGACTGCCTTCTCTTTTGTTTCAAATCGAATTAGAGAGGTATTGTTGGGTCTCATTTTAATAATCTGAACCATTTACATTTTAGGATTTGTCTAGTACATCATCTTTGCAAAAAATCAAGTCGATCGGATAACGAAAACCATGTGTTCGGATTAATTTTGTATGAAAAAAATAGATTGTGAGAAAATAAACGGCTTATACGAAATTGATCTGAACACGTGATTTTCATTATTCAATTGATTTGATTTTTTGTAAAGATAATGTACTCGATGAACCCTAAAATGTGGACGGTTCGAATCATCGAAGAAAGGCCCAAAAATTGGCCCACTGGGCCAGACTAAACTGTCCAGTCCGATAAAGGTAGGGAGACCGTCCAATCCTTTTAAAATAATAAAATCAAAACTTGTTATATCATTTTTTAGGAAGTGGATCTCCTACAGGGATGTAAGAAAAATTGAAAAAATCGATCAAACCGATTGAACCGGATCAAATTGGCTATATTTGGTCTGTTTTTTAATAAGAATCGGTCTGTGCGATTTTTAAATTTGATTTTTTTCGATTTTCGGTTCGGCATCGGTTCAAGCACCTTGTGTACCGAATTAAACCAAAACCAACCGCTTCAACATATATTTTATTTATAATATATATACATATATATATATATATATATATATAATCTAATAATATAATGATATTAATAGGTATAATAAATTATTAACCTTAATTAATCAACCTTATTATCTTTATAACCTAAGTTTATAAACTCTTATATATAATCTTAATTTTAACTCATTATTCTTGAAACCTAGTATTTTCTAACTTTTTTTTAATTTTGTTTTATTTTTGTTAATCTAGGAATTTAAAAGTATTTATTAAATGGATGGATTGAATATATTTGAAATGGTGAACAAATAACTAATTTAATGTTTTTTTTTAATATAGATTAGTGATTATATTTAAAAGTGGTTCAAGTTTGAAAAGTCCTAGACCGATTAAATCGGTTTGATTTGGTGCGGTTTGATGGTAGAAACGGTTTGTATCGGTATTCAAAATAATAGAATCGACATTATCGATTCAGTGAAAATTTGTACTAAAATAACGACCACACTGAACCGATTACATCCCTACCTCTAGTCCTTAATCCGGATTGGAGGGCACTGTTCGAGTCCGTGGGTCTTACTACCCATTTCGATAATCTGAACCGTTCATTTTATCGGGCACTTTGTGTATTTCATTTACACAAAAAATTAAGTCGATCCGTTAATTGTAACCTATTCAATTCATCATGTTTGTTAGGAAAAAAATGAATGGTATATTTTTAAAAACACAATTGTCATCTATTTTTTTGGTAACAAACGTGATGAATTGAATATGTTACGATTATCGAATTGACTTAATTTTTTGTGTGAATAAAATAAACAGAATGTCCGATGGGCTCGAACAGCACCCTCCAATCCAGATGAAGGACTAGAGGGGCTCCAGGTTAGTTTCACTTTTATTCTTCAAATTATTGTTAAATTTTTATTTCATCTTTAAATTATTAATTTCATCTATTTAATTTATAAATTTTTTGATTTCTAGGCAAAAATGAGTATTTTGTCATATACCATTTAAATTGTTAATATTAAGAAATAACTTGTTTTTCATTAAATTAGGTTTCAATAATTATTGATTTGTATAATTGTTTTTAATTGAATCACATTAACAAAACTTACAAACTTTAGGGATTAAATAAAAATTGATAATTGAAAGATGAAATAGAAAAAATAGGAATAATTTAAGAGATAAAAGTGAAATTAATCTATATATATGTAAAACATTAAGGCATTATAACGCAGGGGATTAAATGTTTAGATCATACCTTTTAGCGAAGAACCTCGTGGATAAATCACGTGCTTCCTGAATCTGGTCAATCAACCCAGCAATGGGGTGATATTACAATAGTGAATATCACCCACACAAACCACAGTGCAAATGGCTTTGATCGTTATTTTTGGGAGAGAGTCAGAGAGAGAGGAGAGTCTGGGAAAAAAAGGTTATGGGTAAAAACCCATAACGTATCTGATATACGTATCTGATTCAATATATTAGATTAACCATATAATCTGATATATAACCAATATCTATCTATCTATCCATATCCAATGATATGATAGATATAGATATCTTGAATGGTTATCCAAATAAGTTTGAATTAAAATTCAAACTTACATGGATAAGTTCAAGAGGTTTAGGCTCAAAAAGCTCAAAGGGCCATGCCACATGGGCGCCCAATTTCTAACATCTCCCACTCGCACATGAGTTGGCATGACACTGCCACATCTCTATCTCAATCTCCCAAAAAAATGAACAATCTCATACTAGCCAATGCACCGTGCAACTGCTGAGAACACCTGCATGTGGGAGCTCTTTACTAGAAACTCAAAATGAGCCAGCATAGAGACATCAACCCAAAAGGAACAAAAATAGTGTCTCATATACCCCAGACCCATCTAATTACACCGGTCCAAAAACATATCTAATCCCTCAAAAAGAGCATGTTTGACCCTCTCAATTCTTGCAATATATTCACACTCAATCCGCTTCTCATACAGAGCGATGTGAGTTGCCGGCAGTGAATATACATCAGCGGTGTAATACTAGATGATCTTCCCTTTGCCCTCATGCCATTTAGTTTAGGATTGACCGCTTTCCCAGTGATGTCCCTTAAGGCCGAATCATACATGACCGCAGGCAACATACCAAAGTAGCAGAACATCAATCCCTTACCTTATGACATAGTCAAAAGTCACAAAAGGGTACAAAAATGAAAGTCATATCAATAATGACACGTAAGACTCACACGGTGAGGAAACAGGGATCCATTCTCTCACCTCATTACTCAGTCGCCAAGCACATATAGTATGAATATATGTTACGGTGGAGTAACTCTTCCAAAAGAGTGACGTCATACTCGATACACCGTACAGATATTAGTCTAGTCGCTTTCTAGCGCCTAACCCGAATTCTCTATTTGCTCGCCTTCTAGGCGCCAAATGAGATCTCGCATCTGGCTAATCATAACAGGCACAACATGGAAAGTGGGTACTAACATCCATGTTTGGTCCTTAACACGACCTCATCTTGGTTGTAACCAAGGCGACATGCGTAGTGGATAATTTCAGTCTCTCTTGGTTCCAAACAAAAATAAACCACTAGTCTCATCCTTGCTCGCCTCCCAAGCGCCAAGGGCGATTGCTCGTGTGAGTGAGCCAATCTTGCCTGCTGACATCATCATCTGCTAATCATTATGACACAAAACATAATAGTGTCAACATCCCACATCATCTCAAAATAAGTGATCGATTTTTTTAAAAAAAATTTGACCACAGCTTGCGCAATTCTAGATTCCAAACATAAGCCTTATCAGCACCTCTTGCGATAAGTATATACAACGGAATCCACCATGTGCGCCTCACATAAAGTGATTCAAGATCACAATTCTAGATTCCAAACATAAGCCTTATCAGCACCTTTTGCGATAAGCATATACAACGGAATCCTCCATGTGCGCCTCACATGAAGTGATTTAAGATCACTACCTCTTGCGCAATTACCTCTCTAAAGATATTTTGGTGACCAATTTGCATTCATTCTTAATGCGCCCAACTAGCGCATTGAATCTTACAAGGAGCAAATTAATATACTACTAGTAAAGCATTTTATCCACAATCTAATGAGCAAGGTCAATGTCTAAACAATTCAGTTGACCATTTACCAAAGATAACACTTATCATGCCGAATACGCCCACATAGCGTACTTTAGGCTCCCACAACAAAGAAAAGATCAAGGAATATAGATCATCTGTTTCTCCCAAAGACAATCCGAGGATACACTCAATAGCTAAGGCTCTGGCTTTTACCGATAGGTAAGTCAATGGGTTTGCAATTTTGCATCTAGAATTATTCTAGGATATTCCTTATGTAAGTCATCGAAGACAAACCGAGAATTTTCCCAAAACAATCCCTAAGGATCGTACATCCGAGCATATAAATTACATCACCATGTCCATCATATCTAAAATAGAGGACTGCCCTAGGTGGCGACATCCTTATAAATTCCTGGCTCATAATGACTAAGTAAGGAAAAACTTCTTTTGGACCATTGATCATGCCTCAGTGGTCTTCATCGATCATCGTTTGCCTATCATGGCTTGACGAAGTCTAAGAACCACTATTTGGATAACTGTTTTAGGCTAGAAAAGATTTATTGGAACTAGCAACCTTTTTGCGCTCTTAACTTTTCACCATAAAAGCAGAAGGTAAATCCCTACGGATCTACTTATCCAATTCTCCAACGAGAAGTTGGGTCACAATGTCCACAAATCAATGTTCCGAACTTATGTCAATCATAGCCTAAGTCGAAATAACCTCACTCCCCAGGAGGAAGTCTCCTCATGGTCTACACCTTCCTCAATGGTGCGACTTTTTGGTATCTAGCGAGCCTTATGCCTCAACAATGACTATCCAAATTATGCATAACTTTAGAACAGTTTCGCGTCAAATGGAAAGTCAACCAATTTATAGAAATGGTTAATCCTCAAAGACTTTGTCTTAAATTGCGCAACATTAATCCACTTTCTAAAAACAGGGGACTAGAGCCTTTGGCATTATCCTAGGCTCTTTATCATCTTGCGGAGCAATCATGAATGTTCCCTTCTCAATCACCCAGTGATGACGTGGAAAATTTTCACATTTGCTACCACGCAACTAAGAATGTAGAGAATTCTTCTCTAATGGAGTAATCCATTAGTAGGCACATCGCTCCCACTGTCCCTAGGATATTGGAAATTTCTTTCCATTCTCAACTAGGCTACATAAAAGCGCTATGCTTAGAATTCTCTATCTTATAGAGTTCCAAAACTCTATACACGTCACCTTTACTAAGAAAACTTTATGTGACTTAGTTACACTACCACAAAGCTGCTTACCTATATGCACATGACCCGGAGGGTTTACATGACCGCATACAATAATGCGCCGCACACAACCCTATGTGTTTACAAGACAGCATACAATAATGCGCTATAGAACCCTAGTCTTACTTAACTTCACAATCTTATGAGAAGTAGAATAAAGATAAGCTGCTTAACGGTTACAGATCGCCCATAGATGGCTCTCTGCTAACCCATTACTCAAAATGGAGTGTAAAATCTGATATGGAGGGCACTTAGTTAGGGATATAGGCAACAAACTAGTGCAATTCCCAATTGGGAAACATTTTGCGCCATTATCCACCTAACATTAACAATATTTAATTCCTTATCTCTACTACACCATTGTGTTGTTGAGTACTAGGAATAATCAATTTTCTAAGCATCCATTTCTCTTCACAGAGTTTTCTAAAATAACTCAAATAGATACTCGCCACCTTGGTCAAAACTAAAAGCTTGAAAGCTATTTTCTGATTGATCTCAACCTCATATGTGCAATGTCAAAAACATCTCACAACTTTTGACTTATGAGAGACCAAATAGTCTTGATTCAATGCGTATCGTAATCTATAAATGTGTCGAGATTGAGGCTTAGCTATCATACCCTTACACATATCTAGTCACAAAAACATAGTGGACTAAATGCGCCAATCAAATGACCTTCTACGGCTTTCCTACTTACTTGTGCGCACCCATTGCGAACAAAGTTACACATTCATATGAGAGCAGGATGTCACAAGCGAGTGGGCCGAGAAGGCCTACTCAAACCATCGTGTCATCATCTCATTAATGTGATTAAGTATAATAAGCCACCGGTTCATGACCAATGTCATAAACTAATTCCAATCATCTTAATGTGTGAGTTCTCGAAGATAAGTTTAAAAGGTTTAGGCCCAACTAGGTAATGACTCAGGACTAATTCATATTCACTAGATCATAAAGGGATGTCATGGAGATATCAAGTGCGCCTAAGTCGCAAATTTAACTAGTAAGTGCTAAACCCCTGCACCTTCAAGTCAATTTTATTCTCCATACACTTTAATGCATCTAGTTGAAAGATACGATACTCCTCTTGCCATATCTATTTCTCGCTTCATAGTTACTTGCAATTAATTCTACTATCCACAAGAAGGAGAGAATAAGCTATCAATCTATGACAGCTCCTGAAGTAACTTAAGCGCGAATTAGGCTAAAGAGTCTAATTCAACACAATGCTCTCACAAGCCATGCGTCAAATTCTTAGAGTCATAACAACCTTGTCGGCCTTGACCTTTTCATTACTATGCTGCAACGTTTGCGCTTAGTGGTAATGTTATTCAAAACAAAACGTTAGCCTAGTAAAGGAATAATACAAAGAAGCACCTCATCATGTCTCACACTCAAGTGTGGAAACAGTAAGTGTCCAGACTTAGACAAGTTGGCAATGCTAATAGATTTTGCTGCCACTAAGCGCTAATCTTTTCACTTAGTGTTAATAATAGATTTGCAGCTTCTAAGCGCTAATCTTTTCACTTAGCGTGATATTTCAACGCACACTATTATAGTGCATGAAATTTTGCTCCATCCACTCCCAGTAATTGGGTAGAGAGCAAAACAATGCTCATACTGGCTACTCGTCTTACACTTAATGACTAATTTATTTAAGCTCGCATTTCTTGGATGACGTGACTCTTGAATGTTACTTCATCCAATGATGTAACATTATTAAAAGTCAAATTACAAAGTCAATCCGCGCAGCTCAATAGTCAGATCAATACAGATCTATTGAGGGCTTAATAATTTATAACTTCAAAATCGCCAACCAAAACTACGTAGCGTGCCGCTAACCATAGCGCACACATTAGTTTTTATTATGCCAAACAAGGCAACAAAAACACGGCGACTTTGAGTCATGTTTCCTTACTTTGGCTCAATTAACGTTTGACCTAAAGTCTCCAAGACTTTTGCTCATCTAAAGAATGGGATTACATTGTTCACATTTGAACATCTCTACTAAGTCTAGGTCAACCAAATTAACTTCCATAAGCTAAATCAATTTAGTGAGAAATTCGCATTTGGGATTAATTTGATTAGCATAATATAATTTTGCCGCAAAAATCTAAATTAAGTAGTGACAATATTACACAAGTCGCAAGATCGAAAATCCGCTAAGCTCGTAATCATCTCTTGCGCCACATGTGACAATTATCCAAAATTTAATTTAATTTATGCGCCAAATATTGGTTTTCGGGAGTTAATCTACAAAGATTTCTCTCAACCGAATAACCTCCCACTGATTATGGCATGTCTAAAAGCATGATAAAAAATTATAATTCCATACAACAGCATCATAATGTAGATTTACAATCAGCTCATGCTATATTCATTTAATGAAATTTTAAATAAATAATAAATAACTAATCATGCTTCTTTATTACAACATATTACAAACCAAAAAAAATTGCTGTATTCAATATTCAGATTATGCCATAATTAAAGTGTACATCATTTGAAATTTTCTGGAATTTTAAATAACTAATAAACACACATAAAATTAAAAATAAAAAATCCAGAAACTGATAGACAGAAAAAATATTCAGATTATGCCATAATTAAAATGTACATCATTCTAAAATTTTCTGGAATTTTTTCTGAAATATTCTGGAATTTTAAATAACTAATAAACACACATAAAATTAGAAATAAAAAATCCAGAAACTGATAACTGAGACAATATTACCAGTAATAGTAAAATATTTCAGAAGTCCACAATAAAAATTTCAACCCCAGAAAATTATTTATGCAATACCAGAATCATTTTAAAGCATAAAAAATGAATTATTAACACAGAAAAAATATTTTTTATTTTCGTAAAATGTTCCAAAATTTTACAGAATATAGAAAATTTAATTCTGAGTCTAACGGTTCCAACCACGTTTAAAACAAAGCTATAACGAATAAATTATGGCCATTTAACGCAATTCAGAATTAAAAAAAACAAACAGAGCCTTACAGCCAAGCCAGCTGGGGAAACGGCTCGCTCGCGGCTCAAAACGGCTCAGTACGCGGCTCAGAACGCGGCTCGGCGTGCGTGGCGCGTGCGTGGCGCCGACGGCTCGCACGTGGACAGCGCCGCTAACGCGCGCGAGGGCGCGTGCAGGCGCGTCGGAAGGCGGCTGGCGCGTGCCAGCGCGTGGAAGCGCGTGGGGCGGCTCACGCGTCAGGTGGCGCGTGCACCCACGCGCCGCCTTCCAGGGTGTTTTCTGGTCCGTTTTTTATACTTCCGGACTCCATTTTCCAAAATAAAATCATTTATGGTCTTAAAAATAACATTAATGATCATAAAAAATGAATATATTTTGGATCTCTTCCTCTTTTATAAAATATTCATGTGTATAATGTGGACATATATATAATATATACACACATGATAAAGGAAAACACGAAAATACCCATACATGCGCTCTGATACAATGTAAAACATTAAGGCATTATAACGCAGCGGATTAAATGTTTAGATCATACTTTTAGCGAAGAACCTCGTGGATAAATCACGTGCTTTCTGAATCTTGGTCAATCACAACCCCAGCAATGGGGTGATATTACAATAGTGAATATCACCCACACAAACAAACAGTGCAAATGGCTTTGATCGTTGTTGAGTCAGAGAGAGAGGAGAGTCTGGGAAAAAAAGGTTATGGGTAAAAACCCATAACGTATTCTGATATACGTATCTGATTCAATATATTAGATTAACCATATAATCTGATATATAACCAATATCTATCTATCTATCCATATCCAATGATATGATAGATATAGAGATATCTTGAATGGTTATCCAATATAGTTTGAATTAAAATTCAACTTACATGGATAAGGTTCAAGAGGTTTAGGCTCAAAAAGCTCAAAGGGCCATGCCACATGGGCGCCCAATTTCTAACAATATATATAAAACACTATATGGCTTATTCAAATTTATGATTATGCATATCTTTGTATTACTATAGCAGAGTTGCACACACACAGAAAAACACACATAGTGAGAATTACAAAATCAGAACCATGTTAAGTTACATGGATGGACTCAAAAACTGTGAAATTTAACATTGCCCAAAGCAACAAAGAGAGAGCCGATACCATGGAAGCAATCGAAATGCATTGACAAAACTTGGCGAGGATTAATGACTTGTTATGGATTAACAACGCATTCAATGAGCTAGAGAAGGCAAACACAAGAAATGCTACGAATGCGTGGAACGTAGAAGGACGTCCCCTGAATATGAGCGTCGGTATTGGGCTCCCATCTATGTATTCACAGGGAAGGATGATGAAAACTGTGACAATTGCGAAGGAAGTTATGAGAATTGATTCCAACACTCTGGTTTGGAGTGGCTGCACTTTGCTCAGCTCTAAACCATTTTTTGACATGTTGTCTTTAAAATTTCATAGTTTGTATACTTGTGATTTCTATATGCCCAAGGCCCTGTTTATATCATAGACAATTTGGGACCACTTTTTTGTTTTTTTGTTTTGCTTTAAATTTAAAAAAAAATTAAAATGAAAAGTTAAAGTATAGGCTCTACCGTTTAAATTATTTAATTTTTATTATATTTTATTTTCATCTCAATCTCATATTTCAACTACTTTTGATACTGTATTTTCAAAAAAATTGAGTTTTTTTCAAGTTTAAATTTGAATTTGATCGTTATGTTTAGACTCATGGGACTCGTCACGGTTCTGTTTCGATGATATGAACTATTTATTTTATAGGGTTTATCCGAAAAAAATTAAGTTGATATGATAATTATAATATTTTCACTTTATGGTGTTTGTCTTTAAAAAATAGACGACAAATGTATTTTTGAATACAGATCATCTATTTTTTTAAGACAAATACGGTAAAATGAAAATGTTAGAAGTATCAGATTAATTGAATTTATTTATTATTTCCTTATAAATAATAAACACATATAATTTTACAAAATAAATAATTTAAATTATCGAAGTAAAATTTTTTATGGATTTCATGAACCCAAACATAACATTTAAATTCAGTTTTAAATTTGAAATAAATTCAACCTCAAGAAAATTTCAAAATCCGTGAACTTGTTTACTTCTATGTGCCGAACGGTACCAGCTGCAAAGCTGTCTGTTGTTGCTGCTATCACGTCGGTGATGGAGGGAATTTTGAATTATTTTAAATTCGGTTCACGTGGAGTGCGTGCGCTAGGAGGAATTTTGAATTGTGTGAGCTTGGTCCACGTGGTTGGTTGCTGGTTTTGGGTAGCCCTCGGTTTTTCCAACAAGAAGTGGATTGATCTTTGCTTCTCAGTGAGTGTATATAGTAAATAATAAATTATATATATATATATATACATATATAAACGGATCAGTTCAGTTTCAAATCATAATCATAATTATAAAATTATGGATCAAATCATGAAGTATGGTTTGCCAATTTTAAAAATTAAGACTAAATCATGTATTAAAAAAATAAATCAAACTACGCGATTTAGTTTAAGATTGTGTAATATAATTTTAAATTAATTTTGAGTTACACATAAAGTTATTTTATTGACAAAGTTGTGTCTTGTTACAAGAAGTGATAAGTAGATTAGTAGCAAATAGTAAAATACAAAAATTGTAAATATAATGAAATATTAAGTGGTAAGTAAAGTCACAATGCGTGGTAAGTAGGATCAAAACCAATGATAAGTATTGTACTTATAAATGGTAAGTACTTAATGATATTTTACTTATTACTCAATTAGACCTCAGTTACTCTTCAATCAGACTCTACTTCTTACTCGTTCATACTCTACTTACTATTCCATCAAACTTGACTTACGATTCAATCAAATATGATTACAACTCAATAAGATCTAGTTACTATTGATTGGTAAGTAGAATGAAAACAAATTGTAGGTAGAGTCACAATAACTAACAAATAATAAATTAGAAATATGAATTTTAAATTATTAAACAAAATGTAAAAGTTTATTAGACGTCATTTAGTACTGAAAAAAATACCACTTCATTTGACTTGACTTATTACACAAAAAAAAATATCCCACGTTATTCAGGGGAGTCGGGGGACCTATTTTTGTGGATGTGGCGGTTCCAATAGTTTATTAGATTTAACTTGGTACTTATTAGATTTCACTTACTACTTAATGAAGCTACTTACTATTTCATTAGACTTTACTTACTATTTAATAAAACCCCGCTTACTAGTCCATTAAACTTGAGTAGTAAGTTTAAAATGAGTAGTAAGTTGTTTCATAATAAGTAGTAAGGTCAGAACGAGTGGTGCAACGTCCCGAAAATAATAACCATAACTCATACCATGGCAGTTAATAAATAACAACACAAATGAAATAATAAGCCTTCATTAATTAGAGTTTGATATTCAAAAATGTGACATATGCGATATACATTCATAAACCTACATCCTGAATCTACAGCATATGCCCCATATAATAGAGATGAAATGAAAGACTATACAAATAATTGATGCGTTAATGGATCCAACTTTTCAAGACGGTACTTGGTTACAACAAGGTGAGTCAAAGCTCAATACAGTTCAAGCCCTAGGCTTATACCAAAAAAAATAAAAATAAAAATTACAACATTTAACAAAAAAAGCCTTCAGCTCTAAGTTCCTCCTAAGTTATGTCCTTGGTGGAGGCATATCATTAGTACTTGAAATGGTTTTCCACATAGGGTGAGCCAAAACTCAGTAGAGATATTACAACACAGTGTATAAATCTTAACAAAGCCATAAGGTGAATGCATATGTAATACTCGTACCAGTGCCAAAACATTTTATATCTCTTCCCAAAACCATGTAATGCTAGGTTTATATTCCAATTCATGAAAACACTTCATTTACAACAAAAAACAGGGCAGTGAATCATAACTCTGGGAGTCCCATGACAATTACAATCTTTTACGAAAATTTTGTCCGCAGGAAACCATAAATCGACACTTATGTAAACGTAGGCTACACAAGCACTACTCTTGCCATTTCACGAAAATTTTGGTCCGCTGGATCGGATCCATATTGTATGCGCATGATTTTTAGGACTTTCATCAGGATGGATTACAACTGACTCCAACTTATCTCTGAAGTTACACACCCCCAGATTCACAATTTTTCTCAAAACAATACACATTTTCAAATGTGTTAAATATGCAACAATGCTCAATGCAATGGATGAGAAAATAATTTCAATTCTCCTAATTCCCATGCAATTTCTACAACAATCATAACTATCCTCCACTGAGATCCCAATACAGATATCTCTAAACAGATAAATAAATTTTCATAAAGATAAACTTTTCAAATTTCAAGATATGAGTGATAATACATATCCAACTCTACCATCCTCATCAATATCAACCCAATTCCACATTTCCAACTTCAATTCCATTTATCATTTCAAAATCAACATTTGAGATTTTTAGGGCAAAACCCCTCTTTTTCTTTATAAACCATTTCCAAAGGTAAAAACCATCATTCCATCATATCTCAACAATAAATTACATTCTATAATCATTTGCAATAAACCATTTGAAAACCCCTTCTTTTGATTTCAAACCAAAACCCTAGAATGTACAAAATTCCCCTTTTTTTCACAATGTTGTTTTATAAAAACAAATAATTAAGTTAAAAATCATAAAAAAATGCGAAGAATCTCGACCTCAAGCTTAGAAGATGAGAGAAAGAGTGAAGAGACTCCAACAACGCCGAAACCCAACTTTGTTCCGATTAACAAAGAGCTCTAGAGGTGCTTTACCTTTTTATCAAAGGGACTAGGGTGAAGAAAAATCATCTAGAGATTTGTAGAGAGAGAATGAGTTTTAGAGAGAGAGAGAGAGTCTCAACTTAGGGTTTTGAAATGTTTAGAGAGAGAGAGAGAGATGAAAAAGTGACTCAAAAATGGCTTTTTACGAACTGATATACGCGTATTTCGCGAGCAAGAAGTGTCGCTCGAGCGATCAGCACAATAAGTTGGATCGCTCGAGCGCAAGAAACTTCGCTTAAGTGAAGAATACCATCTTCCAGAAATTTTGCAGACAAAAGATCGCCGCTCGAGCTCAAGAAAAACCGCTCGAGCTCAAGAAGTCTCGCTCAAGCAAAGAATACTACCTTCCAGTACCTTTGCAAGCCTGCAAAAGTATTAAGAGTTCACAAAAATCGCTCGAGTGCAAGAAATTTCGCTCTAGTGAAGAGTCAAAATTCTGGGCAACAACTATTTTGAAAATCAAGCTATCAACCTATTCCAAACGCAACCAAGACACTCCAACAACCAAACTTAATGGGGAATAAGGATAAACAAGACATGAACAACCACATAAGACAATGGAACTCGAATCCAAAACATCAATGGATCAAAATCATAATCGCTATAAGTGGCAAGTAGAATAAAAAAGTATGGTAAATAGAATCAAAATGTATGGTAAGTATTGTGTTTATAAATGGTAAGTACTCGGTCATTTAATGGATGGGGTTCATTATTTTTTATCTCTTCCAATTTCGATCTTTTCCTATTTCATTAAATTGTACTTACTATTATATTAGATTTCATTTACTACTTCATTACTTTTGACTTATCATTTCATTTAACCATACTTACTAGTTGATGAGACTACACTTACCACTTTTTTACACTTTACTTACCATTTAAATAAACTCCACTTACTACCACTTCATTAGATTTGACTATCACTAAAATAAACTTCACTTACCACATCTTTAGACTTGATTTACCACTCAAATAAACGTTACTTATTACCATTCAAATAGACTTCACTTACTACTTTATTATTCTTGGCTTACCATTTCATTCAACTATACTTACTATTTGATGAGACTCCACTTATCGTTTTTTTTACACTCAAATAAATCTCACTTACTACCACTTCATTAGACTTGACTATCACTGAAATAAACCTCACTTACTACATCTTTAAACTTGATTTACCACTCCACTTACTACTCAATCAACTTCTACTTACTATTTTATTACACTTCACTTACTAAATTTTTGTTCCATTTACTATTTCACTAGACTCCACTTACTACTTAATAAGTTTCCATTTACTATTTCATTACACTTTAATTACTACTCAATGAGCTTCCATTTACTACTTCACTAGACTCCACTTACTACTGAATGAGTTTCCACTTATTACTCAATCAACTTTCACTTACTATTTCATTACACTTCACTTACTACTTAATTTTGGTTTCACTTATTACTCAATGAGCTTCCACTTATTACTTCACTAGAGGCCCTATCATGCAATGGTTGCAATTCATAAACGGTGTTGTTATGCCCATTTGTGGTAAGTATAATAAAATTAATTAGATCAAACCAAATGGTAAGTGATATTACAATAAGTCAATGAGACTCCACTTATTATTTCACTACATTTCACTTACTATTCAATTAAATCGTACTTACTATTTAATGAGTCTCCATTTACAATTTCATTAGACTTTACTTGCTACTCAATAATCTTCCACTTACTATTTCATTGCACTTCATTTACTACTAAATTAAACCTTATTTTCTATTTAATGATTGTAACGCCCTCAAAATAATACATAAGTCCCATCATATTAGACATGCAATGATATAAAGAAATCAACACCTTTTCATTTATCAGAGTAATTCTTACAACAGTATTACATGTTAACAACAAAAGCAAGTGCCCTATAGGCTTACAGCTTTCCAAGTTAACACTTGGTTTCACAAAAGAAGAGTACTAACTCTAAACAAAATAAGCCCGTGGCTTGATGTACATGTAATACAACAAAATAATCAAAAAGAGTCTTCAACTCCCACATCCGTCCAAGCTATGTCCTTGGAGGTGGCATGCTACCTGTACCTGAAAATGGTGTCCTAGAAAGGGTGAGCCAACGCCCAGTAGAGATATGCTACACACAATATGAGCAATAACTAAGACATCAGCAATTAATAAATGTTTAACTCACAAAGATCAATTTATAACTCCATTTCCATTACATGACAACCGTGTCTATGTTTCATTTCATTTTCCATCCCTTAACAAGCTCACAATTCACAACTATGGCTCAGAACCTGGCCAACAACTTACATGAGACAAGACTCACTTTAAACAGTTCTCATTTCACAGTAGATAAGCCTACTAGCTGTATCAACAATCACCAGATAAGCATATAAGCTATATCAACACTTCCAAAGATAAGCATACGAGCTGTATCAACACATAAACTGACAAGCATATGAGCTGTATCAGTGGAGTCCATCCCCTATCTTCTCCCAAATAACATCCGGTTTAGATGTCCATCCCCCATCTTCCCCTAAACTGTGGAGTACATCCCTATCTCCTCCCCTCCACACACACAATGTGTATATATATATATATAAGTCATATACACAATCAATCAATACGTAACGTTAATGTATTCTATCAACCGTCATACTCTATGACACGTTCAATTGATTAGTTTTAGGTTGCCTAATCATCATGCATTGTCTACAACAATCAAAACTACCCTCCACCGATAGCCCAAGCAATTATCTCTAAACAGATAATAAAAAGCTCCAACAGATAAAAATCAATGTTTTAAAAAGAGCGATTAATAAATCCAACTCCACCATTCTACCATATAATGAGCCAATTTCACTATTTCCAACTCAATACCATATAACCACATTTATCCCAAAATTAATTATACCAATTAATTTATACAACAAATTAGGGTTTTCTACCCCATTTCCAAATATTGACCGAATGGTCTATATATCAACAACCAACAACAATATTATTATCTTGAAATCCAAAATACACATTTTTAGAATCAAAATAACAAAACCCCTTTTTTAACCTTTTTAAACCCTAACTCCCAAAATCAACCATTTAACAAAATGCCCAAAAATCGATGTCAAAACCCATAGTAGTGAGTAGGAATCCCTACCTCAAAAGATGAAACCCAACGAAGGAGATGACGAAAGTGAAGATGCTCCAAATCCCGAGATTCTCGGATCAAAGGATAGCCCACGACGATCAACAACCTTTTTGTAAAGGCCAAAGGTTTGGAAAACACTCTAGCTAGATCAACACTTAGAGAGAAGTGAAGAATTTAGAGAGAGAAGCTCTCAAATGGTGTTTTTGAAAAGTAAGAGAGAATAAGGTTGTAAAAGTAATCTAAAAATGCCCGACTGTGTTGATACTGATACGACATGTCCGCTCGAGCGGGAAAACACAATGCTCGAGCGTTAAGAACAAAAATATGGGTTCGCTCGAGCGTAAGACGACCTCGAGCATCAAGACACATGAATAAAGTACATCCGCTCGAGCGCGAAAACCCGTCTGCTCGAGCGTAGATTTCCCCCTCCCAGAACTTACACCAACAATGTACTACCCGCTCGAGCGCCAAAAGCCCGCGCGAGCGCATCCCGCTCGAGCGCAGAAAATCCGCTTGAGTGTAGAAATCACATCTGCAGAAGTTTTGCAGAAAACAAAATACTGTGAGTGTGTAAATCCCGCTCGAGCGCAAGAAGTCCCGCTCGAGCAGACGGCCAAAAACCAAACCCCGCTCGAGCGCAGAACAACCCGCTCGAGCGTAACACTAAAAACCTGGGCAACTAGATTTGAGACTCAGGCTCAACTAACCTGTAACACACCTGTCCAAAACATCCCAAAACTCACACAAATGGAATTAAAGGACGACAACAAGATAGACACAACTACCAACTCCACGGAACCGAGTCCGGAGTACAACTGAACAGTAGAGGGAATACCGGGATCGCTATAATGATACTCTACTTACTACTCGTTGATACTTTACTTACTAAGTGGTAAGTTGAGTCACAAAATGTTGTAAGTGGTAAACTAACTTTATTATATTTATTTTGATATTTACTAACTTTCTTAAATAAAATAACACTACATTTTATTTCTTACACTTTATAGTGTGTCTTAAAAAATCAAAAATAAAAAAACCAATATTTTAAAAAAATAAAAATAAAATGTGGAGTGAAAGTAGTCATGTTAAAAAATAATTACAAAATATATACAAAATGTAAAGTGGAAGTAGCCAATATAGTGTGTTATTAGTTTAGCACAAATTTCAAAATATTACCTGTTATCTTTCAAACCAATAATCTCTTGAAGGTGTCATTTTCAATAGTAACTATGAGTTTATATAATAGTAAGTTTTCTCATAGTAAATAGTAAGTGTGTCATGTTGCAATAGCAAACTAATCTTATAAATATTTTATTAAAAATATTCAAAACTAACTCATTTGTGGGAATCTACCTTGGTTTTCTAAATATTAATTATTTACTTATCAATGGTCAAGATAATACCTTATCCAAATCCAATGGTGGATATTTATTCATGTACCATACCTCAAAACTACTTTTTTGTATGATAGAATTTTCCCAGTGGAGGTAATCACTTGGAGCTGGGAGGGAAGTTTTTAATTTTTTGGTAAATGGTTATGTGGGTTTGACCCACGGCTTTTGGCTAATGCTAGTGCCCATGGCCCACATGAATCAGATTTTATTAAGCTTTTGGGCTCTCAAATTGGGCTAAATATTTATATTATTTGGGAGATAAGTTGAGACTTTGTTATGGCTGCACATTTTGATTGGGCCATTGTGCAATGGTACACTGTTTGTTTGTAGCCGGGTTATTCATGATGATTGATTCTATATGAGGTTGTTCTTGAGCCATCTCCGCCAAGAGTGATTTAGGGGTCACTACTATGGGGATCGTGGTTTGATGATCTATCGAGTTAGAGACTGGGAGATGGGAATTTACCAGTTTTCTGGTTGCCTCTTGTCTTCACGTGACCCATCCTGATTTGGTCTTTAAGCCACTCTCAACATGGAGTGAGGGAGACACTACTGTGGGGATTGAGGTTTTGTGATCAATCATGGAAAGGACTAGGGGATGCGGTGTTGATTTCATGGTGGGTTTGACTTTGGCTGTGACTGTTGCTGCGGTGGTTTTTGAGACTGTTAATTATGGTATTTGATCGTGCGAGCTTCATGTGACACTATCAAGATCATGTTGTGAAGTCACCCCATGTGAAAGGGGTGATCGTCTTTCTTCCTTCTTCCTCCATGTGAAAGCAGCAGAGCAGAGTCAAAGAAGGACGGTGCACAAGGACTTTCACCACATCGAGAAATTGTTGAAGGCTTCAAGTCAAGGAGTAGGAGGGAGTAGGTGATCAGCTCTATTGAAAGTGAAGAAAGAACGAGTTGGTCATGTGTAAGGCCAAGCTCTTCCTCCTGCCATTTCTGACTTCCACTAAAAGGAGATGGAAATTTTGGTGGGTTTCTCTCTCTCTCTCTCTCATCTTTGTATATAAATAGAGAAGGGAGGAAGAGAGATTAGTGTGAGAAAAACAGAGCAAAAAAGAGAGAGTGAGAGATGTAACAAAGATACTGTCTCTCTCTGTGTGAGAGAGGGAGACGGGGGAGTATGTTGAGTTGAGTGAGAGTATATCTTCATCCATTTATATTTTTGTAATCTTTCCATTGTGATAGTAATTATTGTTTTCTCCCGTAGACGTAGGCATTGAAGCCGAACACGTTAAATATGGTGTCTCCTTGGATGTGTGTTTGTTTTTCTACTTGGCATAATTTCTGGAAGGTCTTGGACGGGATCCAGATCTCCAATAGATTGTTCATGGGGTATATTTTTTTTCCTTTGCCATGGCTTTGTGAGTGGCTATGGATGTCACGACTGTGAGGTACGAGATGCTTATTTGAGTCCAGGTTTTATTTGGATCGGGACTGGGAGCTAGTGGGGGAAGTTAACAGAGTTAATTGGTCTCAGTGGTTGTTTTAGCTTGTTTATTACGGTGTCTTATCGTGTATCAGTTTACTAATGTTTATGTGGTTCCTTTTGTATACCTACCTGTAGACACCCTATTTTTGACCGTCCTCAAGATTTGGACGTCATTACTTGTGCATTTGATGATTGTGTTTGTTTGTGTTCGTTTTGAGTGCCCGAAGTCCTCGGCGGAACGCCCTGTCTTTGAGCCTTTAGACCTTGTCCTTTCTATGCCTTGTTTTGGATCAAAACTTGGTGCTTGGAACTTGTAGTGACCTGTCGGCCACCACCAGAGGCTGTCGGCCATGGCTTGTGCTTGTCGGCCATTGGTGTGGCCGGTCGACCACTAGTGGTAGCTGGTCGGCTACCAGTGGTGGCCGACAGCCACCAGTCTCTTTTTTCAAATATTTTAGATATTTGTTGACAGCTGTGCCAACTGTTAGTACATTGAGCTGCATCTCCCTACACGTGTATGGTGGGATGTTTCTAAGCTCAAGACTTGTTTTTCTATAAATAGGGGGGTTCCTCCCCCATTTTGAGGGTTAGAAAATTTAGAGCAAAAATCTCTCTCTCTCTCTCTCTCTTTCTTACAATTTTGTGTCTAAGTGCTTGTTTTCTCTACACTTTTACATACACTACCTTAACCAAAGTTGCTAGTCTTTGAGCTGAGGTAACTTGGGACCTTCTTTGAGCTCTAGAAGGTGGTTTTAGCTTGGTTTTGTGCCTAGAATTGCCCTTTGTTTCAAGAGGTAGTTTACTTGCCTTGTTTACTTTGTTTTGCAAGCTTGTTTTACCATCTTTTCTTACTATTTTGGGGCTGGTTTTGAATTGAGAAAAGTTCAGTTTTTGTGGCTTAAAAGTGGTGGTTTGACCCCTTTTTTAGTTAGGGGGTGGTTCACCCTTCTTACTTATTAGTTTGTGAAGCTTTTGTGCCTTTATTCATCACTTTCAAATCAATTTTTTTAGGCCTTTTAACCACTGAATTTCAAAGGTTTTTAAGTGGCAAAAACTTATTTTGAGGTCCAAATTTGGAGGGGTTAGCCTCCCCTCCTTGTGTCTTGTTTGCATGCCTAGTTAGCTTCATATGTTAGCATGTTTTTTTAGCTTAACTTAGCTCAAGTCCAGCATGTTTTAGCCTCTGAAATAACTTGTTTTAGCTCTGTTTTGGGCTGGTCAGTTTGTTTGAGTCTTGTTTTGCATAGTTGTAGTGTAATCCCTTTCACTAACTTAGTGTTTTAAGGCTTTAACTATCATTGGCTTGAGTTGATTACATGTTTTAGTTCTTTTACTACTTCATTTCAGCACTTATAATCTCTGCAATCTCCCTCATTTCTTCACTTTTTGGTTTCTCTTTGAAAGTGGTTTCAAACCACTTGTTTGCCTAAGTGTGAAATGGAGGTGCTACACCTAATGGTTTAATCCCTTAGGGGGTTCATTACTAACAGTATAATGCCTTTTTCATGCCCAAAGCAACTTGGGGTTTGAGCCCTCTTTCCATTAGAGGACACTCACCAATGGACTTAATGGATTAATGAATGATTTGGTAATTAAAATGAGTAAACAAAATTGGCAAGTAAAAGAGGCAAGATAAGCGTCTCTTTGTGTTGCATTGCATGTATTCAAATCATACGTTAATTTGAACACAAGGTAAATGGGACATTTCATACTCAAAAGTGATGAAATGTGCCATTTTCCTTGGTCTCCATTGCCCTTGATCATGCATGATAGGGTGATGGTTTCTTTGAGTCTTGTTTTTGCATTTATTAAACTTGCACAATTGGTTTTACAAGCCATCATGCAATGAATTTGCTTGATTGATGGTTTGTGAACCAAAGCTTGTCCCTCCTTTGATTTCCCCATGAAAAAGAGTGGCAAAGTGTGCAAACAATCCTTGAGAAATACACTATTTTGCTTTATTTTGCTCTCTGTTATAGCAAGGAGGTTCAAACCAGCAGTGGCCGACAGCCATCACCAGTGGCTGACTGGCCCCCTGTCGACCATCCATGAAATTTGCACAGTGCATTGGTAAGGTGGAGCAGAGGTGTTCTGGAAGTAGACAGCTTTGTTGGTGTTCATATGTGCAAACAAAGGCTTTCAGCAGCAAGGCAGTGGCTTTTCGGGTGAAGAATCGAGCATGCATGCATCTCTCGCTTCTCGTGATTAGCTAATTGGTTTAATTAGCATTAGAGCAAGTATGTGTTGTAATTAATTAGCTGTCACTAATTAAGTGTTGTAAATAATTAGGTAGTTTAACTAGTTATTCAATTTCTGTTTGTAATAATTAGTTAACTTGAATAGTTAATTAGTTTTGAGTTTTGTAATAATTAGTTAGCTTAATTAGCGTAACTAGTTGGTTAGGTAGCGTTTGGTAACGTTTACGTTTTTGGTTTATGTTTACAAAAATCTTATAAACTGGTTTTTGTTTATTTTTAGAAAAACATAAATTATAAACGTGTTTGGTTTGAACAAAATGTTAAAATTTTTTTAAAAACATAAACTAAAAAATATGTTTGTTTAGGCCTAAAATATTTATATTTATTTTTATTATTTATGACAATGGGATCACACACATTATAATTGAAAAAAAAATTAATTAAAAAATAATTGAAAAAAAATTAAATTGGGAAAAAATTAATTGGAAAAAAATTATTTGAAAAAAAATAATTAAAAAATAATTGAAAAAAAAATTTAATTGGGAAAAAAATATTTGAAAAAAAAATTAATTGAAAAAAAATTATTTGAAAAAAAATTAATTGGAAAAAAAATAATTGAAAAAAAAATTATTTGAAAAAAAAATTGAAAAAAAAATTATTTGAAAAAAAAATTAATTGAAAAAAAAATTTGAAAACTGAAAACGTAAACTCATTTTTTGAGTTTACGTTTTTTCCTCAAATTTATAAACTGAGACAACCATTTATAAACCAAAAAAATTATCAAACAAGTTTTTATGACAGTTTTTAAAATTTTTGTAAATATAAACTGAAAACTAAAAGCGGAATGATTACTAAACAGACCCTTAGCTTATCCATTCAGGCCCTCCTTCGCGAGGACGTAATGTTGTAATAAGTGTGCGTGCGTGTGTGTATGTTTTCCAACCCCACGTCTTTCTCCCTTTTATTTAATTGCTTTTGATGGTTAGATTAGAGACATATTTCAAATTAGCATATCGCATGCTTGCATACATTAGTTTTGTTTTGCATGCACCGAGGCTCGGCGCATCATTCAAACTGCATTGTCGCTTCAATACATCTTTGAATATGTGTTTAACCGCATGTTCAAATCAATCCATATGCCATATTAGTAGTCGAGCCTATTAATTGCATTCTTTGCATACGTTGCATTAGACACTTAACATAGTTAGGATCATGCATCATTCTAACTAGTTTCTGTTTTGGCTTGGAGTACTAGGCGAGTTTTTACGCTTTAGCATAATTGCATGAGTGTGAATGTTGCCATGATTAGCATGCTTGCCATGAGGCTATGTGCTTATATGTTAAACTGCTTGAGTGCTTGTGGATGAAGGCTTGTTGTTTGAATTGGAACGATTAAATGAATGTGCATTTTAAGCCCACTTTGTTGAGTGACAAATCATGTTTTAAGCCCACTATGTTTGGTAGCAAATCTGCAAACTTTAAGCCCACTTAAGGTGGCAAATTCAAACCATTTTCGCAAACAAACATGAGTTGAATTGTTTCAAATTGAGCAAACTAGTCTATACTTACTTGTGCACATCACATAGTAAAGCTAGTTTAACAACCAAAATAAGAACGCATAATGTTTATAAAAAATCATATCATGATTAGTAGAGGCCGATCTTTGATTGGGCAAGCGGGGGTGCTCAATTCATAACCTTCCCCTTTCGTACCCAAGTTCCTGAGCCGAGGTAACTTTGGTGATGACGGACACGTGGCCTTCGACACGAGTCAGGGTTTCCTAAATTTTCCCAAAACAAAAAATATTTAGGTGGCGACTCTGTATCTGGCAAAGTAGTCCAATTTTGGCATTATTTGATTTAAAATCGATTTTCTAAAAAGATTTGCCAGATTTGGACTCTTTGGTGTTTATCAGTTTCATATTGCACTTGTGAGACTAGATTTAGAACCGCGGGAGTCCGAACTGTGAGGCCTTTCATTTCAAACCTTCCGAAAGGAGGCGCAAAAAAGGGCGAGCCACGCTACCCATATATCTTCTCCAAATTTTCATCTATTATCTTTGATGGTAGGGATAACTTGGGGGAAAAAAGGATATATTTGCAAATTTGGGTAATTATGGCTTATGTTGTCGGTCCCCTGTAAATGCGAGGTTGTTAAAGTTACTAATATGTATTAGTCTTCCCCCCTCTTTAGGGGGGCAGCGATAGTTTTGATGTATTACATGGGGAATGCCCCTTGTAAATGTGTAAATTTTTTGTATTTATTTTATGACTTACCAAAAAAAAAAAAAAAGAGTATAGGGCTCTATCGCCTAAACTATTGAATTTTTATTATATTTTATTTACTATCTTATGCGTGTTATATAGCAAAGATAAATAATAGAATCTATTAAATCAATATAGTGTCGTTGTGTTAAACATGCAGTAAGCAAAGATTGTCATACTATAATTATGATAAATTTATTAAGGCAGCACTTTTTTACCACAACCTACAACTTATAGTCGGTAATAAAAATAGGTTAAAAGGCAAAATAAAATTTCTATTCATTTTTAATAAATATTATTAATTAAATTAAATTGACATAATATAAAAAAAATAAATATAATTAATATAATTAAAATTATAAGAATCAAATTGTCACGACCCCATTCCGTCCCTAGTAGAATGGTGCCATGATGGCCAGTAATCCGAGGTTACCAAAGGCCAACTTGCAAAGTCACACACAATCAGAGTATACATATGGGGCTTACATGTGCGGAAGCAATAAATTTAGATCTAATTAGTCCATAAGAGCTGTGCATAGATTAAATGAAGTGACATACATTTAACATAGTTTTACAATTTTGAATGCAAATAAAAGACAGTACATGTTACATCTTTATCAAAAGGCTTCTCAAGCCGACATATACAAAAGACATGTAATACAAAGCTAAGAAGCATAATCTTCCAGATGCTAGCAAAAACATGAATCCAAAACATCTTGCAAAACACATCTAGGCGTCACCGCCTTCTTGCTCGTCACCTACATATATATAAGGAGAGGGTGAGCTTGGATACTCAGTGAATGATATTAGTAATAAAGGTTTAAATGAATGATATCCGAGATCTTTATTAAATCAATACATATCATAGCTTGTACAAAATCAAGGGATGAACCAAGTCCATCTATCAAGTCTTTCAAAGCTTCAAGGGATGCTTACTAGCATCAATATAGTACAAAGGATGACATTCCTAACAAAACAAGGGAATAATCGACCCGGAATCGATTAGACAAACCCACCCACACAAGGCCGTTAGTGGCAAGGGAGATATCTCAAACAAGGGTACTAGTTGCATTATAGTCCCCTAGCACTAAGGACTTTCCAAGAATGTCATCAAAACAAGATAATACTTGATACAAAACTAGGTATAATCATTCATACTTGAATAAATACTTTTCCAAAACGGAACAAAGCAAAGCTTTTATCAAAACATTAGAACATAGCTTTATTAAAAATACCACTCACATAGCTCTTCGGGTGTGGGGATTAAAGCAAGGATCCAAGGCCTACAAGTACATAATAAAACCCCATTGAATGCATTTCAAGAAGACAAGAAGAGATGCTCAAAGATGGATATGAAATGCATCCCTAGAATAAGCTTTACATGAGTGCAAATGATCTCGGCATTTCTTTCAAAACTAAGTCAAGACAAAGCAAAACATGTGCTGGGAGTTAAAACTCTGTTTTTCATCTCGGGAAAACATACTGGGCACCAACCAGGTCTTGGCTGAGGTCCCACACCTCTTGGCCGATGTGTGGTCTCCTAGGCTTAGGCAAGAGTGGTCTCGGTGACCACACTTAGGGAAATAGTGAAGTTTGGAAATCTGGATTTCCTTCTTGAAGGACATGAAGAACATGAATGCCAAAATCATAACTTCTTTATTCAAAATCTGAGTTTTCATGATATGAGTTCAAAAACATGGACCTGGGTACCCATAGTTGAAGTTCTTCTTGAAACAAACACAAAACATGGAACTTGTTATAAACTTTCGAATCAAAACAAAGCTTTTCTTTAAGAACATATGAACATCATTTTCTCTTTCTAAAACCAACTTCAAATCAATGCATGGCTCATGAATCATGCTAGATCATGCAATGTGATCGAATAAACATAAAAAACAACAAGAGTAAATCGAGAATCTGACCTCAAAGCTCGGAATCAAACGGTTTAGACTCTAAGGATTAAGCTTGGAAATCTATTTCTCTCTCAATAACTCCTTCTCTTCTTCCTAGAGTTCCTCTCTCTTCAAAGACAAGGATATGACAAAATGATATGTTTTCTCTTTCTACCGGCTGACTTAACCCTCTGCTGGGACATGTGGCACTATCGGATTGGATTTTCCTCAAAAGGTGACTGAATGACAAGACAAGAGCATGACAAAGGGTGTACAACAAGTAAGGTGACAAGGGCACTCTGACAAGGCAATGACCTCGGGTCAAGACATAGGCTTCGGCAAGAAGGTTTCAATAATCTCGACTAGGAAGGATAACACTTGGCCTAGCTGTGCTACACCTCGGCCTAAATGTGCCACACCTCGGTCTAGGTCATACCAGTCTAGGAACAAGATCACTAGGTGTAAGGATCAAGGTTATTGGTTGCCCAGATGATAACATCTCGGCCAATATGCCAGGTGAAGGTGGAGGTCAACCAAGGTGGTTCCAAGATGGTCCTAAGTATAAGAGGTTCAAGGGTGTGACCTAGGCTTAAGACACCAAGCAAGAAACAAATCATGCAAGCAACACTTAGACAAAGCAAATCAAGGCCTGTAAAATGCGAGCTTAACAAGACCAAATCATATGAATGCATATGAGCATGACTAAAACAAGGTGCGGGTTGTTACACAAATTGACACAAAAAGCATATATATTTGATCAAAAGTGTTTTCTCAATGTAAATTGTACTTACATGTGATGCCACGTGTTATGCCAACATAATTGAAATAAGTCAATTTTACTATGATACTTCTTCCAATTTTTTTTCCTTTGTAAATGTATGTTGCTTTGTTTTTCTTCTAGATTTATCAACAAAAATGGGTCTTTTTTTGGCCGATCGTAATATATACATATATATATATGTGGTCATGATGAACTTCAGTAGAAAATAAAAAATAAATACAAAAGGTGGTAGATGCTTTTAAAAGGATGAAATTCTAGACTACTACAATCTACACGGCCTACAAAGCTTTTCACTGTTAAATTAAAGTGACTCTGTGTTTGCATAAGTGAGATGTGGCATGAGATGTAATTTTTATGAGCTTAATTATTTTGATTTGTTTCTATTTAAATATGATTTTTTTGATACAAAAATTCATGCTTTTTGAGATAGTAGAATTTTTTTTTTAAATTTTTTTATCAGAAGAAAAAGGTGTTCATTGGTGATATCATTGCAACTCCTAAATATTGGTGTGTAGGTCAGATTTACCATAACTCAAAGAAAGAGACCTACCATTGAGGTAAGAAAAGAATACATTAACTTCCAGCATAAGAGATAAAGTCACGATTATAATACAATGCAGTCAACTTTATGATCGAAGTGAGCAGACAGTAGATTAGTTACACAACTTTGTATAGTTAATTTGGACAAAAATGTTTTAGACACCCTTGGAAGCTAGCTAATGTCTAGATTATCGAGGCAGGCCCAATGTAAAATCTCAAGCTGTTTACTAAATGATCACGAAAATAAAAATAAATAAGCAAACAATAGATTAGCTTAGGTGTGTAAAAACAATCAGTGGAATTGGTCAATTGACCTAATTCAGTCTAAATTGTCGGACTAGTGTAATTTTTACTAGCTTTGGTTATGGTTTTGGTTTTGAAAATAACGGAATTATTCAAGTCGGTTCAGTTTCCAATTTCAAGGCTTTGGTTACGGTTTTGAACTGAACTAGATCGTGATATATTTGTTTATTATTTTTTAATATTTTTATTGTAAAATTAAAATATAAAAAGTTTCTTATAAGATTTGAAGCCTTTCTTGTGAAATTGATAAATTCTAACCAACTTAGCCAAATTAATTATCGTTAAATTTGTTTACTAACATAAAATATATATCATATTTATTGTTCTATCAAATTTCTAGAACCGTAAAACCGAATTGAATCAAATCAATTTTTATAGTTCTATTTTGGTCCAGTTCCACAATTTAACAATTCGGTTATAATTTTAATTTTTCTAGAGTAGATCCTTACTATTCGGTTCCTAATTTATTTTAAAATTGAATCAATCCAATCTGCATACACCCCTAAATTAGTTGCGCGACTTTCTACAATTAATTTTGAAAAAATAGTTTGGACATAACAGCTTTGTACTATTAATTTTGAAAACAAAAGCAGGCCGGAAGCTTTTCGACTTGATAAAACAGAGTTCAGATCCTCTCCAGCCCTTCTCTCTAGCCCTCCCTCTGGCCAACAGTTAGGATTTGGCCATGTCATCCCTAACTAAATCTATGGCTCATATCAGCTTAAAAAAAAAAAAATTAATTCAAAAACAGAGGCAAAATGTGAAAGAGGAGAGAGGATTTGGAAACAAAAAAAAAAAAAAAAAGAGAGAGAGGGAGAGGAACTGAGCCCCTATTGCTTGAAACAAACATAAACTAATAGAGAAACTATGATCTGAATAAAAAAACAGATCTCATAGCTTCTTCTATTTTTTTTTTCCCCAACAACAACTGGCACTGTTCAACTCAGAGATGACCATGAAACCCCACAAATTCTGGTAAATTGATGGAATTTTTTTGGCCTTTATATGATGATGACATGAAATTTCTAGCCTCTCTTTGGTAGAAAGAGTTTTTGGTGGGTTGAGTGGAGTGGTTGCCATTGATGGATTTGGAGATTTGCAAAGAAGGAAATTATGAGTTGGGTTTTTTTAAGAGTTTGAAATAGAGAGAAAGAAGAAGAAACAGAGAGGGTAGGAAAGAAAGAAGCTCACAACCAACAGTCTAAAAAGTATATGGCTGTAGTGAGAGAGAGGGAAGAAAAACAGAAAATAAGAATAGAACTAAAATAGTGTATATATATATATATGTATGTATGTATCGAATGTAAAATTAAGAAGGGAGAGATAGAGAAAGGAAGAAGATCAAAAGCAGAGCATCCATGGAAGATTAATTAAGAGGGGAGAGAGAGAGAGAGAGAGAGAGAGAGAGAGAGAGGGTTTTCACATTTTGCCTCTATTTTTTATTTATTTATATTTAAGCTGATCTGAGCTGTACCATCGGCGGTTTCTCTCAACAATACATATATTTTGCTACATATATTCATTGAAGAATAAATAGAGCAATCCTAGAAATACTTGCCCTTCAAATATCCACTTCCTCCATTCCTTCTCATCTCATATATATGTATATATATGTTCATATAATTTCTTTGTTTTGTTCATACTCTCTCTCACTCTCTCTCTCTCTCTCTCTCAATACACAGAAATAGAGCAATCCCAAAAACACATTCTTTCAAACTTACCACAAATACCCTCTCTCAATGGTGCATGATCAGAGTAGCCTTGTTGGTCAATTTAAGAGTAGCCTTTTAGGTTTAATCTGTGAGTCACAATTCAATGTTCGTTCGCAAGAAAAACATGGATTGTGGCTGTGCTGTGGTGGAGATGTGGCTGTATGGTGGTGGTTGACTTGGATTTGCTGCCGTTGATGTCACGAGATGGAGTTGCCAGAGCTCAAGTGAATGGGAAGATATGGGAAGAAGGTCTGTTTTGCTGTGTTGAATGAAATTCAATTTTTTCTTTTTTTGGTTAGTTAATCTGATCTGAGCCATAGATTTGGTTAGGGGTGACGTGGCCAAATCCTAGCCGTTGACCGGAGGGAAGGCTGGAGAGGATCCGGACTCGATAAAACGGAGGTTGTAGTTTGGGTTATAAATGAACAAAAGTTATTTGCAAACAAATTTGAGCTCGACTCAGTAAAGATTTATTTAAATTTAGTTTGTTAAATTTTATTGGGTTTGAATTCGAGCTTGAGTTCATTAAAAATATTAATAAATAAGTTCAAACATATTAAAACCCCACTCATTAGTTGAGTTGTTTAATATTTATTTAATAATAAAATAATATATTTATATATTTATATACTAACAACGGAAAAATATGCAATTTATGTATTTAAAAAATATAAATGTAAATTATAACTAACCATAGATAATACATTTATATAATAGTAGTGGTAGATATTATTATTTTGGTAAAATATTAATTTTTCTTTTAGTATGTTTATATATTGTATAATATAATTGTATATTTAAAGTTTCAATTGTAACTTTAGTTCATACATAAATATGAATTTATAATTTTTTTAGTTTGTCAAGCCTACGTGAACTCAGCTCGAGCTCGGTTCATCAAATTTTTATTGAGCTCGAAACTAGTTAAAATCTTAAACAAGCCCAAACATACTAAAACTTGGCTTGGCTCGTTTGTAGCCCTAGTTGTAGTCTATTGCTAAATGAAAATAATTTAAAATAGGATAAATTACAATTATAGTCCTTAAAATTTAACACTTTTTCATTTAAGTCCTTCAAATTAATTTTGTCAATTAAGTCCTTAAAATATTAAATTTGAATTAATTTAGTTTTGAAAATAATATAAAAATAAAA
Source organism: Camellia japonica (assembly GCA_030407325.1). Classification (NCBI taxonomy): domain Eukaryota; kingdom Viridiplantae; phylum Streptophyta; class Magnoliopsida; order Ericales; family Theaceae; genus Camellia; species Camellia japonica. Next base: position 54,978,678 of record JAPPVO010000031.1, on the reverse strand, counting down.
CATACACCCAAAGGTTATAAAAAATTGTTATAAGGTCCAAATGCTAATTTATTGTTAATTTAGTTAACATCTGCCTGTATTTTAAAATTAATATCTGAGTCTGATTTCATAATTTTGCTAATATTAATATAAGAGTATTAAATACACTAAAGAAGTCAAATATGACAATTTAAATAATAGTACTACACTACAAATATATAGCGACCCCGGTCTTTTCCCATTTGATTATTGTATCCGGACTTATGTTCCGTAGATTATATTATCATATTGTTGTTGTTATTGTCCTTTAATTCTTCAGTTTTGAGTTATAGGATTTGTTGGGCAGGTTGTTTACAGGTTGTTGGGTTTGAAACCAAGAGTTCATGTTCAGTTTTTGGGTTGGTCGCTCGAGCGAGCTCTTCTTCGCTCGAGCGAGGTCTTTGATTTTGGTCCTTCGCTCGAGCCAGGGTCCCTTCGCTCGAGCGAGCTTCGCGTCCAGTACTTAGACCTGAAAGCAGTGTTTGTGGGCTCGAGCGAGCTTTCTTCGCTCGAGCGAGCTGGTTTGTTATTCGCTCGAGCGAGCATTTATTCGCTCGAGCGAGGCTTTTATGTGTCTGGTCGCTCGAGCGACCAGGTCTTCGCTCGAGCGAGCCTATCAGGTATAAATACGCAGCAGCGTATTTTAAAACAGTTTTTCAGCCCCTTTTGATCCAAAAACCCTAATTTCCGAGTTCTCTCTTTCTCTAAACACCTTCTCTCCTAGGTTTGATCTAGTTAGGGTGGTTTTTGCCCTAGTTGCTTTACAAATAAGATAGAGGGGAGTAAGGGCTTCCATTTAATCTGAGAAATTCTTGATTTGGAGCACTTTGAAGTTTGGGCATCATCTTCATCTTCTTCCTTCTGAGTTATATCTTCGAGGTAGGGATTTCCTACTCCATTTATACGCTTTAATCCTAAGTGTTGGTATTTTGGTATGTGGGGGGTAGTTTGGTAATTTTGGAGGAAACCTTAGGGTTTTGGTTTAGATTAATTTGTATAATTAATTTAAAGGAATAATGTGGAATTTGGTTTAATTCATGGAATTGGGAATGTTAAATTTACATTCATGGATGTATTTATTTCTTGTTTAGAAATAACTGTTTTGGGCTATCGTGGAGGATAGCCATTGATTGTTGTAGACCTTGCATGCGGCTTAGGTATAACTGGAATTGGGTCAATTGTTTGACCGTTGAGTTAATACAGAACATTTGTGTATAATTATGTGTTGTATATGGCAATTATGTGTTCATTGCATATGCATTTGGTTTTGGAGGAGATAGGGATGAACTCCACGGTTTAGGGGAAGATAGGGGATGGACCTCTAAACCGGATTTATTGGGAGAAGATAGGGGATGGACTCCAGTAGCATCACTCTTATGTGTGCTTATTGATTAATAGATATATGTCTATTTATTGTTGATATGATACATCACTAAAATGTGTATCAGTTGGGAAGTATGGAAGTGAATTGATTATGATTGATACAATACCAACATGTGTATTTGTTATGATTAGGTCTAACTTGAACTGTTATTCCTGTTGAATTGGAAGTAATGGTAATAAAAGATGAAACATGTTGAGTTATTTGGCCAGGTTCTGAGCCATAAGTGGAAAGTAAAATGTGCCATAGACAATGTGTCATAGGCAGTGTAGACATTCGTGTCATGAATATTGTAACTTGATTATAGTGTGTTAACCATGTATCAGATGCTAATACTTAGTTAATTCTTATGCTTGGTTTAGTATTTCTCTACTGGGCTGTGGCTCACCCTATATGGAACTTTATTTTTCAGGTTCAGGTGGTTCACTCCCTCCAAGGACTTAGCTTGTGAGGATTGGACTTGAAGATTTGTTTATTTATTTTTATTTGAATAATGTAATCTTTCGAGCCTAGGGCTTTATCTGTTTTTGAGTTAGAACTCAGTGAATTGTGTCCAAGTGTTGGCTTGGCAAGATGTAAGCCCGTAGGCATTTGCTATGGTATTTTATTCCGTAAGACTCTGATGATTGAAATAATAAAATGTTTTCTTTATTAATGCATGATAATATTGTATATTGTGGGTTTATTTTTGAGGGCGTTACAAAATAATTATTGAACAAAATAATACTATTCAGGTTATTAAAAGAACTTAACAAAAATTTTAAAGAAAATCAGCTCGAAATTATATATGAAGTTCAACATCTATTATACATAATGGTAAGTAATTAGCTATTGTAAAAATTAAACAATAAAATAATACAAATAATTATCCTTATCCTCAAAAGGAAATTTTCTAAAGGAACCTTTTGAATTAATACTACCATAAAAACTAAAAAATGGATTTGAATAATTATAGTTTAGAAAAATTATAAATAATGATGGAATAAGAAAAGACAATGAAATTAAATATAAAATAATATTAAAAATAGTCAAAAAAACAAAATAAAATGACTAATTATGTATTAAAAGAAATAAATAATATTATAATAGAAATAGAGAAAGACATATATGAGCAATTAAGATTAAATAGTTTGGAAGAAATTTACCAATTCTAAAAACACATACGCAGAGGATAATTAAGTTAACAAATAATTAAAATACGAGCCTTCTAACAATTTTATAAAACATTTGGGCTTATGTTTTATATTTATATTATCTTCAGGACTAAATTGATTCGAATTTAATACTTTAGGAATGTAATTGTAACGCCCCAAAAAATAATACAATAAAACCAACTCATAAATGGAAGAATAATAGAAATAAGATACTTTCATTCATTAGAGTTCATTTAAAAAAGTCAACACATGCGATATACATTCACAAATGCTCATCTTGAATCTACAACATGTGTTGCAATGTTAAGAGAATTTAAAATTAAACATATAGCCATATGCCCTATAGGCTTACATCTTTCCAAGTCATTACTTGGTTACACAAAAGTGAGCCTAGCTCAATACAATCCAAGCCCTTGGTTATACGAAAGAATATGACAAAATAAAGAAGCTTTTGCTCCCAAAAGTCCCTCCAAGCTATTGCCTTGGTGGAGACATATCTCCAACACTTGAAAATGGTTTTCCCAAATAGGGTGAGCCAAAACCCAGCAGGAATAATCTAACATAATATGTGAGATTTAACAAAGATATAAGGGCAATGTGCATATACAATGCTAGTGCCAAAACAATCACATGTTATATAATCATAAGGTAATAAGTTCATATTTCGATTCATTTTCCTTATATTCATTTCAAGTTCTTTTATTCTTCTCAATTCATGAGTTAATTTCATTAGCTTTCAACAATCCAACTGATACTACAACTCAGTGGTTTTCTAATTCAACACACCACCACACAAACACTTCAAATCTGCCATTTTACGAAAATTTCGTCCATGGGATCGACACCCATGTATACACAAGATTTTGGGATTTTCACTCTGGACACTTCGGCGAACTTAATTTCAATGGAGTTCATCTCCTATCTCCTCCCAAATAATGGAGTGCATCTCCTTTCTCCTCCCAAACATCATACATATACAATGTATTTAAAACATAGCCATATTCAATGACAACCAACAATAAATTAGTTTCAATTTACGTAATCCTCATGCATTTTCTACAACAATCATAGCTATCCTCCACCGATAGCCCAATACAGATATTTTTAAACAGATATACAATCTTCTCAATAGGTAAATTATTCAAATTTCCATAGGTGAGAGACAACACGTGTCCAACTCCACCATTTACATCAACAATCATCCAATTGCACATTATCATCATCAATTTTAGTTATTTGCACAAAATAACAATTTGACCCATCTAGGGCAAAACTCCCTTTTCTATATATCGACCCAAGTGCCAAAATTAACTATTTTGCCACCGTAGAACCTCATAATCGAACCCCATAAATCATTTATTTCACATTCACTAAAACCCCTCTTTTTACTTCACACCCAAACTCTAGATTTGTTCAAACCACTCCCAAGTTCACCATTGTTACACAACTACAAATAACTAAGCTAAAAACAATATGAAAGTGTAGAAAATCCCTACCTTAAAGAGAGAAGACAAGCCAAGGAAGGATGAAATTTCAAAGACGCCGAAACCAAAGTCTATTTGGATCAAAATGGAGATCTTGAGGTGCTCACTCTTTTTAACAAAGGCGAAAGGGTCTAGAAATCACTAGAACTAGATGAAAACCTAGAGAGAAGGTAAGTTTAGAGAGAGAGAGTCTCAACTTTAGGATTTTGAAGGAAATAGATTTGAAAAAGTGAAGTAAAAAATTATTTTCGTGATCTGATATATACACACAGTCTGCTTGAGCGCAAGAAGTGTTGCTCGAGCGCCAAGACATAATGAAAAAGATGCTCGCCGCTCGAGTGTAAGAAGTGATGCTCAAGCATAAAAAACACACATCCAGTAGTTTTGCAGGCAACAGACCAATGCTGGAGCTCAAGAAGTGCCGCTCGAGCGCCCACCCTCTCGAGCGTAGAAAACGCCGCTTGAGTGTAGAAAACACTCTCCCAGTAGTTTTGCAGACCTGCAAAGTACTGAGAGTTTGCAAAGCCCGCTCGAGCGCAAGAAGTGCTGCTTGAGCGGAGGAAATAAATTTTGGGCAACAAAGTTTGAAAAAACAAGCAACCAACCTATTCCAAACACAACCGCAACAACTCTATAACAAAAATAGAGGGAAGACAAGGGAAACACGGCATGACTAACCATTCAAAACCAAGAACCCGAGTTCGGGATGCAACAAGTGCCGGGTCAAAATCGGAATCGCTATAACCTCCCCCCTTAAAGAATTTCGTCCCCAAAATTACAAGTCAAGATCAAAATCATTATTTAAACCACTCAGAACAATCTTAATCTAACTAGTTCAACACCATGACCCACCTACCGGTCATTCAATCCCATCACATTATGAATATACATTTCATATTTCCAACATATTCAATGTTTATAATAAACTTGTATTTCCCAAAACTTAAACAACATATACAATGTTTTCAAAGGTGATATAACACATACAATACGTCATATTCTCAAATCATATGCAATGTTTATATTGAATCCATGCTTCCAAAACATCCATAACGTACACAATGTTCTCGTATTTTAAAACATATTACATTTCATTAACATAATGAAAATCTCAATATATATTCAAACACCAACAAATAAGTTCGGATATTTCTATCATACTTCTAATTCACGCTCCCAAGTTGCTTCCTCAACCCCGTGATGTTTCCACAATACCTTAACCAAGGGGATTGTCTTGCCTCGTAAAACTTGATCCTGGGTATCCAAGACTCTCACCTGTCTTTCCTTATATGAGGCATCCTCCTCTACCTCTAAGTCGGTTCAATCCAACACGTGCGATGGATCCGGCTTATACTTTCGAAGCATACTAATATGAAACACATCATGAATCCCAGAAAGCTGTGGCGGTCGTGCCAAATGATAAGCAACTTCTCCAATCTGCTCAAGGATCTCAAAAGGCCTAATAAATCGAGGGGATAACTTCCCACTCTTCCCACTCTTCCCAATTCTCATCAAACCTTGTCTAGGTGATATTTTCAAAAAGACATGATCTCCCATCTCAAAAGACAAGGGTCTCCTCCTACGGTCGGCATAACTTTTCTGGCGACTCTGAGTCGTAACTAATCGCTTACGGATAAGTGCCACATTCTCTGTCGTTTCCCAAAACCAACTTTGGGCCCAACAAAGGTGCATCACCCACCTCGGCCCAACACACTGGAGACCTACATGGTCGGCCATACAAGGCCTCGAATGGTGCCATGCCAATACTAGATTGGAAGCTATTATTATAGGCAAACTCCATAAGGGCAAGTGTTTCTCCTACGACCCCTTAAAGTCAGGAAATGTCTTACTCTGTTGCGATGGTCTGGTGTATGGTGTTCGTACCACATTCCTTCGATCATTTCTTCCTGGTCCTACAAAGGACTGACCCCCTTTCTTCGTTTTCATCATCCAAGTCCTTTTTGAGTCTGCCCACTGCCTTTCTGCAGCCAATGCCGTATCCACCACATCAGCAAATGTAGGGAGGCGCAAGGGTAACACTTTACCTCTGATAATAGGGTCTAAACCCCACTCGAATTTTCGTGCTTTCTCTCTCTCATCTGCGACGTATTGGGCTGCGTATCGAGCCAGCTCTTCAAATTTGGCCACATATTGAGTCACTGTCATCTCACCCTATTTTAAAGTTTGAAATTGCCAAATTCACTCCTATCTAACTGTATTTGGGAAATATTTTCTTAGAAACAATTCTTTGAACTGAGCCCAAGTCATGCTTGTCGTGTCCCGAGAATTTTTCATCAAGGACCACCAATGATCCGCTTCTCCTTCTAGTAGGTAACTTGCCAGGGCGATCTTGTCTGTATGTACAGTAATACCTATGGTTTCCAACATCTTTTCTATTTGACGAATCCAGCTCTCAGCGACTCTCGGGTCAGGCTCACCTGTGAATACCAGCGGTCTTTGCTTTCTGAACTCAGATAACAAATATATCCACTCGTTTGGTTGCGTTCTTCTAAGCCTTCCTAACTCTTCAAGAATCTGGTTTCCGACTGGTCTTGGTAACTCCTCAGCAGGTATAGGTCCACCGCGATTAACGCCTTGATTGCGAGCTGGACGTCCTCGTCGGCGTCTTACTTGATCATTTGCTTCTACATTGTCCGCCATCTGCCAAGTTTGTGGGTAATATAAGCTTAGGGTTGTTGTGAAGGCGAAGAGGTGTTTAATAAATAGGCTAATTTAATGTGGTCCGAGGTGTAATTAATTTTTTTTTCTTTCTGAATGGATGATGCAATTAAACCAAGAAAAATAAAATAAAATAACATACAATACACTAGGATAACCAACTAGATATTTTATATATACGTATATAACTTCTTCTTACAAAAGGTTACACTATCTAGGTTAGCGTGTAGTGTGTATACACCAAAACAAAACACGCTTCAACCACACAAAACACTATTTGCAAAGGTACACGAAAAGGTTTGTCCCACAACTATTACAGCCCTAAGTCAAACGATTCCTTTGGGTCTTCTTCGGGATCTTCTTCGGGATCCTCATTCGGATCCTCAGGTGGTAAAGGAGCATATACCGGGGAGGCTGGAAACTGCTGAGCTGGTGTAGGGGAGTACTCTGATGACACCTCTATAGGAAATGCAGGGGAAGCTCTGGGAAGTACTGAGGCAAAAGAAACCTCTAACTCAGGATGATGAGAGCTACGACTCTTGGGTCCAACGCGATGTATCACCGGATGCGGATCCTCAGCTAATACCTCTTGCCTCAGCTCGGCAAAAGTCTGACCATTCCGCTCTATCTGTAGAGCGAACCTAAGCTCCCGGTATTTGCACTGGAGGCGTCAGCGTACCAACGCTTGTCTTGCTTGCGTGGTGTAGTATGAAAAGTCCTCCTCTGTTTTCCGAATAGCTTTCTTTATCACGCGCTCCGCTCCTAATTGACATCATCGGTTAAGTCTTTGTGGACTGACAGCTACTGCCCGTCTATTCTGGAAACAAAAAACTCCCCAGTCATCAATGCTTTCCGACGTAGAATCCATCCTATGGTAGGTAAAAAAAAAATTTTTTTTTTTTAGTCCACCTTTAATATAATATAGTATAATGTTAATAGAATATAATAACGTAGGAGACAAGGATATCTCAAATCACAACTCGATACGCGTGGGTTAAGGGTTGAACCTATGGCTCTGATACTAATTTGTCACGCCCCAAAATTTGAGACCGTAAAAGAAATATATAAAGTACAACTCAAACAAGAGAGATAACCACAATATTTTAATATACACATATAAGTAGAGTTATAGCATAGATAACTGATTTGAGTTCCACTAGAGGTTTACAAAACACTGTCAAACCAAAAGATAAAAGAAAAGAGAAAACAAAAACAAACTACTAATCCAAATTTTCAAGTGAACCACGGCTCCAACACTTCATCTTGATTGTCTTTGGGATAACCTTCCCCGTCGTAAGCTGCTTCTTCACCTGGCATGACACGCCATGAACTTGGAATGCCCAGTAAAAACACACACACCCATATCTTCTATCAACCAATCAACCATACACAGAACAAAACGGGATACATAACATACTTACAATAAGGTTTTATGAATTAGTAGTTAGATTAGGCATCTAGAACCCCCCCAAAGAGATCCTTCTACCCAACCACAAGATTGAACACCGGACTACTCATAACTCCCCCTTTTGCTGCTTTGCAGACCTTACCACCCATGCCCACCTCCCGGTTATTTACCGGTCAGCAACATCGATGGACCTCAAAAGGGACGGCCAAACAAGTGGGCTCGCTTACACCCCAAATCGTGCCTAGGGCTCGCTTACACCCTGCACATACCACACCAAGGGCTCGCTTACACCCTGAAACCACCGCATAGAGTCTGAATACGTCCGTGTCAACCTAGGGGCTCACTCAGAACGCTTGCACAAGACTTAACTCATTTGGTATTAATCCCATCATAATTCATGTATATAAAATTGTTCTAAAACACTAAGATGAACGTCACCTATTGCCAACCTCTTATTATTTCCTATTTATTAGATCTTTTGCTAGGTAAGTTAGTCACATTCGGTAATTTGGTCATATAAAAGAGTATGAGAAAGACATACAAGAGGAAATACAGTCCGTGATCATCATACATAAGTATAGAAAAAGCAATAAAACAACATTAGGCATGCTTTGAAACACTTAGAGACAAATAACATAATAGAACACAATTTCCAACACTGTTCGGTTCTGTAGGGCTAACAAGAACACTTTGGAAAAAATACTTCTAGGTCAAATTAGGGGCTGAAATTGCACAGAAACAATATTCAATCTGTCTAGTTTCAGTTCCAATTTTTAGAAGTTGCACAGCACCTCCAAAAATTCATCTACAAACTATATTCGAAAACCTGTCCAGATTTGTCACCCTTTGGGAAAACTAGTTTTTCTCTCAATCCACCCGATGGTTTTCACTCAAATAAAATCTGTTGGAAAGAGGACTCAAAGTTATAAATTTTGACAGAAGAACTAACATGAGATGATTTTTCTAGAATTCTATAAAATTGCTAAAAGTGGACTGTTTTTCAGAGACTCAGGACCAGATTTTTCAACAAATTATCCAAGCCCTAAAAACACACAATTAGGAGCTAATAAAATTATCACAAGCTCTAAACATACAAAATATCCTAAAATAAATTCAGATTTGAGAATTAGATAGATTTGATATTTATTTTAAATTAGAGAAGTTGCAACAGTGCCTAATTTCACAAATTTGCAAGACAGTGGCACTATATCATACCCACACTTTCACATACACCAAAAACCCTATTTACCATTAATTTGTAACACAAGAGGCATACTAGACAATAGAATGAGATGGTGAAAGGATTGGACTAGATAAGGGAGAGGTATGTTCTTACCTTCACCTTCTTGAATCACCTTTGTTTCTTGTTTTCCCTTTTCCTTACTTCTCTACTTCCCTTAAGCCCACTCTCCCTATCTCACCCTCTCCTTGGGCTGTTGAAAATGTGAGAGTGAATTGAGACAAGCCCTCAATTTATAGGATATAAGGGGTCCTAGCTTAATGACTAAGGAAAGATAAATATCTAGATATTTCTTTCTTTTTTTTGTTATTGTTGTTATTCAACCAAATTTTCCACCAAAATATTATTTATAAAACCTATGTACATATTCAAATAAATAATAATATTCTATTCAAATAAACAATAAATGAAAGAACAACAAAAACAAAAAATAGAAATAAAAATAAAATGTGTGAATTAATTTAGAAATTAGGAGGTAAAATAAATAAAACCAAGTTTTAGGGTATTTCCAAATATGGTAATACACGGAAAAATTATTCTTTATTTGCGCCCTTATGCAGACTTTTATGGAATTAGGGTTAAAATGCTATTAACCTAAGGCTCAGGGTTTCAAGTGTAATTACAAAAAATTAGGGTCTCTACACCAAATGAGAAATACAAGAATTTGTATGTTTGTAATGCAATAGATTATGTATATAGTTAAACCATGTGAGTATTTAGAAATAAATTATTTAATACTACTCAAATAAATAAATGTAGTGTCCTAATTTGATTTTTATTAATTTAGATAGTGAGACTTATCAATTTTATCTTAGGTTTTTTTAAAGATAATTGAATTGCATGATGTCAAGTATTGATTAAAAATTACCAAATAACTTCGTTTATATTTATGTAATTATTTTTTTAATTTGTTTAATCATCATTTTTATAGTGATCAAACCCACAAATATCAAAACTTACATACGATAACATTACCCTATATATAAAATTAAACCATATGGTCGCGTTTGTTTCGCGGTGTAGGAGGCTGGATCGGACTAACAATGCTGTGGGTCCCACCTACAGCGTGTTTGGTGATGGTTTGGGTGAGTCGCTTCATACTTCAAGCGACTTACTAATCCCCCTCAGTAGGGAGATTAGTTTGGCTGGGAAACAAGTGGGATTAAGAAAACAATGAGTGGATTCAGTCTAATCGGTCGTCCCCTCAAACATCCGGCCGGTTGACCGAAACAGTGCCTTTTTTTTTTTTTTGGTTGTATTTGCAACCTGTTATTTAAAAAAAAAAATTATATTTTTTAATATAGAAATTATATTTTTTAATTTTTTATAAAAATAATTTAACAATCCCATAACTAACCCATCTTCAACACTATATCGTCAAAACAAACCCACTTTCACCTAATCTCCTCACTAACAATCCACACATTAACAATCTCTTCACTAACCATCCCCTCATTAACAATCCCACCCAATTTAATCCGCCAAACAAACGTGGCCTATGAGTATTTAGAAATAAATTATTTAATATTATTCAAATAAATACATACAATTTTCCAATTTGATAAATAAATTATTCATGCATGTGGTAATCAAACCCATGTGAGTATTTATAAATAAATTATTTAATATTATTCAAATAAATAGATGAGGGTGTGTGCTATATGTAGACATCCTATTTTGACCGACCCTAAGACTTTGGCGCTTTCTTTTGATTATCCAATTATGAAAATAAGAATATGTTATCTCAACAAAATTCTCAGTAAGAAATTTGAGCTTTAATCTCAACCTACACATATTTTAGCCAAATTATTTTAGACCATATATTTTATTAGTTTATTAATATTATACATAAGTTGGTATAAATTATACATTTTAAATATTTTATAATAAAATAAATTAAATAAAAAAATTGGTGTCTGCCGACACCTAACTACTAAACATATATATATATATATATTATTGTTATTATTTTATTATTTACATTATATTATTGTTATTATTTTATTATTTACATTTGGTGGTGTGTTACCACCATGCACTCTCATTATATATATATATATATTATTATATTATAAAATTACTGTGCATACTTTGAAAAAAACCTCCCTTCTACTGTTTCATCTTTTGTTTGTTTTGTTTATTGCCTATAAAAGGATGGAATAGGAATGCAAAAAGGAAAGGAGGAGAAAAAGAGAGAAAGAATTGGTGCGAAAGATCAGAAAGAAAGACAAAATTGAGAGAGATTGAAAAGAAAATCTGAGAAAAGAAAGAAAAGAAGGGAAAAAAAAGAAAGAGAGAATTTTTTTTTTCTTAAATATCTTATTTTTTTGAATCAAACATTTCTTTCCATTCTCTTTATTGCCTTTTCACCAATACACCATTCAAAAATCAACCACTAAAGTTGAAATTACGAATTTTGAACGGAGAATTGAGAACACAATCCACAACCTTGAGGGTGATCAAAAGAAAGTTTGACAATTAAAATAAGAGGACTGCTATTAGCACCTACATATTTTCTTAGGATCCCCCACTTCTTTGAACACCCACCTAACAAAATGAGTTTTCTCCATTTTCTTTTTAAACCCCCACCTTAATACCAACTATACCCTTTCCCCAGCCCAACCACTGTCACCCCCAGCCATATCCTTTCTCCGCCATCCATATCTCTAGCGACCAACCTGCAACATGATTAAAAAAAAAAAAAATCCACACAAGAAAAAAAAAAATGATGCAATCCAAAATCCATGAAAGAGTACAAAGAGATCTCAATATAGAAAAATAGCATCGAAACCCCAACATAAACAGATGTGAAGTTGCATTAAAACCCTACTCAGTTTCAACGAATGAGATTTTCTCATTGGTGGTAGGAGTAAGGTCGATAGTGGGAGGCGCGGTGGTACCGTTGGGTGTAGATTCGGAGGCAGATCTGGACTTGACAGGGTTGAGCATGCATTTGCTGATCTCGTTGGAGTAGATTTGGAGGAACTCAATGCCGTTTCATCAGCAGAGGCAAAGGCAGAGGCGGCGACAAAGGCCCCTCGATGCGGTGGGCGGTGGTGTCGGCCTCGTCATGGGACATGGATCTGTAATGCTTGGAGAGGACGGAAGGCTAGAAGAGGGTTTCGATGGGGTAGTTGATGACGGCTTCGCGAGTGCGCTACGACGGAGGCCATATGTTGAAGGATATGTTGGCCATTTTCTCTAGTTTTTTGGACTCTTCGTGGAGGTGTTTTTAGGGTTTGGTGTCGGCCATTGTTGGGGGTTGTAGTTCTTTTTGTGATGGTGGGGTGGAGGGTGGTTGGATTTGGTGATGGCGGGGAAGTTACTGACCGGAATGGAGATGGAGATGGAGATGGGTTTGGGGGTTAGGTTTGGGGTTAGGGTTGAAGGGATAGAGATGGGATCAAAAATGGAAATTGATGTTAAGATAATTGTAATAAAAAAAATATAAAAAGATGGGGTCCAAAGAAAAAAAGTAGGGGCATTTAGCAGTCCTCTTAAAATAATTCATCATTTTCTCCAAAGGTAAATTTTTATAATTTTCTCATTTATTTTCTTTCTATTTCTCCTGTTTTAAATGTGACATAAATATGTGATTTAGGTTTGTTAAAAATATTTTTCTTATTTTAAATATGTGATTTAGATTGTTAAAAATGATTAGCCGAATCACCTAATGTAATTTGTTTACTAAGTGTATATATATTTTTTGGTGCAGTGGTGGGTAAAACCACCACGCACATCATGTTTCATAAAATAAAAAAATATAAAAGCTGTCTAATCTTTCTTTACTGACCCTAGTGTTTAAATATTATTTGCGGGAAAATTCAACACAAGACTTGGTTTGGCTCTAGAGGTTGAAACTTAGGTTAATGGTTCAAGCCCCCACAATAACATATGTGTCTTTTTGTTTCATTTTATATATATATATATATATTACTATTTGTGGATGATGATGTCAGCATGATGCACCGTTAACATCAGCAAAAGGAATATTTCTTGGTGGTAACAGAATATTTCCTAAATTCTAAAAATTGCACTATGGCCCAAAATTTTCAAATAATTGTGGTGTGGCTTGACTTTCTAGAAGGATTTTTAGTAAAGCCCCCAGAAATGTAGCGAAGTTATTTCTGGCTAAAAGGATTGTTTCAGACACAACTATGAAGTTAGAATTGTGAAATTCTGTGACAGTTTGTCCAGGTGACCGCTCGAGCGCAAGAAGTGGCGCTCGAGCGTAGAATTGTTGCTCCCAATATCTCGCGTGTTTGCAGGGTGGCCGCTCGAGCGCAGAAAGTGCCGCTCAAGCGTAAAAAGTGAGATTGCCCTTGTCATTTTTATTAGTGTATTTGGAGTCTCCTTGTTTTATTTTGAGACATTGATCGAAGTGGTAACATGACGGTAAAGTAAGATTGGACCAAAAACTTTAATTCGGATAATCTTCCTACGAACAGCCGTCACTCTTTTGCCCTTTTCTTTTTCCACACTTTGCATTTGGGTGTGAGGCTAGAACCATTGGAAATCCTGTTTTCGGGGCTTCGATTTGGACACAAGAATGACCTAAAACGGAGTCCGAATGGGAGAGTTATACCCGTTTGAAGTTTTAGTATTTGTGTTAGAAGCAGGTATGCTCGAGCGGAATGCGCGAATTCAGCAACTTAAAAAGTGATTTTCTAGATCATTCTCTCCACTTTTCTTTTCTCTCTTCCTTCCTCTCATCCTAAGTCCAAAAAACCCTAGATTTTTGACCCAAATGCCTCTCATTTCTCAAAGATTTGGCCAAGATCTCTTACCAAAAAGTGAAGAATACATGATGCTCAATATTTTCAACCGATTGGATTTTGGATTTTCAAAAGGATGCTCTTGATCTAGCTTCTTGGCTTGGTCCTTGAGGTAGGGGTTTCTAGTTCTTTTTCAATACTCTCATTTATAGATAGATTTGTGGTATTCTCTTTATATAAACGTAAAATTTATATTTTTGAGCATGTTGTGGTAAATCATGAGATTTGGGGGTTTAGGGTTTGAAATATTGGGGTTTAAATTGTTGGGTTATGATTATGAGCTTATGAAATTGGGTGTATAATTAATAAAAGAGTTGGAATAAAAAGTGTTTGGGTGAAAAGCTTAATTTCTCTTAAAACCCTAGTTTGGATCATGAAGATAGATGCATGTTTTGCTTAAATTGAAAGTGGTATTATGAAATTGGGGTGTTATATTGTACATATACAAGTTTAATTGCATGCATTTTGGAAGTGGTTGGAAATTTATATAAAAGTTGCGATTGAACTCTTATTGTTAATCTTTTAATTATGTTATTATATGAAACTAAATTTGGGTAAATGAATTGTTAATGGTAGGGATCGTTTTCTACACCTTCATATGGCTTTTGGTTAGTTATTTTGTCATTGTGTAACAATGGTGGGATTTGAGAGTAGATTGAACAAACCTAGGGTTTGTGGGTGTGAAATGAAAAGAGGGGTTTTTTTTGGTGAAAATGAAATAAATGGGTGTGGGGTTTGAATATGAGGTCATGTTGTGTTACAATGGTTGATTTCGGTACTTGGGTTGATATTTGAAAAAAAAAAAAGAAAAAAAAAAGGAGTTTCGCCCTAATTGGATGAAATTGTTATTTTGTATAAATAATTAAAATTGTCATTGTAAATGTGAAATTGGAGGATTATTAATGATGATGGTGGAGCATAATATGTATTATCACTCCCATTTGAGATTTTGGAAAAGCGTATCTTTAAAGGAATTTATTTATCGATTTAGATATATTTGTTTTGGGCTATCGGTGGAGGATAGGTATGATTGTTGTAGAAATTGCATGTTGACTAGGCAAACCAGACTATTTTTAAATCATGCATATCATGGAGCATGTAATGGATTTGAGGATTTAAACTGTATGTTTTGGAAGGAGATTTTGAAAATTCTTATGTTATGTTTTAAATGAATTTGTTTTGTTTTGAAAATCATATTTTGGATCACATGTATTGTGTTATTTGAAAAGAGTAAATAATATGATAAGTCTGAGAAATGGTTGTCATTGAATATGACTGTGTGTTTTAATACATTGTATATGTATGATTGTTTGGGAGGAGAAAGGGGATGTACTCCATGTGTGATTATGTGATTAAATACATTGTTTATGTATGTTTGTTTTGGAGGAGAAAGGGGATGGACTCCACTATTTGGGAGGAGAAAGGGGATGGAATCCATTATAACTAAGTTGGTCGGAGTGTCCTGCGTGAAAGTCCCAAAATTTATACATGGGTGCCGATGCCGCGGACGAAATATCCGTAAAATGGCAGTTTGAAGTGTTTATGTGTGTTTTGTATGATTGGAAAACCACTGAGTTGTAGTCTCAATTTGGTTGTTGAAAAATAATGAAATTGACTCATGAATTGAGAAGAATAAATGAACTGAAAATGAACTGAAGGAGAATGGATTAAGGATTGAAATTGGCATCATGTGGGTAATTGGATTAGGGGCTAGTGATGATGAACTCAATGGATTGCTTGTGACTATAGATGTCCCCGAACGTCTCGGGAGGAGATCCCGTTTTGTTCATTGGGCTCACTACAGTTCAGGACTCAATGTCACGGTCCTGTATCTAATCTCGCAGAGTGCAATGCAAGACCGATGAATCATCAAAGAGTCCAAATCCGGCAAATCGTTTTGAAAACAGATTTTTTGAAAGAAGTACCAAACATGGACTGCTTTGCCAGATACAGAGTCACCACCTAAATATTTTATTTTGGGGGAATTTAGGAAACCTTGACTCATTGCCGAAGGCCACGTGTCCGTCATCACCAAAGTTGCCTCGGCTCGGGAACTTGGGTACGATTGGGGAGGTCACTTCGTGAGCACCCCCGCTCGCCCGATCAAAGATCGGCCTCTACTAACCATGATATCTAGTTTTGAAAACATTATGCGTTCTTATTTCGGTTATTAGCCTAGATTTACTATGTGATGCGCACAGCATACAAGTATAGACTGGATCGCCTGAATTGGAACGAAACATCTCATGTTTGTTTTAAAAACGGTTTGCTACTCGCAAGTAGGCTAAAATGCGGATTTGCCACTCTCAGGTGGGCTTAGAAAACATGGTGTTGCCACTCTCAAGTGGGCTTAAAACTCGCAATCGATGAATTGTTCCAATTCAGATAACGCAACCTTCACCCACAGGTAGGGCTGTGCATAATACCGCTAAAACCGCCAAAACCGCACCGAATCGCTCTGAACCGCGCCGAACCGCGCAAAATTTCAGTTCTGGCGGGCGGGTTGGGCGGGTGAGAGGACCAGCAGTTGCGGGTCGGCGCGGGTGGCGGGTTAAATTTCCCAAACCGCCTGTCAACCCGACCCGACCCGCCTATGTTTAAAAAAAAAAAAATCAGTTGTTATACACCCTCTCACACACAATCATTCCTCCATTAAACCTAATACCCACACACAGCCACACATTTCAATCTCATCTCGTTCATCACATACCCATCGCCGCTGCTCTGCATTTTGCGTCGATTCATACACACCGCTGGTCGATCTCGTTCTCCTTCCCTTTCCGATCGTCTCGCCGCTGGTTTCTCCTCCTCGTCGTCGGTACTCTCGCTACTCTCTCGATGCTCTCTCTGTCTCTTTTCTTTCACTCTCTCTTTGTTCTTTCTATATACATATATACTTACTGGTACTGCTCTATATATATATATATCTATAGTGTTGATTCATTCAATATCTTATATAGTGGGTTAGTTTGTTTATATAGTGTGTTATGCATAGATATTAAATTAAATTGATGGTCAATCATCTCAAATTGATAAAGCCTGGTAATTGATTCAACTGTAGTCTTTCAAGTTATGCATAGATATTAAATTAAATTCAAACTGCAGAATCATTCATATAAATTAATTGATTTCTGTATGGCAGATTAATTTAATTGATTTCTGTATGGCAGATTAATAAAACCTGCTAGTACTAAATTAATTGATTTCTGTATGGCAGATTAATTCACGGTCATTCATCATTGATAATTTTTATTTATTTACTTATCATTCATATATGGATGAGGAAAATAGATCTTTTTACTCTTCTGATGGTCTATAATACGCTGAAGCTAAAAAAATTAAAAATTCTGATGGTCTAATTAAAAAATTGTTGTTCTACTCTTTTTTATGATTTGTTGTTCAAGATTTTATTTATAAGTAGGTTCAGAATTTAAAATAATATTCATATAATTTTTTTTTTTGTAATAGAGAATGGATGAGGAAAATACAAATGTTGATGGAAGTTTTATAATTTGAATTATATTGTTTATTAACCGCTAAACCGCCAAGGCAAATTCACTATTATTTGCCAACCGAACCGCCGGTTTTTGATAAAAAAATGGCAAATTCTAATGACATTTTTACCAATCCGCCACCCGCCATACGGTTTCTATTTTTCCCCTAAACCGCACCGACCCGCACCGCGCACACCCCTACCCACAGGCATTCAGGCAGGTATATCATATAAGCACATAGCCTCATGGTAAGCATGCTATCATGGCAGTCACTCACACACATGCAAGGATGCTAAAGCATAAGCACTTACCGAGTACTCCAAGCCAAAGCAGAAGCTATGTTAGAAATCCATGCATGATCCCAACTATGCTAAAATGCCTAATGTAACACAGGCAGGAATGCAACTACAATAGGCTCGGCTATTTTAAAGATGGCATGTGAAATGCTACAACTAACAAGTATTCAACTCGGAATTGAAATACAATGCAGTTAGTATGATGCGCCGAGCCCGGTGCATGCAAGACAGATGAATGGATGCAAACATGCTACCATAGGTATACTAATTGAAACATGCCCTAATCTAACCATCATAAGCTGGTAAATAAAAGGGAGAAAGGCGTGGGGTTGGAAGACATACATCACACACATGCACACTTATTACAATTGTGCCCTCGCTCGGAGGGTCTGAATAAATAATACAGTCCGAATAAATAATTACAGTCCGAATAAGTACAAAACCCTAATTAATTAACAAATTAACTAAGAAATGAAATAAACTAGTATGCAAATCTATGGACCGCCTCAGCTCTGTTCTGAATGATGAATGAGGCATGCTTGAGTTGCCTTGCGCGGAAATCCATTGCGATGCCCCGATTCGCCTCTGTTTGCAATTAATCCCAGAATGCTGTGCAAAGCTCTAGAAGGCTGCTGATTTCTGATTTGCTGCAACAGAGAGCAAGAAAGGGGCATGGCAAAGCATTTTCACATATGTATGCACGACCTCGATCCTCGTGCCACCAATTACGCATCTTGATGCATGATGGCCGAGGAGTCGAATTGCACGACTCGATGTGAAATGAATGCACATGAAAACACAACAAGACCTAAACTCCATCATGGGTAATCCGGAGTGTCGGCGACCAGGAATTGAGACACGTTTCGTCACTTGGAGTACGGAACGTCTCTCGCTTCCCGTGCTTGGGCTAACCCCTATCCCAAATACAATGCAAATGAGATGGCATACGCAATGCGACTAATATGCAACGTAGCATACGCAATGCTATGGACTAAAATGGCATACACAATGCACGTGACATGACATGGCATACACAATGCTCTAACATGTAATCTAGCATACGCAATGCTATGGACTGAAATGGCATACATAATGCTCGATGGACTTACACCAACATGAGTGGACCTCAGCCACACTCACATCAGTGGCCATATATGAAAATGAGACAACCGAAATACATGCAAACATGCACGAATGCAAAGGACCGATCCTAAGGCATCAAATGCCACTCTACCAAAGCATGCAAGGGATGAAAGATGGCATACAAACACGCAATTTCCAGCTCTGAAATAATATGCTCAATGGTCCCGAATCATGGAAACATGTCACCCAATGCATGAAATAGGCCCCGAAACTCAAAACTAGGCAAATGCATTGAACCACAAGTATGCAAAGAAAGCATTATTTGACCATGAGGCATGAAAATAGAGCCAAGGCAATCCTAAACACGCACCAAATCAGTTTCAAGCATGGCCAAAAGGTGATAACATGAAAGGCTAAAACAACACGCGACATAGGCTAGTAAGTATGATTTACATGGCATGTATATGAAGCACAAGAGAGGTCACCAAACCAGCCACAAATAGGAACATGGTATGCTAAAATATGCCCAAATAACCACTGAAATGTACCCAATGCATGCAAAAATGATGGGCTCCTTTGGAGGGCCATGAGGTGGATTACTCAACACATACAAGAGAGACATGTAAAATGGCAAAACCAACTCTGGTAATTAGTTATGACAGCCCTAAAACTCACCAAAAAGGCCCTGAAATGGGTCAATAAAATATGCAATGAAAGGTCCCTTTGAAAGGCCTTGGATGGGATTACTCTACACATGCATCAAAGACACAAAATATGGCCAAAAGGGCTCCAGACAGAGCTAAGGCAGACCTCAAAATTCACATAATAGGGCCTGAAACAAGACTTCAAAGCATGCAAGATGGAGCCCCTTTGGAAGGCCAAAAGGGCCAACAAACAAGACAAGGAGAGAGGGGGTCACCGCCCTCTGATTTTGATTTTCAAAACAGTATGCTAGCCACTGAAAATCCACTGGATTTCAGTGGCTAGAAGGCCAAAAAAATCATGCAACAAAGGCCTAGATGCAAGGCTCAAAACAAGAGGCAAACAAGCATTCAAGGAAGTAAATGACCTCAAACAGAAAAATACCCTTAATAAAACATCAAGAGGGGCTCAAAATAAGACTCTTTTCAATTTATGACAAATCTCGAAAATGCTCACAAGTAGGGCCAAGATATGAAGCAAAATAAGCCTACAAAGAGGGATAGAGCATACAAGGAGGTATATGACCTCAAACAGAAAAGTATCCTTAATCAAACTTCAATAGGAGCTCAAAATAAGACACTTTTCAGTTTATAACAAAACCCAGAAATGCTTGCAAACAAGTCTAACCAATGGAGCAAAATAATGTAAGAAAAGGGGAAATAGAGACTTACCCTTGAAGAGCAGATTTCCAGCAACTTCTGGACCAAGAAAGGAGTTCTTCAACCTCTGAAAATCAGCTCCAAGATGCTTGGATGGATGGTGGAGGTGTTGTGCTAAGGGTTGGTGTGCAAATGGTGCAAGAATATTAGGGTTTTGGAGCTCAAGTGCAGAGATATAGAGAGAGAGGTGTATATGCCTTAGAAGTTGTAGAGAGAGAGAGAGACTTTTTAGAGTGAGAAGCTGGAGCTTCTCTAAGAAGATTCTCTCTTGAAAACGAGACATATAGCCTCATATATAGCAAAAATGAGAGTTGGCTCGAAAATATCTGTCTATGGGACAGCTGGAGGTTGTGAGAGACAGTTGGAAGATAAATATCTGAGTTTGGGACCTGTAGATCGCTTTTTCTGGTCGGCTGACCACTTTTTCAGGAGGAAGTGGTCGGCCAGCCACCTTTTCTGGTCGGCTAGCTAGTTTTCTTGGTCGGTAGGAAAATTATGCTTTTCAGGTCCAACTTCAAATGGCCATAACTCCTTCATATGAACTCCTTTTCAGGTTATTCTTGTGTCCAAATTGAATCCCCGGAAGTTAGCTTTCCAATGGCACCAGCCTTGCATCAAAATTATAACTGTGCAAAAAGTTATGCCTGTTTTGGTGAAGCCGCACAGTTTCGGTCCTACCCGGATTCATGCCGAACTTTCTTTTGACCACCTAAGTGGTCGCCATCTAATTTTCTAGTCTTCCATGTGGTCACATTGAAGCCCCAGAAGTTAGCTTTCTAATGGCGCCAACCTTGCATCAAAATTCCTCCTGTGCAAAGAGTTATGCTCGTTTCGGTGAAGCCGTGCAGTTTCGGTCCTACCCGGATTCATGCTGAACTTCTCTCAAACTAGTTTTCCTCTCTCTTCTCCTCTTTTCTTGAACTCCAAACCCCTAGACAGGGTGTTTTGAAAGATTTTTCAAAGATTTAATCTCTCTTTCATTCATTTCCACTTTGTCCTTGCTCGGTTTACCGAAAAGCGCAACATTTGACAAAATGCGAGCCTCGGAACATCGTAAAAACTTTATTTCAAAAATGTTTTGAAAGAGAGGGTTTTAAGGTCTAAAATCTTTTGATCAAGATTGTTTTGGTCCAAAAAGGGGTATGAAGTTGAGATTTGACTCTCTCCTTGCCAAAGAAACTGAACCTTTCCCCTGCACACCTTTCTCCACCATGTAAACCATCAGTCGCGTCCAAGTCTTAAGGGCGGTCAAAAATGGGTTGTCTACAGTTGCTCCTCTTTGACAGAACTCGGAAGTCAAGAAGTGACGGGAGTGAATGCCAAAGCCCAGAGACGACCCATTTTTGACAAGGCCGAAGACTTGGACAAACAAACAAAGTACAGACAAATAAATGGTTGCGCCCGCAGGTTACCTACATATCCCTCTGCAAGGAATCAAACCAGCGTAGTTCAGGGGCAGGATGCAAAATGATATGCAGAAAGATTTTGATAATTGGACTTATACGCTACGCGAAGCCAGTTTGAAAATTGGACTTATACGCTACGCGAAGCCGGTCTGATAATTGGACTTATACACTACGCGAAGCCGGTTTGAAAATTGGACTTATACGCTACGCGAAGCCGGTTTTGAAAATTGGACTTATACACTACGCGAAGCCGGTTTGAAAATTGGACTTATACACTACGCGAAGCCGGTTTTGAAAATTCAGGATTTATGCAATGCACTGTAATGACTAAAATGCAATGTGATAGCTAGGAAAAGGGAGGTACCTTACAGGGGCAATTGGCAATGACTTACCTCGGCAATGTCCTACCTCATGCTGATGTGGGAATCTTCCTCTTCTTCTCAGTTGAACCATAGGTACTACTTTTCTCCCTGGCCATGGTCGCAGCTTTCCCTATTCTCCAATAGGGTGACAGACTAGGTTGATTCGGTATCCAGAATTGAGGCACATACACATGCTATCTCAACCTATGGGGCTGCCATACAGATTTCAAGCGGAGGATATACCCCTGGGTATTTAAACCAGACTTTAGTCTCGGAGATCTCGAACCTTTGCGTTCTAGGCACAAGCCATTCGAACTCTAGTTTCCACCGTCTCAGTTGGTCTCCCAGGAACTCACCGCAAGCACAGGCAGGTGGCTATACTAGACCACTGGAAGTCGTTCGAGCATGACAAACACCAAAGGAATTGCACCTTTAGAGGATTTAAGGTCTCCTAGACCAGGCGATAAAACAGATATGATGCAATAAATAATAGATGCGATGTAACAGATAGTACAGTAGATGCAAAGGGTGAACACACTCCAACCACGCTGGAATCGTGAGAGGAGGAAAAACAAATCCCAAACACACTGAAATCATGTGAGGAAAGGAACACTCAAACCACGCTGAAATCGTGAGAAGAGGTCCGAAAACAACCCGCCCAGGTGTGCGCATGACGCAACCTGAGATAAATTCCAAACACACTGAAATCGTGTGAGGAAAGGAACACTCTATCCACGTCAAAATCGTGAGAAGAGGTCTGAAACCGCTCGGGCTCGGGCTCGCACTTCACGCGTCCCGAGATACAAGAGAAAGGTATGAGACTGTACCACAATTGTAATGAAAGTGTGCGCTAGATGTACAAAGTAAATGAGTGCGATAGATACACAAAATGAATGACGAAAGATGGTGTGAACACCAGGCGCACCTGATGTTTTTAACCCAATGAATCAGCGACCTAACGCGTCTTACGCGAAAGGAGGAAAGATGGTATAAACAACAGGCGCACCTGATGTTTTTAACCGAGTGAATCAACAACCTAACGCGTCTCACGCGAAAAGAAGGAAAGGGTGAACTTGAGATCCAAACACGTTTCATGCGAGTGCAGGAAAATGAACACAAATCCTAACACGTTTCACGTGAAAGGTGCGAAGGTGGTGTAACTAACAGGCATACCTAACCGTATCTCATACGGAGAGGGAGAAGGTTTTAACCGGGGAGAATAACAATGGTGTAACCAATAGGCGTATCTCAACGTATTTCATACGGAGAGAGGGAAGGTTTTAACCGGGGGGAATAATAATGGTGTAACCAACAGGCGTATCTCAGCGTATTTCATACGGAGAGAGGGAAGGTTTTAACCGGGGCGAAAAACAATGGTGTAACCAACAGGCGTATCTCAACTTATTTCATACGGAGAGAGGAAAGGTTTTAACCGGGGAGAAAAATAATGGTGTAACCAACAGGCGTATCTCAACGTATTTCATACGGAGAGAGGGAAGGTTTTAACCGGGGAGAAAAATAATGGTGTAACCAACAGGCGTATCTCAACGTATTTCATACGGAGAGAGGGAAGGTTTTAACCGGGGAGAATAACAATGGTGTAACCAACAGGCGTATCTCAACGTACTTCATACGGAGAGAGGGAAGGTTTTAACCGGGTAAACGTGACATCCTAACACGTTTCACGTGAAAGGAGGAAAGGTGGATTCGAAATCCAAATGCGTCTCACGCGAGTGGAAGAATGGTAGAATGATTTCCTGCTGACAAGGGGTAATCTCTACATGTAAAAGCCACGGATGTCGCTTTTCTTTCTGATCATATTCACAACTTTCCCTCATTGCAAACAAAAGCTAAGATAACTCTGACGGGGAATGGTACTCAGGGAGAGCACTTTTGATCGCCATTTTGGCTTGAGACAGTGAAACAGTCAACACAGTATTCTGTTCACTTTGAACACACAGTTCATATTAGCACACTGCTCATTCTGAACACGCAACTCATAACACATCATTCGGTTTATTCGGAACACAACTCATTCTGAACAGACAGTCTGATCTAAAAAGACAGGATGCAAAACGGAACTTGTAGAAGTTGAAACAAACCCGGATGCTCCAAATTTTCCCTCTTTTCTTTGGCTTTGCAGTCTGGAACCCACATAGCTTCAGACGGGTCCTGGTTTTACTATTCTCGCATGATCTGGGTTGAACGCTGTAGTTTTATGAAAGAACAAATCCTGTTTTGCACAAATCTGGAGAATGGCACAGCACTCTAAGCACAAAATGATTCGTTTTTGAAATTGAGAGATGAGTTTTTGACTGGGTATTGAGCCTACAACTGACCGCAGCCAAAATGACTCAAAAACGGAAAACAAAGGTAGAACAACCTAAACTCAACTCAACAAAGGAAAAACAAGGTAAAACAACCTAAACACATCTATTGACACTCAAACGACTCAAAACAAGAATTGAGACAAACAAAACACACAAACACAACACTCAGCTGTGTTACAAAGGCAAGAGACCTCTCGGTGCACGAGGAGCCAGTTTCTCCGGGTATTGTTTCCCACCCTTTTTCATTTGTGATTCTCACATCACTCGGCCCTCAGGCTCTGTTTTTCTGAAAAATCCCTTTTCTCACTTTTTCTCTCATCGCACATCTCTCTATTCTTCAATCTCTCGTTTTTCATCTCTCCCCTGGGTGGTTGATGGATAAACAAGAAATTGCGGGCTCATGCCCTTAGCATTCTGCTAGATTCTTCCTTCTGCTTACAACAGTGAACTTTCCCACAGAGGGGTTGCGCTACAACTGGGTGTGTAGCACATCTGCAGTTGACATCGGTTGACGATGCTCCGCGGGGGAGTTTAGATGTAATCAGATGTGTCCAAACAAAGGAGTGGAATATCTCGATCCATTCCCGTTTGTGCTTCGTACTTGGCTTGATACCTCGTTGCTTGGAGGATGTGAGAGCTTTCTGCCCTTTTTGCGGTTAGCTTCCGTTGTGCCCCTTTCTGGCAAATGCGTTGATAAAGGGGAAAAGACAGAACACCTGACTCAACTGTGCCCTTAGTTAATTGTTTTGACCATTTTTTTTGGTTTTCTACTAAAACAATTTTAACCAAAATGAGAGTTAGATTAACGCGCTTGTTCGATTTTCTGATTCAAAATCATGCAAGTTAGGTTATGAGCACTGAAAATTTTCCCTTTTTTGGGTCCAAGAAAAAGGTCCAGTTTTGGAAAAATGAAATAGTTTTTGAGAGAAAATCAGTCAACCTCAGTAAAAATTCTCAAAAACTGTTTTTGCAAACGGCCACTGCTCAACGAGCATAGAACCCACTCTCGAGATGCATAACGTCAGATTCGAAGGAAAATTGCCCCTTGCTTGAGGGGAGCTGCATGGCAACGGAAAGTTGTCCCTTGTTTGAACGGCACTGCAGCGCATTGAATGGCAACGGAAAGTTGCCCCTTGTTTGAATGGCACCGCAGCGCATTGAATAGCAACGGAAAGTTGCCCCTTGTTTGAATGGCACCACAGCGCATTGTAGTCAGTCCTCAGAGTGACGAACACAACCAAATTCTCGGATACAGAGAAGGCGAAGATGATCAAAACCATTACATGGGCACAATCAATTTGAAGTGTTTTACGGCTGGACTTCAGAATGAAGTTGCCTACGTATCCCAAAGATGGGAATCAAGCCTTACGTAGTTCGGGGGGTTAAGGTACACTCGGGTATTAACCTCTCCTTTTGCGCTCTAACTTTTGCCAAGGCCGCCCTTCCGGGTTTTCAACCTTGCGAGCTGTGTTCTTCTATTCTTTTCAATGCTTTTCATTCTTTTCTTTTCATTTTCTTCATTTTTTCTTTTTTTTTTTTTGCATTTTTCTCTTTTTCTTCTTTTTCTTGCTCTAACTTTTGCCTGGGTCGCCCTTCTGGGTTTTCGGCCCAGCGAGCCTCTCAAGGGTAAAAGTGTAGCTTTGTCCATGTCAAATGGTTTTGAGATCTTGAAGTCATCTGAATCTAGGAGAATGACTGTTGTTCGCTAATGATGCAGAAGTTCATCCAATGGAGGGTGAATTTGCCCCTAGTGTTGCGGATAGGAACTCGGTTGTCCTTCAGCAATGTCTTTTTCTTTCCTCCCTTCTGGGGTTTGGCATTCTTGCCGATCTTCATTGATTTGTGGAATGATCCATCTTCGGCTCTTCGAGCACAATCTGGCATCTTTTGCCCCTAGTTCGAGGGATGCTTCTGATCCGGCCACACAGGCCTTACATGGTGGTTGACCGTTGAACATTCTGAATCTAAGTTCAAGGTTTGAAAGCAAGGGGTCGAGTCTCGAGGCTGAGAGCGATCCTAGGCTGCACAATCTCAAGAGCGATTCCACACAGGTCTTCGCAGGACTGCGCAAAACATTTTTTTTGAAATTTTTTAAGAAAGCGACAAATCGCTCGTGCTGAAGACAGTGTAGAACCAATCTGGATCAAGCCAGGATCCTTCTCAGTACTCACATTAACAAGCATGATCTCAATCATTAAGGGCTTAGCACGCCTCTCTTTCTCTCAATTGATCAAATTTTGCAAAACCCGAGGAATTCCTCCCTTTTCGTTTTCATCACAATATTCAAAAAGTTTTGAAAAACTTAGGTCAATGCAATGATTTTCAAAGCACAGAAAAGCAGGTGAGAAGCACTGTCGTTTTATTCAAACTTCTAGCACAACTGGCACAAGGCAGAAGCGAACACAAGAATGTGAAAATCACTGCTGTTCATTCAAATCTGTTGGCATTACTGGCTCCAAGGCAGAAACAGATTCAAAAGAAAATGAAAAGACAAACACAAAACAAGCAAGTGATGTCCGAGGTAACACCCCTGAAATCACCCGACTCCAACAAAACAGGACTGACTCGGTACAACAAGACAGACCTAACTGACTCAGTAAGAAAAGACTGACTCTGTACAAAAAGACTGACTCAATACAACACAACAAGACTGACTCAATACCCAAGTCAGAAAGTACAAAAAAAAAAAAAAAAAAAACCAGCATTCACAAATGCTCAAAACAGTGCGTGCCATACGCCACATCTGGAGTAAACTGAGTGCCGCCCGCAGGTGGTTCATCCCCCGATCACATAGTCACATTATCCCCCATAAGTTCACTGATCAAGTGCCGATAGACTTTGCAAGACTGGTGCGGCAATGACTCCGTCGTCAATCAGATCTTGCACTTCGTGGCGAAGACGAGAGCAATTGTCAGTGCCATGACCGGTTTGTTGATGGAAGGCACAGTACTGGGCGGCATCATGCGTAGCCGAAGAGGAGGTTCGGGAGGGCGAGGCTCAAGGGGTTTGAGATGGCCTTGTCCAACAAGGATTTGGAGAGCTGTGGACAAAGGCATATAGAGGGCATGGAAGACCCTCTGACCTCGGGTTGGTACTTCAAGGTTTGTGGATCTTTGCTGGACGCACCAGCAGAGGGATTGGCAGGTGCTGGCCTGGTTTGCTGATCTCTTCCAAGTGGAGGATTAGAGCTAACAGGATCGTTTCTGGTACAACATCCCTTGTCTCGGCTTGCCCCTTGATTCAGACTGCCCCCAACTTGAGTGGCAAAAGTATCATCCACAGTTTTTGCGATCACTGCGAGCACTTGCTGTTTGTTCAGTCCCTCAGCTTTCAAAGCCTCAACAGCCCACTGAAGGTGTTCATGGGGACCAATTCCTGCCCCTACCCTGTTCTTACCACTTGCCCCCACTTTGCTAAGAGATTTGCCTTCTTCCAATGCAGCCCGTCCCAAGATTGGGGAGTGTTTTGACATGAACTCCCTAGTAGGCGATGTGGTTGATGATGGAGCCAAAACTCCAAAGGTTAAATCTGCCACTGTTCTCTAAAGATCTTCAATAATGCTCCCCAGCTCAGAAGTAGTGGGTTCACGGGTTTGAGATGATTGGGGTTCAAGTGCATCCATCGTGCTTAAGCCCATGCTTTCCGGGATAAACATCTCGGGCTTGAGTATATGGGTCGGGGTGTATATACTGGGGTTGTAGGTGGGTGGCAGTGTATGGCTGAGGTTGAGATATGGATGAGGTACTTGGTCCTTGGGGTTTTGAGGTGGAACTATTGTTCGGTTGTCAATGAGATTCTGGATCTCATAATGAAGGCGGTAGCAACCATCGGTGCCATGGCCGCGCTGCTGATGATATACACAGTATTTGCTAGGGTTATGTCTGGCAGGGAGTGGGTTTGGCAAAGGTTGAGGATTAAGGGGTTTGAGATGCCCTCTTTCCATCAGGACTTTTAATGCGCTGGTTAGGCTCATATGGAGGGGGGTGAAAAATCTACCCTGAGCTCGGGCTGGGCTGGGCTGGCTATTTGTAGGTTGGCCTTGGCAAAAGGGTCGGCTATGGCGACTGTGTTGACTTTAGCGGGTTTGGAAACAGTGCTACCGCCAGCATTAGTACTCCCGACTGGGAGCCTTACGGCAACCTCAGTGGACCTATCCTCAATGTCGTGAATGGAGTTAAGGCCCTGTGCCCTTTTGAATTGCTTCTCAAGGTTTGCAATTTTCACTGCAGTCGGATTGAATTCATTGACATCAGAGGGATGAAGCCTCTCAGTAGGCTGCACCAGAGGTGTGGAAACTCGAGCTTGAGTCAACCTTTCTCGGGGATCTGGACCCTGCAAATCTTTAGCTGGCAGAAGTGGGTCAAAGTTCGGCTGGGGTCCCGAAGCTGGATGCGAGGCAGATGCCCCAGATGGGCATTGCGTTTCAGCACTGGTCTCATCCTGCATTGTAGTTCCCTGATTTAACGCTGCTATCATAGCCACAAATTCTTCCGAACCCCGTGCCATCACGGGTCTGCTGATGATGTGACTGGTGACTATCGGATCAGATGAACAAATGAACCCTGTCTGGCCCTCCTTTGCCTTACCGCTGGCGAAGGAAAACTGGTTGCCCTTGAATTGAATTTCTGACCTAGCAAAGTCTATCAGCACTAGTGCAATGAATCTGGAAGATCTCAGAGCCTTCTGGAGCTATGGTTCCAAGACTGCCCCTAGCAAAAGAGAAAACAGAGAGCATCTCAGCCTGATTTCACGATAACCCATATGAGCAGAGCTGAATGACTGTGCCCCCGTACAGAATTCTGCCCAAAAATTCTGCCTGTGAACTGATACCCTCAGGTAAACTGAATCCCAAAATACTGAACTGGTGCCCGCAGGCCTGATGCCCAAACTTGCAAACTGATACATGCATTCCTGTAGAGACGCACTCTAAAAGCACATAACAAGCAAGTGAGAGCCAAAACACCCCTATGTTGGGGTAGGGTTTCCCTGTCCTATTTTGTCAGGAGCTAGGGTTTCACTACGCACGCAGCGGTTTCAAACAACCTATGATCGGGTAAGCAACCTGTCCTAGCTTGGAATGGTCACTATGGATTCCGAATATGCACTAGGTCGAATGGTCAAAAAGGGTGCCCCGGTAAAACTGGGGTTTGTGTTCCCGTCGTGGCAGAGCCTGCAACCGGTCAGCCTTATGGCACGCTTCGCAAAGCGAGCCTCCGGCAAACTGTTCAGGAATAGCATACGGCAAACACGGTGTCCTAGGCGCACCAATGCATATGCAATGCAAAGAAACACACAAGTGTAGTCAAAACCAGATATCATGAGTTCGAGTCAAGTTCTCTAAATTCCCAGCAGAGTCGCCAGAAACTGTAGACGTCCCCGAACGTCCCGGGAGGAGATCCCGTTTTGTTCATTGGGCTCACTACAGTTCAGGACTCAATGTCACGGTCCTGTATCTAATCTCGCAGAGTGCAATACAAGATCGATGAATCATCAAAGAGTCCAAATCCGACAAATCGTTTTGAAAACAAATTTTTTGAAAGAAGTGCCAAACATGGACTGCTTTGCCAGATACAGAGTCGCCACCTAAATATTTTATTTTGGGGGAATTTAGGAAACCTTGACTCATTGCCGAAGGCCACGTGTCCGTCATCACCAAAGTTGCCTCGGCTCGGGAACTTGGGTACGATTGGGGAAGGTCACTTCGTGAGCACCCCCGCTCGCCTGATCAAAGATTGGCCTCTACTAACCATGATATCTAGTTTTGAAAGCATTATGCGTTCTTATTCCGGTTATTAGCCTAGATTTACTATGTGATGCGCACAGCATACAAGTATAGACTGGATCGCCTGAATTGGAACGAAACATCTCATGTTTGTTTTAAAAACGGTTTGCTACTCGCAAGTAGGCTAAAATGCGGATTTGCCACCCTCAGGTGGGCTTAGAAAACATGGTGTTGCCATTCTCAAGTGGGCTTAAAACTCGCAATCGATGAATTGTTCCAATTCAGATAACCCAACCTTCACCCGCAGGCATTCAGGCAGGTATATCATATAAGCACATAGCCTCATGGTAAGCATGCTATCATGGCAGTCACTCACACACATGCAAGGATGCTAAAGCATAAGCACTTACTGAGTACTCCAAGCCAAAACAGAAGCTATGGTAGAAATCCATGCATGATCCTAACTATGCTGAAATGCCTAATGCAACACAGGTAGGAATGCAACTACAATAGGCTCGGCTATTCTAAAGATGGCATGTGAAATGCTACAACTAACAAGTATTCAACTCGGAATTGAAATACAATGCAGTTAGTATGATGCGCCGAGCCCGGTGCATGCAAGACAGATGAATGGATGCAAACATGCTATCATAGGTATGCTAATTGAAACATGCCCTAATCTAACCATCATAAGCTGGTAAATAAAAGGGAGAAAGACGTGGGGTTGGAAGACATACATCACACACACGCACACTTATTACAATTGTGCTCTCGCTCGGAGGGTCTGAATAAATAATACAGTCCGAATAAATGATTACAGTCCGAATAAGTACAAAACCCTAATTAATTAACAAATTAACTAAGAAATGAAATAAACTAGTATGCAAATCTATGGACCGCCTCAGCTCTGTTCCGAATGATGAATGAGGCATGCTTGAGTTGCCTTGCGCGGAAATCCATTGCGATGCCCCGATTCGCCTCTGTTTGCAATTAATCCCAGAATGCTGTGCAAAGCTCTAGAAGGCTGCTGATTTCTGATTTGCTACAACAGAGAGCAAGAAAGGGGCATGGCAAAGCATTTTCACATATGTATGCACAACCTCGATCCTCGTGCCACCAATCACGCATCTTGATGCATGATGGCCGAGGAGTCGAATTGCATGACTCGATGTGAAATGAATGCACATGAAAACACAACAAGACCTAAACTCCATCATGGGTAATCCGGAGTGTCGGCGACCAGGAATTGAGACACGTTTCGTCACTTGGAGTACGGAACGTCCCTTGCTTCCCGTGCTTGGGCTAACCCCTATCCCAAACACAATGTAAATGAGATGGCATACGCAATGCGACTAATATGCAACCTAGCATACGCAATGCTATGGACTAAAATGGCATACACAATGCACGTGACATGACATGGCATACACAATGCTCTAACATGCAATCTAGTATACGCAATGCTATGGACTGAAATGGCATACACAATGCTCGATGGACTTACACCAACATGAGTGGACCTCAGCCACACTCAAATCAGTGGCCATACATGAAAATGAGACAACCGAAATACATGCAAACATGCACGAATGCAAAGGACCGATCCTAAGGCATCAAATGCCACTCTACCAAAGCATGGCAAGGGATGAAAGATGGCATACAAACACGCAATTTCCAGCTCTGAAATAATATGCTCAATGGTCCCGAATCATGGAAACATGTCACCCAATGCATGAAATAGGCCCCGAAACTCAAAACTAGGCAAATGCATTGAACCACAATTATGCAAAGAAAGCATTATTTGACCATGAGGCATGAAAATAGAGCCAAGGCAATCCTAAACACGCACCAAATCAGTTTCAAGCATGGCCAAAAGGTGATAACATGAAGGGCTAAAACAACACGCGACATAGGCTAGTAAGCATGGTTTACATGGCATGTATATGAAGTACAAGAGACGTCACCAAACTAGCCACAAATAGGAACATGGTATGCTAAAATATGCCCAAATAACCACTGAAATGTACCCAATGCATGCAAAAATGATGGGCTCCTTTGGAGGGCCATGAGGTGGATTACTCAACACATACAAGAGAGACATGTAAAATGGCAAAACCAACTCTAAAAATCAGTTATGAAAACCCTAAAACTCACCAAAAAGGCCCTGAAATGGGTCAATGAAACATGCAATGAAAGGTCCCTTTGAAAGGCCTTGGATAGGATTACTCTACACATGCATCAAAGACATAAAATATGGCCAAAAGGGCTCTGGATAGAGCTAAGGCAGACCTCAAAATTCACATAATAGGGCCTGAAACAAGACTTCAAAGCATGCAAGATGGAGCCCCTTTGGAAGGCCAAAAGGGCCAACAAACAAGACAAGGAGAGAGGGGGTTACCCCCCTCTGGTTTTGGCTCTCAAAACAGTATGCAAGCTGCTAAAAATCCACTGACTTTCAGTGGCTAGAAGGCCAAACAAAGCATGCAACAAAGGCCTAGATGCAAGTATCAAAACAAGAGGCAAACAAGCATTCAAGGAAGTAAATGACCTCAAACAGAAAAATTCCCTTAATAAAACATCAAGAGGGGCTCAAAATAAGACTCTTTTCAGTTTATGACAAATCTCGAAAATACTCACAAGTAGGGCTAAGATATGAAGCAAAATAAGCCTACAAAGAGGGATAGAGCATACAAGGGGGTATATGACCTCAAACAGAAAAGTATCCTCAATCAAACTTTAATAGGATCTCAAAATAAGACACTTTTTAGTTTATAACAAAACCCAAAAATGCTTGCAAACAAGGCTAAGCAATGGAGCAAAATAATGCAAGAAAATGGGAAATAGAGACTTACCCTTGAAGAGCAGATTTCCAGCAACTTCTGGACCAAGAAAGGAGTTCTTCAACCTCTGAAAATCAGCTCCAAGATGCTTGGATGGATGGTGGAGGTGTTGTGCTAAGGGTTGGTGTGCAAATGGTGCAAGAATATTAGGGTTTTGGAGCTCAAATGTAGAGATATAGAGAGAGAGGTGTATATGCCTTAGAAGTTGTAGAGAGAGAGAGAGACTTTTTAGAGTGAGAAGCTCCCAAGCTTCTCTAAGAAGATTCTCTCTTGAAAATGAGACATATAGCCTCATATATACCAAAAATGAGAGTTGGCTCGAAAATATCTGTCTATGGGACAGCTGGAGGTTGTCGGAGACAGCTGGAAGATAAATATCTGAGTTTAGGACCTGTAGACCACTTTTTCTGGTCGGCCGACCACTTTTTCTAGTCGGCCGACCGCTTTTTCAGGAGGAAGTGGTCGGCTAGCCACCTTTTATGGTCGGCCAGCTAGTTTTCTTGGTCGGTAGGAAAATTATGCTTTTCAGGTCCAACTTCAAATGGCCATAACTCCTTCATATGAACTCCTTTTCAGGTTATTCTTGTGTCCAAATTGAATCCCCGGAAGTTAGCTTTCTAATGGCACCAGCCTTGCATCAAAATTATAACTGTGCAAAAAGTTATGCCTATTTTGGTGAAGCCGCGCAGTTTCGGTCCTACCCGGATTCATGCCGAACTTTCTTTTGATCACCTAAGTGGTCAGACATATGATTTTCTGGTCTTCCATGTGGCCACATTGAAGCCCCAGAAGTTAGCTTTCCAATGGTGCCAACCGTGCATCAAAATTCCTCCTGTGCAAAGAGTTATGCCCGTTTCGGTGAAGCCGCGCAGTTTCGGTCCTACCCGGATTCATGCCGAACTTTTCCCAAACTAGTTTTCCTCTCTCTTCTCCTCTTTTCTTCAACTCCAAACCCCTAGACAGGGTGTTTTGAAAGATTTTTCAAAGATTTCATCTCTCTTTCATTCATTTCCACTTTGTCCTTGCTCGGTTTACCGAAAAGCGCAACATTTGACAAAATGCGAGCCTCAGAACATCGTAAAAACTTTATTTCAAAAACGTTTTGAAAGAGAGGGTTTTAAGGTCTAAAATCTTTTGATCAAGATTTTTTTGGTCCAAAAAGGGGTATGAAGTTGAGATTTGACTCTCTCCTTGCCGAAGAAACTGAACCTTTCGCCTGCACATCTTTCTCCACCATGTAAACCATCAGTCGCGTCCAAGTCTTAAGGGCAGTAAAAAATGGGGTGTCTACAGTGACAAAAGGAAAGATTATGAGCTTTGTTTTGTAAGTAATTGGGAAATTGAATTAAAAAGGGTTTGTGATTCTTGTGTTATGTTTGAACTCTAATCCTTTGGATTTTGATGTTATGGAGTATGGTAATTGGAAATAGAAATGAAATGTGTAATATTAGAATGAAAATGAAATGTGAAATATTAAAATGGAAACGAAATGAGGAATAATTTGGAATTGGGTTAATAAATTTAAGATGGTGTTCTTCTTGAAGTGTACTTGTTTTCAAAGAGAATTTATAGCTTCCTAATGAAGAGAGACTATATAGCGATCCCGGGTTTTTCCCCTTTATGTATAGTATTCCGGACTTGAGTTCCATGATTGAGTATTGTTGTTTATGTCTCATCCCGTCCTTTAACTGTTGGTATTTGAGTTTAGAAATGTCTTGGGCGTGTTTTGAACAGGTTGGTTAAGCTTCAGTCCCCAATCTTGTTGCCCAGATTTGTGGTGATCCGCTTGAGCGGGTCCTTTTGCGCTCGAGCGGAGTTTGTATCCTTTCAGCATTTTGTGCATCTGCAAATGTACTGCAGAAGTGTTTTTCACGCTCGAGCGGAGTTCTTCACGCTCGAGCGGGTATCTTTGCGCTCAAGCGGGTATTCGAAGTCTGTAAAAGTACTGGAGGAGTGTATTCTATGCTCGAGCGGGTATTTTTGCGCTCGAGCAGGTAGTGCTTTGCTGTTGTGCCTTGGCGCTCAAGCGGGTATATTTGCGCTCGAGCGGGTGAAGTTTTTATGTCTTACGCTCAAGCGTCTTATTCTCCGCTCGAGCGGACTATACGTATATCAGATCGCGACTGTGTTATTTTAAATCACTTTTTCGACCCACACTCTCTCTCTAACTTTTTAAAACCCTAGTTTGAGAGCTCCTCTCTCTAGAATACAACTTCTCTGTATGAAATCATCTATCTCTAGTGATCTTCTACCTTAATCCCTTTATATAAAGTGTGGAGCTTGGCTTGGTCTTTATTTGGATCCGAAAGTCATTGGGTTTGGAGCACATTCGAGTTTCTCCAACATCTCCTTTGAGTCTCTTCTCTTGAGGTAAGGATACCCTACTCCATCTTATGTATTTTAACATAAGTTTTAGTCATTTTGATTAGGTGGTGTTGTTTGGAAATTTTGGGAAAGTTAGGGTTTGACTTGAGGTTATAAAAAGGGGGTCTTCAAATGTTAAACTCCATGTGTATATGAGACCTTGGAAAAATGGAATTATTGTTGTTAATTTGATGAAATTGAACCTTAGGGTTGATATTTGAGAAAAGGGAAAAATGCCCTAATTATGTTGAATAATTAATTTGGGGAAATGCGAAATTGAATTGAGAATCATGAAATTGGGGAATTGTGAGAGTAAATGGTGTAGTTAGATAAATTAATCACTCACCTATGAAAATGTTGGTATTTTATCTGTTTGATAAATTTATTATCTGTTTAGAGATAACTGCTTTGGGCTATCGGTGGAGGATAGTCTTGATTGTTGTAGACACTGTATGTTGATTAGGGAAAACTGAAACTAATCACCTAGAATATGTCATTGAATATGACGGTTGGAATAATACATCAAATATGTGTATTGATTGATCATTGTATATGTATGTTGTTTGGGAGGAGATAGGGGATGTACTCCATGGTTTGAGAGGAGATAGGGGATGTACTCTTAAGCCTGTTTGGGAAGAGATAGGGGATGGACTCCATTGATAACTAAGTTGGCCGGAGTGTCTAGGGTGAAAGTCCCGAAATTCTAATTACGTTTGCATAATATAGATAATTGAAGTATTGGAAGTGTTTTATTATGAGTTGTAGTCTCATGTGAATTGTGGAAAAATTGAAGTGTTTCAATATGAGTTGTAGTCTCATTTAATTGTTTGGCCAGGTTCTGAGCCATGTTCATGAATCGAAATTATGTAAGTAAAGGAAAGTGAAATGAAAAATGGATGTACCTGTTGGTGAAGTGGAAAGTATCATGAGTTGGTTTATAAGTGTTAACGATTTATCGAATGCTAATGTTTTAGTTAATTCTCATACTTGGTTTAGTATATCTTTACTGGGCTTTGACTCACCCTATATGGGACATCATTTTCAGGTACAGGTGACATTCCACCTCCAAAGACGTAGCTTGGGAGGCTTATAGGCTGAAGGATCTTTTTGTTGTTATTTTGTTGTGTTACATGTAAACCAAGCCAAGGGCTTATTTTGTATAAAGAGTTAGAACTCTTCTTTTGTTGTACCCAAGTGTTGACTTGGAAAGTTGTAAGCCCATAGGGCATTTACTTTTGATGTCAACATGTAATACTTTTGTAATGAATACTCTGATGAATATAAATATGTTTTATTCTCTTATGGATATACATGTCAAGAATGTGAGTTTATATGTATTATTTTGAGGGCGTTACAGACTACATTTATGACGGGGAGTTTTCTTAAAGGTTCAAGTGAAATTTTAAGAAAAGATACTTTTCGTATAATAGTTGAACTTACAAAATGGCACCTTATATATGGTATCACTCTGCATGCATGATCATTTCTATCTATATGTTAGATATTGTTGTAGAACTATGAGATTCTTACTGGGCATTAGTGCTCACTTCTCGTTGTTTTATTCTTTTCAGGAAGAGAAGTTCGGATTCATTAGTTGAAGAGTATGGATTCCATGTACCTTTTATGTATAATTTTATCATAGATGTTAAAGGAATGAGAAATGTATCTTGTGGTTTGTAATTATTTATTTGTAGTTTCGCTGCAGAAGCTTGGCATGTATTATTACATTGTTGTTTTCAATGAGAGAGAGAACATGTATTATTATGTTTCATCACCCAAGGGTAATAGATATTTAAAAAAAAAAAAAATGGACCTAAATTACAGGCTTTGGTAATGTTTCCGATTAATTAAAATGTTGGGGCGTGACAAATTCTGAACGATTTTTAAAGATTGTCGGATTAAGCTTTAATTTTGGCCACACAAACAAAACGAGATAATTTGTGAATGTTTGTTAAAATTTTCAATTGATAATTTTTTTTGTATATTATATCATTTCTCTTGAAAAGGTTTTGTTTGCTTTGTTTTGGTCTTGTTGCATGAAAAACAGGAATTCCCAAAAGATTTTCCAAAGGCAAAATAGAGTAGCAAACAAATTTTCGGTGGATGATCTCCAAGGCCTACGCAGTTTCTATTTTTCTGTTAATTTGAATGTTTTGTGATGTTTTTATTCTGTTGTAATTTTTTTTCATCTCCATCGAATTTGTAATATTTAAAAGGGTAAATTACAGAAACGGTCCCTATAATTTACACGTGGTTTCATTTTGATCCCTGCACTTCTAAATGTATCAATTTTACCCCTGCAGTTTGGTTTTTGGCTCGAAATGGCTCAATAATTAACAGTCGTTGAACTTTTGGACAGACACACGCATGGGACTTAATCTTCACATGGATCATCATGCAATAACTAGGGTCACCACCAAACAAACAACCAATGGATAAGAAGATGATGACGTGTACATTCTATATATGAAATAAAAAATATAAATTAAAAATTATGGCCTTATAAATTAAATGTTTTTAGTGTTGTTAAAAAATTAAATTTATATATTAAATAAAATTATTTTTTTAGTGTTGTTAATTTAAAATTATATATAAAATAAAAAATAAAAAATATAAATTAAATTTAATTAAAAATAATAAATTAAAAATTATGGCCTTATAAATTAAAATTTTTTAGTGTTGTTAAATTATAAATTATAGATTACAAATTTAAAATTATATATTAAATAAAAAATATAAATGATAAATTACAAGGGTAAAATAGTTTTTTGTTCATTTATCCTATCTAGTCCATACAATCAAACATTGGATTCACTAAAAATAGTCTTTTTCAGACATCAAATTCCATGAGAAAACAAACACGAGATATACATCCAATCAAACCAAATAGTTTGGAGGATTCACAGTCCCAGAATTCAAGTCCGATGGATTCTAACGGACTGGATAATTTTAGTGAATCCAATGTTTGGTTGGACGGACTGGATAGGATAAATGAGCAAAACAGTATTTTACCATTTTTCAATTGTTTACTAAGTAATAGCAATATTAAACATATCTTTAATATTTTAATTATTTCTAACTAGATTAAATAAAAATTTAATTTATTTTATTTTTTACACAATTAAATAAATTTATTGTAACGCCCTTAAAATAATACATAAAACCCATCACTTTAGACATGCATTGATATAAGAGAAATCAACCATTTCTATTCATCAGAGTAGTTCTTACAACAGTATTACATGTTAACAACAAAAGCAAATGCCCTACGGGCTTACAACTTTCCAAGTTAACACTTGGTTGCACAAAAGAAGAGTACTAACTCTATACAAAAGAAGCCCTTGGCTTGATATACATGTAATACAAACAAAATAAACAAAAGAGTCTTCAACTCTCATTATCATCCAAGCTATGACCTTGGAGGTGACATGCTACCTGTACCTGAAAATAATGCCCATATAGGGTGAGCCAACGCCCAGTAGAGAAATGCTAAACACAATATGAGCAGTAACTAAGACATTAGCAATTGATAAATGTTCGATTACCATAAATCAATTCATAACCCATTTCTATTACATGACCACAATATTCATATTTCATTTCATTTTCCATTTCTCATCATTTTCTCAATTTACATCAATGGCTCAGAACCTGGCCAACCACTTATATGAGACAGTGACTCATATTAAACGCTTCCCGCTTTACAATAGATAAACATACTAGTTGTATCAACATCTCAACAGATAAGCATACAAGCTGTATCCACATTTCAACAGATAAGCATATTAGCTATATCAACACTTCCAAAGATAAGCATATGAGTTATATCAACACTTCCATAGATAAGCATATAAGCTATATCAATACTTTAACTGACAAGCATATGAGCTGTATCAGTGGAGTCCATCCCCTATCTCCTCCCAAACAACATCCGGTTTAGAGGTCCATCCCCTATCTTCCCATAAATCGTGGAGTACATCCCCTATCTCCTCCCACACACACAACGTATATATACATAGGTCATATACACAATCCATCAATACATAACGTTAATGTATTCTATCAACCGTCATACTCTATGACATATTGTAGACACCCCATTTTTGACCGACCTTAAGACTCAGACGTCACCGATTGAGCGCTTGGTGATGTTGCATATTGTGCTCGTTCTGAGGTTGCGGAGTCCCGGCTGCGAGCCTTGCCTCCGGACTTCCGGACTCTTTTGTGCTTTTTCTCGGTTTGCGAACCAGGCTCTGTTTTCTCTGTTTTCTCTTCCCGAAGGGAGGGAGAGGTCTCGTAGATCATCTCTCAATGGCCGTGGGCTACGTTTCGTGGTCATAGGCCATTTTTCCCATTTCGGAGCCCGGTTCCCGGTTTTCGGAGCCGTCAGGCCGTGTGCCTCGGTTCGGGACCGCTTAACCACCTCCGTTTGCCCCGGTTTTTGGCACTTATCTTATTTACTCCCTTTTGAGGGACACTGTGGTCCGAGAGACCAACTTCGTGGTTGAGCACCACTCCCGGTGCCTAACAGCCCACTTTCGGGGCCCCGAACTGCGTGTTTCGGCTCCCGAACCTTCATTCTACATTTTTGGGCTCCGACCCAAACTTGAGATGGTCATATTTTGAACTCCTTTTCATGTTTGATTAAGGACCTCTTGATGTTTGACATCTCCATATACCACTTGCTTCTTTACCCCTCGTTTTTCCCCTTTTCTTGCACGATAGTTTAGGCCTACTTGTATTCATTTTCGTGGCTTGATGTAAACTACAAAGTTCCTTTTTTTGAGCCCCTATTCAAATTTTTTGAAGGGATCTTTTCCATTTGGGACCCGCAGCTATCACTTGCCCCTTTACCTCTCTTTTTTGGCCTTTTTGGGGGGAATTTTGAATCCGAATTTCCCCCCTTTTTTCCCCCTCTTTTTCCACCCCTTTTGCCTATATATACAGCCCCTCCCCTTCAGATTTAAGGGTTAGAAAATATTCTTTGAGGCTCTTGCATTGTATATCTCTCTTCCTCTCTTCCAAGCCTTAAAACCCTAAAAGCCCTACACCATTTCTTTACAATTTCTTCACCACCACCTAGCACCACCACCACCACTCCATTCCAACGGCTTGGAAGACCTTCTCAGAGGCAAGGAGCATCTTTTCTCAAGATAATAGGTTGCTAAAGACTAGTCTTCAAGGGTGAGTCTCGTTTTTCCTCTTTTTGCTCTTTTCTTGGCCTATATTTTAGCTCCTTATGCTTGCACATTTGAGCTCCGACCATAACTGTAAATAGGATTATTTTGAGCCATTTTTCATCTTTCATTAAGGGTCTCTCACTATTTGAGACCTCCTTTTGGCCCTTGCCTCTTTGGCCCTCTTTATGCCATAATTTCGTATAGTATTTTTGGCCTATGTGTAATCTGTTTTGGAGCATGATGTAAATTGTAGATAGGCTTATTTTGAGCCTCTCTTCAACATTGAAGAAGGGCTCAACACTGTTGGGGATCTCCATGTATCACTTTCCATTGTACCCCTCTTTGGTCCCCATTTTTGCATGATTTATTAGCTTATTGAGCTTCTGTTTTTGGACCTTGGTCAGAACTGAAAATAGCCCTATTTTGACCCCCTCTACATGTTTCATCAAGGGTCCATGGCTGTTTGAGACATCCTTTTTGTACTTTATGTTATAGCCCTCTTGTGGCCTTAATCTTGCATTGTATTTTGAGCATGTTTGTATACTGATTTGGGCTTGATCATCTACTGTAAAATGCCATATTTTTGGACCCTCTTAAACATTGTTGAAGGTCCCTCACTTGTTTGAGACCCGCATATATCAGTTACTTCTTTGCCCCTTCGTTGGCCCATTTCTTGCATGAATTGTTTGCCATACTTGTATTTGTTTTTGGGACTTATCATCTACTGAAAAACATCATATTTTTGGCCCCTCTTCAATGTTTTAGGAGGTCCCTTTCCCATTTGGGGCCAACAGCTGTGAGTTGCTTCATCACCCCTCTTGCGGGCCCATTTTTGCATGCTAATTTAGTCCCACGTGTGCTCACTGTCTTGCCACGCTTTGTACTGTAAAAATGCTTGTCTCAGGGCTGCCTTGCTTCTTCTTTTACACTCCATGTCCTAATTATGCATGCTTTGTATAGCTGTAAGCCATTTCATGTACCTAGTTTTGCATTTCGGGAGTGATTCCATGCATCGGGTGTCATTTCGCCTTGATTCGGGGCTGTTTTGCACCTCATCTTGCTACTGATTTTTGCATGTTTGCATACCATATTCCATGTCTTGCCATGTCTTGTTAGAGTGGCATTTCCGTGCCTTAGGGTCGGTCCTCGATTTGCGTGCACGTGTGCACGTATCCCGAGTTGTCTCATTTTCATCATTATGGCCTCTTATGTGAGTGTGGCTGAGGCTCTCTCATGTTGGTGTAAGCCCATTATGCATTGCGTATG
This sequence comes from Camellia japonica, assembly GCA_030407325.1. Lineage (NCBI taxonomy): Eukaryota > Viridiplantae > Streptophyta > Magnoliopsida > Ericales > Theaceae > Camellia > Camellia japonica. The sequence continues at coordinate 54,936,835 of JAPPVO010000031.1, read as the reverse complement.
CCATTTCATCCATAGCATTGTGTATGCTCGGTTGTGTATTACCTCGTGCATCGTGTTTGTCATTTCATAGCATTGCCCATGCTAGGTTGTATATTAGTTGCATTTCATGCATATCATGCATATTGCATCGTGTTCGGGATAGGAGTTAGCCCGGGCATGGGAAACGAGGTACGTTCCGTATTCCGAGTGACGGAACGTATCTCAATTTCCCAGTCACCGACACTCCGGATCATCCATGATGGAGTTAGGTTTTGTTGTATTTTCATATGCATTCATTTCATATTGAGTTGTGCAATTCGACTCCTCTGCCATCATGCATCGATATGCGTGATTGGTGGCACGAGGATCGAGACATGCATACATTTGTGAAAATACATTGCTATGCCCCTTTCCTGCTCTCTGTTGCAGCAAAATGAAGAATCAGCAACTTTTCGGAGCTTGGTACGCATTTCAAGAACAGGTGCAAACAGAGGCTAATTGGGGCATCGTCATGAATTTCCGCACAAAGGCAACCCGAACATGCATCATTCATCACCCGGAGCGGAATCAAGGCAGTCCCTGGCTTGCATGCCAGTTTTACAGCTTTCTTAGTTAATTTGTTAATTAATTAGGAATTTGTACATCATTTGGACTGTATTATTTGGACTGTACTATTCTTTTATTCGGGACTGTATATTTATTCGGACCCTCTGTGCGAGGGCAAAATTGTAATAAGTGTGGGTGAGTGTGATGTATGTCTTCCAATCCCACGTCTTTCTTCCCTTTTATTTACCTGCTTATGATAGTTAGATTAGGGCATATTTCAATTAGCATACAGTATGATAGCATGTTTGCATTCATTCATCTGTTTTACATGCACCGGGCTCGGCGCATCATACTAACTGCATTTGTATTTCAATTCCAAGTTGAATACATGATAGCTGTAGCATTCCATATGCCATGTTTAGGATAGCCGAGCCTGCTATAGTTGCATTTTTACATGTGTTGCATTAGGCAATCCTGTATATTTAGGATCATGCATGATTTCTAATGAGTTTCTGTTTTGGCTTGGAGTACTTGGTGAGTTTTATGCTTTAGCATCCTTGCATGCGTGTGAGTGACTGCCATGAATAGCATGCTTACCATGAGGCTATGTGCTTATGTGATATAACTGCCTTGAATGCCTGTGGGTGAAGGTTGGGTTATTTGAATTGGAACAGTTCATCAAATGTGTGTTTTAAGCCCACTAGATAGTGGCAAAACCATGTTTTCTAAGCCCACTCGAGGGTGGCAAATCCACGTCTTAGCCTACCTGCGGGTAGCACCATCAAACCATTTTCAAACAAACAAACATGAAATGTTTTGTTCCAATTTAGGCGATCCAGTCTATACTTGTATGCTGTGCGCATCACATAGTAAATCTAGGCTAATAACCGGAATAAGAACGCACAATGTTCTCAAAATAAGATATCATGGTTAGTAGAGGCCGGTCTTTGACCGGGAGAGCGGGGGTGCTCACGAAGTGACCTTCCCCAATCGTACCCAAGTTCCCGAGCCGAGGCAACTTTGGTGATGACGGACACGTGGCCTTCGGCACCGAGTCAGGGTTTCCTAAATTTCCCATAAAAAAACATTTAGGTGGCGACTCTGTATCTGGCAAAGCAGTCCATGTTTGGCACTTCTTTTCAAAAAATCTGTTTTCAAAATCGATTTGCCGGATTTGGACTCTTTGGTTCAAGATTAAGAACCGTGACATTTGAGTCCTTGAACTGTAGTGACCCCAATACGAACGGAACGGGACTTAACCCTCCCGGGGCGTTCGGGGACGTCTACACATATCCAATTGATTAGTTTTAGTTTGCCTAATCATCATGCATTGTCTACAACAATCAAAGCTACCCTTCACCGGTAGCCCAAGCAATTATTTCTAAACAGATAATAAAAGTTCCAACAGATAAAATATCAATGTTTTCAAAAGTGAGCGATTAATAAATCCAACTCCACCATTTTACAATATAATGAGCCAATTTCATTATTTTCCATCTCAATTCCAAACAACAACATTTTTCCCAAATTAATTATATCAATTAATTTGTACTACAACTTAGGGTTTTCTACCTCCTTTTCCAATAAGAATCCCATGGTTCATAAATCAACAACCAACAACAATAACATCATTTTGAAGCCCAAAATACATATTTAAGAACCAAAATGACAAAATCCCCATTACACATTTCGAAACCCTAGATCCCAAAATCAAACCATTTAACCAAATGCTCAATAATCTAGGTTACAACCCATAAGAGTGAGTAGGAATCCCTACCTCAAATTTCGGAGCCCAAGGAAGAAGATGAAGAAAATCAAAATGCTCCAAACTCCAAGATCCACGGATCAAAACGAAGCCCTCGACGATCAACACAACTTTTACAAAGGCCAAAGGACGAGAAACACTCTAACTAGATCAAACCCTAGAGAGAAGGGAGTTTCTAGAGAGAGAGAGGCTCTCAAAAAATGTTTTTGGAAAAGTAAGAGAGAGAGAGAGAGAATGTAAAAAGTGATTTCAAAATGCCCAGCTGCCAACTGATATACGACATTCCCGCTCGAGCGGTGAACACAACGCTCGAGCGTCAAGAACAAAAGACTAGGTCCGCTCGAGCGCAAGAAAGCCCGCTCGAGCGCCAAGACACAGGAATAAAGTACATTCGCTCGTGCGCGAAAACCAATCCGCTCGAGCGTAGATTTCTCCCTTCCAGAACTTACACCCAAAAAGTACTACCCGCTCGAGCGCCAACAATCCCGCTCGAGCGCGACCCGCTCGAGCGCAGGAAATCCGCTCGAGCGTAGAAAACACATATGCAGAAGTTTTGCAGGAACACGAAATACTGGGAGTGTGTAAACCCCGCTCGAGCGCAAGAAGGCCCGCTTGAGCGGACAACCAAAAACCAAACTCCGCTCGAGCGTAGAATAACTAGCTCGAGCGTAACACCAAAAACCTGGGAAACTAGATTTGAGACTTAGGCTCAACCAACCTGTAACACACCTGCCCAAAACTTTCCAAAACCCAAACACAAAGTGTAAAGGATGGAAACAAGATAATTACAACTATCAACTTCACGGAACCGAGTCCGGAATACAACTGAACAGTAAAGGGACAACCGTGATCGCTATAACTTCCCCCCTTAAAGAATTTCGTCCCCGAAATTAAACACAAGTTTTTCAAAAACAGGTTTTCTCCATTCTCAATAATATTACAACATAATATTAAACATTCCGACCCATTATCGGTCAATCTCATCTGTTTTCAAGAGGCAATTCATATCATATAACAACTTGCATTATCAACATGCATTTCTTTGAAATTTACCAATTTCAACTGATTTCCCACCATTACATAACACATGCAACAGTAATATCATGCTTGCATTTCCACAATATACTTAACATACACAATGTTAACATAACTTCCATAAACCAAAACATTCACAATGTTTTACAACTTAAGACATATATAATGTTCTTAAAGTTCAATATTATTACAATATTTCGTTACATGATTACACATCAATCAAACATGTTCGGATACTTTTCTCGGACTTCCAACTCACGTTCCCAAGTGGCTTCCTCCACTCCGTGATGTTTCCACAAAACTTTTACCAAGGGAATGGTCTTGCCCGCAAGACTTGATCCCGCCTATCCAAGACCCGAACCGGTCTCTCCTCATACGAGGCATCCTCATCTACCCCCAAATCGGTCTAATCCAACATATGGGACGGATCCGGCTCGTATTTCCGAACCATGCTAACGTGAAACACGTCATGTACCCCGGACAACTGCGGTGGCAAAGCCAAACAATAAGCAACTTCCCCAACCCTCTCAAGGATCTCAAAGGGACCAATGAACCGAGGGGATAACTTCCCACTCTTCCCAAACTTCATCAAACCTCGCCTAGGTGATATTTTCAAGAAAACATGCTCACCTACCTCAAACGCCAAAGGTCTCCTCATACGGTCGGCATAACTCTTTTGACGACTCTGGGCTGTAACAAGCCTCCTACGGATAAGCTCAACTTTCTCCGTCGTCTCTCTAACCAACTCTGGGCCCAACAAAGGTGTATCACCCACCTCGGCCCAACAAATTGGAGACCTACACGGTCGGCTATACAAGGCCTTAAACGGTGCCATACCGATACTAGACTGAAAGCTGTTGTTGTAGGCAAACTCTACCAATGGCAAATGCCTCTCCCACGTCCCACTAAAGTCAAGGACACAACCTCGAAGCATATCCTCAAGGATCTGAATAGTACGCTCGGACTGCCCGTCAGTCTGAGGATGATAAGCCGTACTAAAGGTCAACTTAGTGCCCAAGGCACCCTGCAAACTCTGCCACAACCTAGCAGTAAAACGAGGATCTCTATCTGAGACGATCGTCACTGGGACCCCGTGCAATCTCACTGTGTCCCGAATATACAAGTTGGCAAAATGATTTATCGAATCTCTCACGCGCATAGGGATAAAGTGCGCCGACTTAGTCAACTGGTCTACAACCACCCAAATAGCATCACTACCCCGCTGAGTCCTCGGAAGACCTACAACGAAGTCCATAGTGACATGCTCCCACTTCCACTCGGCAATAGGCAAGGGTTGCAACAAACCCGCTGGCCTCTGATGCTCGGCCTTCACTTGCTGACAAGTAATGCACTTAGACACGAAGACTGCCACATCTCTCTTCATTCCCCGCCACCAGAACTGGCAACCCAAATCCCGATACATCTTAGTACCTCCCGGATGCACCGCAAGGCGTGAATGATGAAACTCTCGGAGTACTTCCTCTCGGCAAGACTCCGGCGCAAACAAACGGTCTCGGTATCTCACACTCAAGTCGGGATACACCGTCAAACCCTTCTCAACCTTCCCACTGGAGATCTTCTCTCGGAGGGAATCTACCTCAAGGTCACCTCTCTGTGCCTCTAACACTCTAGTCACAAGTGTAGGCTGCGCAACAACAGAAAACAAGGCCGCAGCCTCAACAGATTCGCCTAGGAGCAAATCAAACTCGCCAAGTGCCCCCAACATCTCCCACTCCCGGATGGCTATACAAGCTACATCACCTATGGATTTCCTGCTAAGGGCATCGGCCACAACATTGGCCTTTCCCGGGTGATAGTGCAACTCGAAGTCGTAATCCTCAATAAACTCCATCCACCTCCTCTGCCTCAAGTTCAAGTCTTTCTGTGTAAACAGATATTTCAGACTCTTGTGATCCGAGAATACCTCGAATCTCTCACCATAAAGGTAGTGCCTTCAGATTTTTAAGGCGAAGATCACAACTACTAGTTCTAAGTCATGTGTAGGGTAATTCTTCTCGTGAATTTTCAACTGACGTGAGCCATAAGCTACCACTTTCCCCTCTTGCATCAACACATAACCCAAACCCTCTCGTGAGGCATCACAATAAACCACATAATCCAATCCTCTCTCCGGGATAATCAAAACCGGAGCGGTGGTCAATCTAACTTTCAGCTCTTGGAACGACTTTTCACAAGTCTCACTCCATACAAACTTGACCCCTTTCCGCGTCAACCTAGTCAACGGTGAAGCTAGCCTGGAGAAATCCTTCACAAACCGGCGATAATACCCAGTTAATCCCAGAAAACTGCGGATCTCAAAAACACTCTTAGGCTGTGCCCAATCTTACACTGCCTCAGTCTTGGATGTATCAACAGACACCCCTTCCCCGGATACCACATGGCCTAAGAATTTGACTTCCCCTAGCCAGAATTCACACTTCCCAAACTTGGCACACAGCCTATGGGCTCTAAGCAACTCAAGCACCACTCTCAAGTGTGCCTCGTGCTCCTCCTCCGAAGGTGAATAGATAAGAATGTCGTCCACGAAGACGACTACAAAACGATCTAAGAATTCCCGGAAGATCTGGTTCATCAAGTCCATAAAGACTGCCGGTGCATTGGTGAGCCCAAACGGCATCACCAGAAACTCATAATGGCCATACCGCATACGGAATGCCGTCTTCGGAATATCCTCCTCCCTGACCCTCAACTGGTGGTAACCCAATCTCAAGTCTATCTTAGAGAAACAACGGGAACCCTTCAACTGGTCAAACAGATCATCTATACGGGGCATATGGTACTTGTTCTTAACTGTAGCCCGATTCAACTTCCTGTAGTCGATACAAAGTCTCAAGGCACCATCTTTTTTTTTTAGCAAAGAGGGCCGGTGCTCCCCACGGTGAAACACTAGGGCGAACAAATCCCTTATCTAGCAATTCCTGGAGCTGAATCTTTAACTCACTCAGCTCGGCTGGGGCAAAACGATAAGGTGCCATAGAAATTGGCGCCGTGCCGGGCACTAAATCAATAGAGAACTCTATCTCTCGGTGAGGTGGCAAACTAACAAGATCCTCGGGAAAAACATCCGAATACTCACAAACCACCCTCGGCAATACAATCTGGGTCTCATCACACTCACCACTCATAAAGCTAGCAAGTAGGCCACTAAGCTCACTCCGCCCTCGCGGATCATACACCGGTGGCAACACACTACCAACCCAATCCCCCAAGAAATGGAAACACTCCCCGCTCAAGGTACATACAGTGACCCTCTGGCGATAGCAATCAATAACTGCCCGGTATGACGATAACCAGTCCATACCCAAAATAACATCAAAACCCTTCATGGGCATAACAACAAAGGGAAAAGGAAGCCTATGGTCGGCGACCTCTATATCACAACCTCTACATCCGTGTTTCAAAATCAATTTACCTCCAATAGGCGATACAACACATATAGGAGATGCTAATAGTGCCAACTCCAACTCCAACACAGATGCAAATGCAGCAGACACAAAAGAATGATATGCACCCGTATCAATCAATACACTAGCAACCGAGTTGCAAAACAAAAAGGTATCTCTCACAACTGACGGAACCGGTACCAGGTCCTGTGCAGTAACAGCATACACGCGCCCTGTAGGCCCCTGATCCACCTGCTCGCCTCTAGGAGCAAAAGACTGCTGCACAGGCTGGGATGACGAAGCTCCCGGATTGGCCCTCGAGGCCTGCACAGACTGAGCTGGCTGATAACTCTGCGTCTACCTAGAACCAGACGCCCCTAAAGTGGCACTCAACTGTGGGCAAAACCTCTTCAGGTGCCCAAGCTGACCACACTGATAGCAAGATAAAGGCTGGCCCCTGCCCTGACTCTGGCCCTGAGGTCTAGCTGAAGAAGAAGCAGCTCGCTGACCCCCTCCGTTCTGCGGGCAAACCGAAGACTTGTGACCCAGCTGGCCACATGTGAAACAAGTCAAACCACCCTGATTACCTCTCCCAGAGCCTGCACTCGGCACTGGGAAGGTCGATCTAGCCAAACCACCCTGCGACTGCTGAGGGTTAGAACCCCTCTGTCTCCTGCCATCACTGTAGACACCCCATTTTTGACCGACCTTAAGACTCAGACGTCACCGATTGAGCGCTCGGTGGTGTTGCATATCGTGCTCGTTCAGAAGTCTCAGAGTCGCGGCAGTGAGCCCTGCCTCCGGACTCCCGAACCCTCTTCTGTGCCTTGCCTCGGTTTGCGAACCGGACTCGGTTTTCTATGTTTTCTTTCCTGAGGGGAGGGAGAGGTCCCGTAGACCATCTCTCAGTGGCCGTGGGTTACATTTCGTGGCCGTAGGCCATTTTGCCCATTTTGGAGCCCGGTTCCCGATTTTCGGAGCCGTCAGGCCGTGTGCCTCTGTTCGGGACCACCCAACCATCTCCGATTCCTCCGGTTTTTGGCATGCATCTCATTTACTCCCTTTCGAGGGACACTGGGGTCTTAGATACCCACTTCGTGGCCGAATGCCACTTTCGGTGCTTAACGGCCTATTTTCGGGATCCAGAACTGCGCGTTTTGGCCCCCGAGCATTCGTTTTGCATCGGTTTTTGTTCATTTTTGGCAGGTATCTCTGTTTCATCACCAGGAAGATCACTGGAGGGTGGGAGGCTAGCAATTTTCTCAGCAACCAGTTATGCTCTTCCGGGCTAATGTTGACCACCCTAGGAACATTTTCTTCGAGCCAAAACCACATATTTGTGTTGTACACACATGGGAGGATCCTAAAAACACATGGCCGGCCAGTAACTTTAATTGACCCTTTTGAACCCTTTCTAAAAGTGGCTTGTTGTCTCTCTTGTTTCAAAGTTGCCAAATTTGAACCACATGGTTGTGTTGAGAAGACCTGGGAGGACACCAATACCTGGTGGCCGGCCACTAATTCATTTGGCCCATTTTGACCCTTGGCCGGCCAGCCATAGGGGGTGGCCGGCCGACCACCTGCAGCAAAAACACATGGCCGGCCATGATCCCCATGCTGTGTACTTTACAGCTGTGCACCTTTTTTCCCAAAAAGATCTGTATCTGGGGGGATATTTTTGGAGGGAAGCTTGGAGGAAGTTTCCTCTCTTCCTTTCCTCCTCATTTTCCCCCATTCTTGCCCATATAGTTGGCCTCCCAACTCAAGAGAAAGGGTTAGAAAATTGCTCTCAAGCTCACATACACATATCCATCTCTATCTCTCTCATTTCTCTCAAGTTTGGTTCCATTTCTTCATCATCATCAAGCACCACCACCACCACTCCATTTCCAGCAGCAAGGGGGGCTTTCCAGCAGCTAGAAGGCATCCATTCTTCAAGCAAAAGGCAGCCAAGAACTTGTCTACAAGGGTAAGTCTCAATCTCCCTCTTTTGTAGCATTTTCTTGCCTCATTTCTTAAGCCTATTTGCTTATTGTTTTGGGCTCCGACCTTAACTGAAACTAGGTCTATTTTGAGCTATTATTCATGTTTTTTTAAGGGCTCAACCCTGTTTGAGCCTTCCATTTGGCACTTGCTTCAATAACATCTTGTATGCCATTATTTTGCATGAAATTTCTAGCCCATGTGTGATCTGTTTTCGAGCATAATGTAAACTGTAAGAGGGCCTATTTTGAGCCCCTCTTCAACATTTAAGAAGGGATCAACCCTGTTTGGGTCCCCTATCTTGCACTTGCTTCACAATTCCTCCTATTTACCGTAAATTTGCATGATTTGTTTGGCCTATATGTAAATTGTTTTGGAGCATGTCATGAACTGTGAGTAAGCTTATTTTGTATCCCTCTACAACATTGTAGAAGGGATCAACCTTGTTGGGGGTCTCCATGTTATACTTGTCATTATACCCCTCTTTGACCCCCATTTTTGCATGCTTTTTTAAGCTTATCTAGCTTCTGTTTTCGGCCATCATCAGAACTGGAAAGAGTCATATTTTGATCTTCTTGACATATTTCATTAAGGGTCTTTGCTGGTTTGATGAATGTTTGGGGTACCTCATGTCATAGCCTCCTAGTTCTTGCATGACATTTTTAGCATGTTTGCATACTGAGTTGGGGGATATCATCTACTGTAAATGTTCATATTTTTAGTCTCTCATCAGTGTTGTAGAAGGGTACTTTTCCATTTGGGCATCGCATGTATCACTTGCTTCAATACCCCTCTTGCGGGGCCATTTTTTGCATTCTTGCTTAATCCTATGTGTGTTTGCTGTTTAACCCTTTTTATGACTGAAAATGCTTGTCTTGGGGCTGTCTTGCTACTGCATTTTCATTCCATGTCTGTATTGTGCATGTTTGGTATAGCTATAGGCCATTTCGGGTGCCTAAATTCATGTTTCGGGGCCATTTCATGCATCGGGTGTACTTTCGCCTCATTTCGGGGCTGTTTTTCCCCACATTTCAGTGCCAAAATTCATTTGCATGTTTGCATATCATTTCCATGCCATTTCATGCCTTACGGCCATCGCCTCGGTTTGCGCGCCCGTGTGCACGCATTTCGAGGCGCTTCATTTTCATCCGCCAGCCTCCCGTGTGAGTATGGTTGAGGCTCTCTCATGTTGGTGTAAGCCCATATTGCATCGCATATCTCATTTTAGTCCTGTTGCATTCCGTATGCCATTTTCTCAGTTTGCGTGCCCGTGGGCACGCATTTCGAGACATCTCATTTTAGTCTCATTGCATATCATTTCCATGCCATTTCATGCCTTACGGCCATCGCCTCGGTTTGCGCGCCCGTGTGCACGCATTTTGAGGCGCTTAATTTTCATCCGTCGGCCTCTTATGTGAGTGTGGCTGAGGTCCACTCGTGTTAGTGTAAGTCCAATTGGCATTGCGTATGCCATTTCATGCCTTAGGATCATCGCCTCGGTTTGCGTGCCCGTGTGCACGCATTTCGAGGCATCTCATTTTCATAGCATTATGCATGTTAGGATTGTATTTTAGTTGCATTTCATACATATCATGCATATTGCATCGTGTTCGGGATAGGAGTTAGCCCGGGCACGGGAAACGAGGCGCGTTTCGTACTCCGAGTAACGGAACGGGTCTCATTCCCAAGTCACCGACACTCTGGATTACCCATGATGGAGTTAGGTTTTGTTGTAGCATTCATCTGCATTCATCCTATATTGAGTTGTGCAATCCGACTCCTCAGCCATCATGCATCGAGATGCGTGATTGGTGGCACGAGGATCGAGGCATGCATATATTTGTGAAATACATTGCTATGCCCCTTTCCTGCTCTCTGTTGCAGCATATCAAGAATCAGCAGTCTTCCGAGGCCTGGCACGCATTGCGAGAAACATTGCAAACAGAGGCTAAATTGGGCGTCCCAATGGATTTCTGCGCAAAACAGCCCAAAACATGCATCACTTCATTATTCGGAGCGGAGTCAAGACAGTCCCTGGCTTGCATGCCAGTTTACAGTTTTCTTAGTTAATTCGTAAATTAATTAGGAATCTGTATATTTCAGATGTATTCTATTTGGACTGTATTATTCTTTTATTTCGGACTGTATTATTCTTTCATTTCGGACTGTATTATTTATTCGGACCCTCTGTGCGAGGGCATAATTGTAATAAGTGTGGGTGAGTGTGATGTATGTCTTCCAACCCCACGTCTTTCTTCCCTTTTATTTACCCGCTTATGATGGTTAGATATAGGGCATATTTCGATTAGCATACAGTATGACAACATGTTTGCATCATTCATCTGTTTTGCACGCACCGGGCTCGGCGCATCATACAAACTGCATTTGTATTTCAATTCCAAATTGAATACGTGTTAGTTGTAGCATTCCATATGCCATGTTTAGAATAGCCGAGCCTGCTGTAGTTGCATTATTGCATGCGTTGCATTAGGCATTTCTGTATAAATAGGATCATGCATGATTTCTAATGAGCTTCTGTTTTGACTTGGAGTACTCGTGAGTTTTATGCTTTAGCATCCTTGCATGCGTGTGAGTGTTGCCATGATAGCATGCTTACCATGAGGCTATTTGCTTATGTGATATAACTGCCTTGAATGCCTGTGGGTGGAGGTTGTGTTACTTGAATTGGGACAATTCATCAAATGTTTGTTTTAAGCCCACTAGATAGTGGCAAAACCATGTTTTCTAAGCCCACCTGAGGGTGGCAAATCCACGTCTTAGCCTACCTGCGGGTAGCACCATCAAACCATTTTCAAACAAACAAACATGAAATGTTTTGTTCCAATTCAGGCGGCCCAGTCTATACTTGTTTGCTGCGAGCATCACATAGTAACCTAGGCTAATAACCGGAATAAGAACATACAATGTTTTCAAAAACAGATATCATGGTTAGTAGAGGCCGGTCTTTGACCGGGCGAGCGGGGGTGCTCACGAAGTGACCTTCCCCAATCGTACCCAAGTTCCCGAGCCGAGGCAACTTTGGTGATGACGGACACGTGGCCTTTGGCACCGAGTCGGGTTTCCTAAATTTCCCATTAAAAAACATTTAGGTGGCGACTCTGTATCTGGCAAAGCAGTCCATGTTTGGCACTTCTTTTCAAAAATCTGTTTTCAAAACGATTTGCCGGATTTGGACTCTTTGGTTCAAGATTAAGAACCGTGACATTTGAGTCCTTCGAACTGTAGTGACCCAATATCGAACCAGAACGGGGGGGACTCGCACTCCTTTCCCCGGGATGCGTTCGGGGACGTCTACAATCACCCTGGCCATCTTGGCTCTTCTTGGAACCTCTCTGCCCCTCATCCTCCTCCTGCATCATAATCTCCATATGAGCTGCAGCCTCCACCAAATGTCTATACTCTCGGATAAAAGACCCTCCAACCCTCAACTTGAGCCCACGCCTCAACTTCCGCTCAAACTCAAAGCAATGGCGTTCCTCGGACGCCACAAGTTCAGGTGCAAACCTGGACAAACTGGTAAATGTAGCCTCAAACTCAGCTACTGACAAACCCTGCTGTTTAAGCTGGCAAAAATGTTCCCTCAACTTCTCCCTAGCAGCTGAAGATAAGAACTTCTCCTAGAAGGGACTCACAAAAGCCTCCCACGCACCACCAACACGGCCCTTCTCGTACTTCCACCATTGACCTGCATCTCCCTTAAGCTGGAAGGATGCCAAGGTCACCTTCAATGCTCCGTCCTCGATGCCAAGCATTTCGAACGTCTTACTCGTCTGTTCCAACCACTCGTCAGCCTTAAGTGGCTCCTTCGGATCCCCAATAAACTCGTCCGGGTTAGACCGGAAGAATTCCCTCTTCAAGAAAGAAGGTCCTGCCTCAGCAACCTGATTCTCAGCTCTGAGAATACCCAAAGCTCCTGCTATCTCTCGGGCCAAGCACTCATAGCCTGCTGACCCACTGGCTCGGCCACATTGGCCTGACCAACTCCCTCTTGTACTGCCGGAACATCATCCGGTAAAGGTACTTCCTACCTCCTAGGCCTACCACGCCTACCACCTCGTCCTCGTCCTGACATCCTATTAAAGGTAACGAAGACGTTAGCACATTCATAAATGTGCCGAAGCTAAACACCCGCGTCCTAATGCATGGACAACTGTAATTCACTCCACGTAAGCACATAAACACATAAGCACTTACGAATTTCATTCCTGGATAATGATAGTCCCGAAGCGTTACTAGAGTTCTGGTTAGAAACAGCATTGATCAAGTGCTTTTTCCAACAAGACTCACAGAAACCCAAGGATCCAATCAATATCCTAGAAATCAAATCCCATACCCAAGTAGTCACATAAGCATGTTATCACATAAGAATATAACATTACATCTAAGTCTCTAACAAGCGAGACAAACCCATTGTGATACTAATCACTTCCCACGTACCCAAAGTATTCGAACCCGGTACGCTTTGATACCAAGTTGTAACGTCCTCAAAATAATACATAAAACCCATCACTTTAGACATGCATTGATATAAGAGAAATCAACCATTTCTATTCATCAGAGTAGTTCTTACAACAGTATTACGTGTTAACAACAAAAGCAAATGCCCTACGGGCTTACAGCTTTCCAAGTTAACACTTGGTTGCACAAAAGAAGAGTACTAACTCTATACAAAAGAAGCCCTTGGCTTGATATATATGTAATACAAACAAAATAAACAAAAGAATCTTCAACTCTCATCATCATCCAAGCTATGACCTTGGAGGTGGCATGCTACCTGTACCTGAAAATAATGTCCCATATAGGGTGAGCCAACGCCCAGTAGAGAAATGCTAAACACAATATAAGCAGTAACTAAGACATTAGCAATTGATAAATGTTCGATTACCATAAATCAATTCATAACCCATTTCCATTACATGACCACAATATTCATATTTCATTTCATTTTTCATTTCTCATCATTTTCTCAATTTACATCAACGGCTCAGAACCTGGCCAACCACTTATATGAGACAGTGACTCATATTAAACGCTTCCCGCTTTACAATAGATAAACATACTAGTTGTATCAACATCTCAACAGATAAGCATACAAGCTGTATCCACATTTCAACAGATAAGCATATTAGCTATATCAACACTTCCAAAGATAAGCATATGAGCTATATCATTTATTTTTTAAAAATTAAATAAATAAAATATTAATTAAAATATATGTTATTTTCTTAATTAAAATTTTAAATAAATTTATTAAAAAAATAATAATAATTAAATAATGAAATTAAATAAAACATATATTAAAATTTAAATAATGAAATTAAATAAAATATAAACAAAATTTTAAAATAAAACATCAATAAAATATCTACTCCGTCCAATGAAAAATGGATTAAAAAAAATAACATATATTTTTATTTTTTATTATTTTTTTAAAATAATATCTACTCCGTCCATAAAATATCTACTCCGTCCATAAAATATTGTTATTGTTTTAACTAAATTTTTTTAAAATTTTAATTAAAAAAATAACATATATTTTTATTGATATTTATTTATTTATTTTTTAAAAAATAAATTTATTTAATTGTGTAAAAAATAAAATAAAATAAAATTTTATTTAACCTAGCTAAAAATAATTAAAATATTAAAGATATGTTTAATATTGTTAATACTTAGTAAACAATTGAAATGGGTAAAATAGTCTTATGCTCATTTATTTTATCCAGTCCGTTCAACCAAACATTGGATTCACTAAAAATAATTTTTTCTAGATATCAAATCCCATGAGAAAACAAACACGGGATACACATCAAATCCAACCAAATAGTCTAGAGGATTCACAGTCTCAGGATTCAAGTTTGATGGATTCTAACGGACTAGATAAGGAGGGATTAGAATCCATCGGACTTGAATCCTGAGACTTTGAATCCCCTGGACTATTTGGTTAGATTGGATGTGTATTCTATGTTTGTTTTCTCATAGGATTTGATGTCTGAAAAAGACTATTTTTAGTGAATTCAATATTTGGTTGGACGGACTGGATATGATAAATAAGCAAAAGATTATTTTACCTTTGCAATTTATAATTTATATTTTTATTTAATATACAATTTTAAATTTGTAATCTATAATTTATAATTTATAATTTAACAACACTAAAAAAATTTAATTTATAAGGCCATAATTTTTAATTTATTATTTTTATAATTAAATTAAATTTATAATTTATATATTTTTATTTAATATATAATTTTAAATTAACAATACTAAAAAATAATTTTATTTAATATATAAATTTAATTTTTTAACAACACTAAAAAAATTTAATTTATAAGGCCATAATTTATAATTTATTATTTTTAATTAAATTAAATTTATAATTTATATTTTTTATTTCATATATAGAAAGTACACGTCATCATCTTCTTATCCATTGGTTGCTTGTTTGGTCATGACCCCAGTTATTGCATAATGAGCCATGTGAAACCAACTATGAATGACTAATTTCTTCCCTTACAAGTCCAATGCGTGCAAGGCACGCGTGGGGTTTCCGTCCAAAAACCCAACGGCTGTTAACTATTGGACCATTTCGAGCCAAAAACCAAATTGCAAGGGAAAAATTAATACATTTAGAAGTGCAGGGACCAAAATGAAACCATGGGTGAACTATAGGGACTATTTTTGTAATTTGCCCTATTTAAAATGTTGTAATAATTCCCCGCCTTGCTTCTTTCTATCCTGTTCTTTTACTTGCTGTAGACTGCCCTGAGAACTCCCGGCTCCGCGCTGTGAGGGCGCGAATTCGTTTTGTTCTTTAGGCTACTACAAGTTCGGACTCGTGTCACGGTTCTGAATCTAATCTCGCAAAGTGCAATGCAAGACTGATAAATCACTAAAGAGTCTAAATCCGACAAATCGTTTTGGAAAACTAATTTTTATAAAGAAGTGCCAAACATGGACTGCTTTGCCAGATACAGAGTCGCCACCTAAATATTTTATTTTGGGGGGAATTTAGGAAACCCTGACTCGTGCCTAAGGCCACGTGTCCGTCATCACCAAAGTTGCCTCGGCTCGGGAACTTGGGTACGAGAGGGGAAGGTCATGCAATGAGCACCCCCGCTCGCCCGATCAAAGATCGGTCTGTACTAAGCATGATATTTTGTTTTTGAAAACACATGTGTTCTTATTCCGGTTATTAACCTAGAATTACTATGTGATATGCACATCATACAAGTATAGACTAGATCGCCTAAGTTGGAAGAAAACATTGCATGTTCGTTCGTTTTTAAAAACAGTTCGAAGTTTGCTACTCGCAAGTAGGCTACGTCGCGGATTTCAATGAATTGTTCCAATTCAAGCAATCCAACCTTCACCCACAGGTATTCAGGCAGTTATATCACATAAGCAAAAAGCCTCATGGCAAGCATGCTAAACATGGCAGCATTAACACATATGCAGTATGCTAAAGCGTAAACACTCATAGTTTACTCCGAGCCAAAACAGAGAACTAGTTAGAAATCATGCATGATCCTAGTTCATGTTAAGATGACTAATGCAACACATACAAAAATGCAACTAAGATAGGCTCGGCTATCTAGAATGTCATGTGAAATGCAACTTGATAACATGCTGTTGAACACATATTCAAGTAAATGTATTGAAAATACAATGCAGTTAGTATGATGCGTCGAGCCTGGTGCATGCAATACAGATGAATGATGCACACATGCAAGTATAAGGTATGCTAATCGAAATATGCCCTAAAACTAACCATCGTAAGTGGTTAAGTAAAAGGGAGACAGAAATGGGGGTTGGAAGACATGCATCACACACACACGCTTATTACAACAGTTGGCCCTCTCGACGGAGGGTTCGAATAAGAAGCTAACTAGCTAATCTAAGCTAATTAAACTAATTATTACAAAACAATGCTAATTAACTATTCCTAGTTAACTAATTAAGATATTACAACACAAATAAGCAGCTAAA
Organism: Camellia japonica; assembly: GCA_030407325.1. Lineage (NCBI taxonomy): Eukaryota > Viridiplantae > Streptophyta > Magnoliopsida > Ericales > Theaceae > Camellia > Camellia japonica. The sequence continues at coordinate 54,920,113 of JAPPVO010000031.1, read as the reverse complement.
CGCATTAACTACTTAAGTGCAGAACCAAAGCATAAGCTAGCTAAGGAAAGTAGTGAAAGAGAGGTCCTCAAGATGAGGAGTGCATGCATGCTCGGTCGGCTCGTTCGGAAATCCGTCGCGATGCCCCGATTTGCCTCTGTTTGCAACTGTTCTCAGAACCTTGCACCAAGCTCCACAAAGCTTAAACTCCACCATGGGAACCTGTAGGAAGGCTGCCGACCACCTAGGGGTGTTGCCAGCCACTGGCCGACCACTTGCCATTACTGCAAACCAGAAAAAGTGGTTGGTCAGCTAGTTGTTCTGGTCGGCCGACCAGTTTTGCAGCACTTCTCTACTTTGCTGCAACAGAGAGCAAGAAAGGACATGGCAATGTATTTGCAAGGTATGTGTGCACAACCACCCTCCCTATCATTTCATAAGCTCAATGGAGTGTGATTCTCGACCCTCGGGCCACCAATCACGTATCTCGATGCATGATGGCCGAGAGGCCAAATTGCACAATTCAATATGAAATGAATGCACACATAAACACATAAATGCCTTGATCTCTATCATGTATGATCAAGAGGGTCGGTGACCGAGAATTGAGGCATGTTTCATCACTTCAAGTATGAAACGTCCCTCGTTTCTCGTGCTCAGATTAACACTTAATCCAAACAAACGCAATGCAACTTAAGCATGCAAACATGATGCAATATGGTATACACAATGCAAACAACATAAGCATGCACAATGCAAAGAACATGGCATGCACAATGCAATGAACAACATGGGATACTCAATGCGATGTAAGATGAGCATGCACAATGCAAAGAACATGGCATACACATTGCGATGAACAACATAGCATACTCAATGCGATGTGACATAAGCATGCACAATGCAAAGAATATGGCATACACAATACAATGAATGACATGGCATACACAATGCAATGTAACATAAGCATGCAAGCAACATGCAAATAAACATGCTAAATGGACTTACACTGAATGTGGACAGACCTCAGCCATGCCCAAATCAGTGGCCATAATGATGAAACTAAGGCATGAAGATCAAGACAAGCATGCACATGCAATGGCCTATTCACTAGGCCTAAGCGCACAACCCTCAAGAGTGTTCAAAGAGTGACAAGTGTGGAAGTGTAACAACACTATAAGCTCTGAAATTAAGCAAGAAATGATGCCAAATCACTCAAACAACACAAGCATAGCATGCAAAGGTCCTTAAGCATTAAAGCTAGCAAAGAGAACTATAAAGGGGGCATGCAATACATGGTACAAAGGCATGAACCAATCATGGACAGAGCTCAAATAGGTCTAAACAAAGGCCAAAACATGCTAAGATGAGGGCTCAAGGACCTAGGCAAGATGGCATACATGCTAGGCGACAAACAAGGCAACAAAGTATAACACTCAAAGGCAATCAAAGAGTGAGAGAAATAGGAACATGGCAGTCCTATATGCTCTGAAATGTCATGTTAAAGGATGCCAAATCATGTACACAAGACAAATGAAGCATGCTATGGTACCCAAAGCTTGAAGCTAGCATAGGCATTTGTACTACAACTATGCAAAACATGAAGCATATGGCAAAGGCAACCCAAAACAGTCCTAGAACATATCAAAATGAGTCTAAAACATGCATGGAAGGAACCAAAATAAGCTAGCATGGTAAGCATGAAGCGTAAAATATGCAAGGCCAAAAGGGAGGGTTACATTACACCTACCAAGACCAAGCATGGGATGGCTTCGCCAACAAAAATCAGAGTTATATCATGGCAAAATAACCCTAAAAACACACTGAAATGATAGCTCGCAAGCTTAGGCATGAGGGCATACGCAATGATTCATTCCTAGGCATAAGACACCAACTCTCCAAAGCATGGAATAAGTGAAAGATGCAAGTGTATGACCACACTATATGGACTGAAATCACATATGAAATGATGCCAAATCATTGAAATAGGCCAAGCAATGCATGTTAGTGGACTTGAAAATGCAAAGCTAACAAGCTAGAATGCACTATAGCTATACAAAGCATGGCATGCATGACCAAAACAACAAAAATCAGAGCTTAAGCATGCTAAAACATGGACAAAAGCTTCTTGAAGTTAAGCCAAAATCATGTTAGAAAGACATGTTAAAGCATGATACACATTAGGCTATTTCATGAAATTGCACTACAAGTGCATGGAGCATGCAAGGGTCAACCAAACAAAACCTTAAAAGAGGTATGACATGGCAAAACAACACCAAGAACATGCTAAAATGGACTCAAAACAAGCTAGAAAGACATGCTACTTCATGAAGCATACAATACTAGTTTGTGAGAAATACACTACAAGTGTATAAAGCATGCATGAGGTGACAAAACCAAGTAAAAACAGTGGTATGCCATGCTGAAATAATCCCAAATACATGCTAAGATATGGCCAACATAAGCTTAACAAACATGCTCAAATATGAGGCATTCAAAGCAAGCATACAAGACACAAGGAGAGGGGATGACCCTCTCCTTTTTGGGACCTCAAAACACCATTTCCACCACTGAAATTGTGACGACCCAGAACTTTTCCCTCCGCTCGAGCGGAAGAGTTAACGCTCGAGCGAACTTTTGGGGTTCCCAACAATTTCGCAGACGGCCTGAGATTCTGCAAGTTGTGAATCTCCGCTCGAGCGGAGAAGTTGACGCTCGAGCGGACTGCTTTATTGGTCTGTGAGCGCTCGAGCGGGTGAGGTGACGCTCGAGCGTGGAAAGTAAGATTGTCCTTGGCATTTTATTAGTGTACTTAGAACCTTCTTATGTTAATTTGGAGTATGGGTTGAGGTGGTACAATGAAGGTAAAATAGGATGGAACCAAAAGCTTTAATTTGAATGATTCATCTACGATCAGCCGCCACTCTTTTGCCCTTTTTTTTTTTTCCACACTTTGAATTTGGATGTGAGGTTAGAACCATTGGAAAGCTTATTTCCGGGGCTTCAATTTGGACACAAGAACGACCTAAAACGGAGTCCGGGTGGGAGAGTTATACTTGGTCAAAGTTTCGAAATCTGTGCTGAAAATAGGTACGCTCGAGCGGGAATTCCTCCGCTCGAGCGGGAATTACGGGACAGCAGCTTAAAACAAGATTTTTTGGATCATTTCTCACATTTTCCTTTTCCCCTCTTCATCCCTCTCCCCTAGGTCCGAAAACCCTAGGTTCTTAATCTCCAAAACCTTCCATTTCTCTTAGTTTTGATCAAGATCATCCATCAAAAAGTGAAGAAGCATGAAGATTATTATGTTCTACCGATTGGAATTTCGAGATTATGGAGGATTCTTCTCACTCCTTGCTCCTTTGTTTGATTCTTGAGGTAGGGGTCCTTATTCCCTTTCAATATTTGCATTCATGGATGGATTTGTGGTATTTTGTGTATATAAAAATATAATCTATAATTTGAGCATAATATGTCCAACTTGAGATTTGGGGGTTTCGGGTTTATCATGTTGGTGATATAATTGATGGGTTAAAATGATAGATTATGAATCCTAGGTGTATAATCAATGGGAAGATTGGAATAGAAAATGATGGGTTAATAAGTTTGAATTTTCTTGACATTTCAATATTTTTCTTGAAACCCTAGGTTAATTAAGGATGATAACCAAAGATTTGGCCCAAATTGGAAGTAGAATAATAAAATTGAGGTATTGAATTGTATGTGTTCAAGTTTAATTTGAATTTGGAAATGTTTGAAAATTATGTTAAAATTTGCGAATGAGCTTGTTATGAGCATTGTAAATCATATGTTAATGAGAAAGGAAATTGGGGGAAAGATTTGTTGATGATGTGGATAATGTAAACTTGGCTATGGAATGTTGAAATGAGCCTTAGCAACTTAATTTGAAATATGTTGAATTATATTCGGTGGCATTGAGTTGAATAACGTTAAATAGTGTGGATTATATTGGATGGTGATGATTATGGCGGATTATGTTGATTATGTTGAGTTGTGTTGAGTAATGTTGAACTAAATGATGTTGTACTATGATGGATTATATTTGAATTATGTGAATTGTGTAGGGCTAGCTATAGGGGCGGACCAAGCATCTAAACACTGTGAGTAATAGTACCTCAAACATATGTTATTTACCGTTAATCATTATTGTTATTGACATTCTATCCTCCGTGAGCTAATATGTTAACATGTGTGTTGATTGAGAATTGATGTGAACATTAAAAGAGTGATCACACACCGGTATGATTCTGAACCTACTCTGTATTTTGGGTTATGGCTAATGATTATTGTCAACGTACCATCCTAAGAATAACCTATACTTCTGTATAAGAATTGCATACAACTATTAACACTGTGAAGTTGGTTTATGAATTGGTCTGATTTACCTTCGGATTATGGGTAATGTTAAGGTTCTGTTAATTACGAAACAAGTATGTCTATGTACAAAGAACCATAAGAAAACATTGTACCATATGTTTTGTTTGCTATTGATAATTAATGTTACCATTCTGTTATCGGCAACGTTCTGTTAAGCTTATGTATCTATGTTTATTTATGTAAATAATGGGAAGAATGTGCTTATCTGTATTAATCTGTTCTGATATTTTCAGGTATGGAACAAATACATCTGTTATTCCTGTTACCACGCTTTATGCGTCCTGTTACCACGCTTTATGCGTCTTGTCACCACGCTTATGCGTCCTGTAACCCTACGCTCTTGCGTTCTGTTACCCCACGCTTATGCGTTCTGTTATTTTTGTTAGTTCTGTTATTTCTGTTATTCCATTATTTCTGGGCCGATGGCCATTCTGATATTTCTGGACCCATGGTCGTTCTGCATCTGTAGGCTTAAGGCAGTTCTGTATATACTGGTCTTAAAGCCATTCTGTTACGGAAGTTGGACCCATGGCTTTTGGGAATAATTACGGAATGTAGTTAATCACATGCATCTGCAGATATATGTTTGATTATTCAGGTTAAATATTACATTATTTATGTACTGTTATTCACTGAGTTCGCTCATCCTGTATTTTGTCTGTCTATTCTTGTAGGTAACCAACCGGGAGTTCAGTTCTAACCTTTAAGGCTTGTGTTTCTCTTGTCAACTTTGATGCGTCCAGGCACCACCTGAAGCCGTGTATTATGTACAGTGTTGTTGAGTGTTGATTTACGCTTTGGACGTCTATTTATGGTTGATTGTATATAATTCCTTCTTCATTAATATTGTTGTTATACGCCTATTTATGGGGGTTGAGTCGAGGCATATGTATATAAACCATCTGTATAATATTTACTTAGTGTGATGTTGAGATCCTGGCATGTTAGGAATAGCTCAATGGATGTTATTCTATGTTTTTTTTTTATTATTGAATGCTTCCGTTCAGGCCCCGTATGATATGTATAACAGGATTAGTGTCTGTTTTCGAATGGGTCATGCCCAAACTTTTAGGGGCGGGTTTGGGGCGTGACAGAAATTTCTCTGAGTTTCAGTGGTGAGAAGGCCAAAACAAGGTGGTCCCAATAGCTTAAAAAGATGGTACAAGAACAAGGCCAAACAAGGCCTAAGAGGGGGTAGACTACCCCCAACACAAAAGTGACCTTAAACAAACATCACAAGGACTGAAAAACAGAACTTTTTGTAGTTTAAAGTCAAGCCAAAATCAGCATGCAAATAGGTCCAAAAGCTTAAACCAAAACAAGGGTTTAAAGGCTAGTTGACTCACCCTTGAAGAACACCTTCAAAACCACAACTCCAACAGCTTTTCTGAACTCAAACCAACCTAAAAACTCCAAAACCAGCTCCTAAGTACCTCAGCAACAAAATGATGGTGTTTGAGTGTGTGTTTGTATGCAATAGTATGGAGAAATTACACTTTAAGGCACAAATATGAGACCAAAAAAGAGATATAGAGATATATGAGTATCTATAGCTCAAGCAAGAAAATCTGAACCTAGAGGAGGAGGGGAGAGGTTCTCTCTTATAGAGAACAAATCCTTAAGCTTGTTGAGGAAGCTAAGGGCTCAAAGCCATCCCTCCATACACGTGTATGGAGGATGGTTTTTGTGCCCTCCAGCTGTGACAGCTGGAGAGCAAATATCTCCAAGAAGCTGGTGAAAAGTTGCCGACCACTTGAAGTGGTCGGCCGACCACCACAAGTGGTCTCCCAAGACAAAAAGTGGTTGGCCATGGGGGAAGAAGGTCTATAGCATGAAAGCAAGGCAGTGGTGTGGTGGCCAACCAGAAAAGGTGGCCTAAAGACCAATGAGACCAGTTGGCCGACCAGAAAACTGGCTGGCGGGAAGAAAAGTGGTCTCCAAGGGGAAAAACTGGTCTCCCACCCTTGTACCACCTTCCAAACAAGGAAAACAAGGTTTGTACCAAAAACAAACCAAAAAGGATGCAAGACGAAAGTTCGGGAGGCAAAACACGCAGTCGAAAGCCTCGAAAACTAGTCTACCGGCACCAAAAGTGGTCTACGACCACAAAAGTGGTCTCCCAGACCACAGTGTCCCTCTAGGCAGAGGCAACAAGGTGTGGTTCAAAAACCACACCAGACGGAGAATGTTAAGCGGTCCCGAGACAAGGCGCGTGGCCGAAGGCTCCGAAAACCGAAAACTGGTCTCCAAACGAGGAAAGTGGTCTATGACCACGAAAAGTGGTCTATGACCACAAAAGGATGATCTACAAGACCTCTCCCTCCCTCCAGGGAAGGGAAACAAGGCTTGGTCCACAAACCGAGCCAAAACACGAAGAGTTCAGAGGCCCGGAGGCAAGGCGCTTAGCCGAAAACTCCGAAAACTCGAAACGAGCACAACATGCACTATCACCGAGCGCTCAATCGATGATGTCTGAGTCTTGAGGTCGGTCAAAAATAGGGTGTCTACACTTGCTTTCTTTTTTTGTGAATACGCATCATATTTTGTTTTTCATTACATCCATGCTTTTGCATCCATATTTCATACATCTTGATTCGGCTAAGTTTGCATTTGTGGATTTAATCAATTCCTATATAATTATGTGCACTACCTCATGTTTTTGATATGATTCACATGTCATATCTTAGAAGCCGAATCTTTAGTTGCATCTCATGAGTGAATTGCATCAGGATTTTGTATATAAGATTATGTATGTTTTACTAACTTTGTTTTGTAACTGTTCGCGGGACGTCGGTAAATATGTAAGATTTTATGCTTTAGCATCCCGCTTGTGTGTATTTTTCTTATTATGTTTAAGCATCCTACCATATGGCTACTTGCTTACTTGATATAACCGTATGAATGCCAGTGGATGGGGGTTGTGTCGCTTAATTTTGAATGATATTGATCTTTCATGTTTGTAAACTCAATTTATTTGGGTTGTACATCTTCAAAACTTTTTCAAAATACATGAAATCAAATTGTTCCAAAATGAATGGCATAGTCTATACTTATATACTTCACATAATAAATTTTAGGATTTATTAAATAATCAGAACATGAACATATAAAGAAAATAAAATTTATATCATGGTTCAGTAAAGGCCGATCTTTAGATCGAGTGAACGAGGGTGCTCAAGTAATGACATTCCCCCTTCATACCTAAGGTTCTGAGCCAAGCATCCTTAGTTACGACGAACAGTGGCCTTGGCACGAGTCACGGGTTTCTTAATTTTCCCAAAATAAATATTAAGTAATGACTCTAAGATCTGATGACGCAGTCCATTTGTAACAATAATTTTGTAATAAAATGGATTTTCTATAAAGTTGCCAAATCTGGACTCTCATCTATGTTTCACATTGCACTCGTGAAACTAGATCAAAGAAATCGAGGGTCCGAACTGTTTAACGCGCACGGGTACCCCCCCGGCATGTTATAGTTTCTGGAAACTCTGCTGGGGATTTTATGAAACCTTGACTCCAACTCCATGATATGACTTTTATTTTCAAATTATATGTTTATTGCATTGCATGCATTGGTGCACTTAAAGTTCTTGTGTTGCCTAGATACTGGTGGGAGCACATGCACACTTTTTGTGATATTACACATATCTCTACGTTAATTTAGAGGCCTTGTGTTATAACATTTTTGAGATCTGTCAAAAAGGTAGCTCTGCTAAGGTAGCTTTGCTATCTAAGCTCTGCTATCTAAGGTTCTCAAACTCCGAAGAGAGGCTGTATTGACTCTTCTAATTTCCTGGGATCTTCATTGGTTATGACCTAAAGGACTCTTTGGTAATGTCACATTGACTTCAACTCCTAAAGTAGAGCCAACCTTGTACATATAGTGAGCTATAGTACCTTTCAAAATTAGGATATGATGCTCTCCCATTTCTAGGATGTATGATATAACTTGTTTGAATAGTAAAACCCTAGATCATTTCAAAGCTAGGGCATGATAACCCTAGCCCCAATAGGGGTGTTTGTTCTTTTTCCTACTATGTGCAATGGATGGGATCCGGGGTTCTCAAATTTCGAACAATGGCTTAGACATGTCAATTTGTTGGGTTTTTTTTTTTTTTTTTTTTTTCAGTTGGGGGCATACAATGATCAGTTGTGCGAATTGGGCCAAAGTGCTACCGTAGTTCTGATTGGAAGTTCCGTTTCGTTTTTGCTAAATTGTTGTAGCACCATTGCTTCAGAAAAGTCTGATATCCCACAAAGTCTACCAGTGTAAATAAATAGAACTTGTGGGATATCTGACTATTTCTGTAATTGGGGAGTGACCACCTGTTGATTGCACAGGCTTTATTTTGAATGTTGTGGATGGCCCACACTTTGACTAGCAATTTGAGAAATGTTTTATTTTGAGTTATGAATTGAGTATTGAGCCTAAGTTTGATTCTACCAAGTTTGTAAAGTTGGGATCAGGCTCGAGTCATTATAGTGAGTCAGAGTCTGTTGATTTCGGGAGTACTAACCTAGACATTTCTATCCTGCCTAGGTCTTTTTTGTCATTTTCTTTTGAGTCTATTGTCATCGCTCAGTTGTAGTTTCTTTTCAATAAAAGTGTCATAGATTCTGCCTACTTCTCTGTACCTTTAATTCATTGCATTGACCAAAAATTACAAAACTTTTTTTCAAAACTCTGATAAAAACGAAGAGGAAGAAATTCATCGGGATTTGCAAATTTTGATCGACTGAGAGGAAGAGATGTGTGCTAAGCCCTTGATTCATTTCTGTTAATGTGAGTACTGAGAAGGATCCTAGCTTGGTCCATATTGGTTTTATATTGTCTTTGTAAGAGCACGAGTGATTGGTCACTTTGTTAAAAGATTTCAAAAAATATTTTTGCATGGTCTTATGAAGACATGCTTGGAATTGATCTTGAGATTGTACAGCATAGGATCCCTTTTGATTTGAGGTCTTACCTCCTTAGCTTTCAAACTTTGATTTAGAATGTTCATTAACCAACCAAAGTATAAGGCTTACATAGCTGGAATGGAGGCAGCCCTTGAACTAGGGGCAATAAGGTCAGATGTGATTCAGATTGGAAGCAGCCCTTGAATTAGAGGCAATAAGGTCGAATGTGACAAAGATTCAAACTGGATCGTTTCTTAAGCTAATGAAAGCCGGAAAAGAAGGCAAATCTCGGAATGTGAGAGAATGAGTTTTATTATTGAAGGACAATCGAGTTCCTATCTACGACACTTGGGGCAAATTTAGACCTAATTGGAGGGATTCCTACATCATCAGATTTATCTGGTCAAGAGTAACAGCCATTCTCATGGATTTGGATAGTTTATAACTTTCACAACCAATTAACATGGACAAGCTAAAGAAGTACTATCCTTGAAATGCTTGTTGGGCCGAAAACCTGGAAGGGTGACCTAGGCTAAAATTAGAGTACAAAAAAAAAAAAAAAAAAAAAAAAAATGAAAAATGAAAAAAATGAAAAAGTCGCAAGGTTGAAAAGCTGAAAGAGTGGCTTTGGCAAAAGTTAGGACACAAAAAGAGAGTGTCAATACTTGAGTAACCTTCGCCAGAACTACATGTGGCCTAATTCCTATCTTTGGGATACGTAGGCAGCTTCATCTTGAAGTTCGGCCCTAATCATTTTTCAACTCACTCATCTCGTCCATGTTTAATTAGTGTATCTTTATTTGACTCAGCTATCCATATTTGATTGGCTTGTCTCCATTTGATTCAATTCCTATTTCTCCTTCATGACGGGTGTAGTTGCAAGATAAATTTAGTTATACATCTCAAAGGTTAATTTCATGTTGATCGAGTAGTGGTCATATGCGAAAATAGATTTTGGGACTTTTAATAAAGTTGACTGATTTTCTAAAAAATTATTCAATTTTTGCAAAACTCAGACCATTCTTTAGAGCAAATAAGAAAAATTTTCAATGCTCACAGCCTGACTCACATGATTTCAAAACGGAGAAGTGGAACAAGTATGCTAATCAAACTCTTATGTTGATCAAAATCTTTTTAGTCAAAAAACCAAAAGAAAAGGGCAAAGCGATGAACTACGGGCACAGTTGAGTCAGGTTTTCTATCCTTTACCCGCACTTTGAATTTTTGTCACCTTAATCAAGCAATCATCGGAAAATGCACAGTAGTTGTCGTTGGCGATGCTTTTTCATCGGGCGGTGATGTTTTATTTCGTGTCCATTTTATTTTAGCAAACATAAAGGGGTGCGTTTAGGATGGTTTTTGCTCATTGTCGCCGGCGATGCTTTTCCGTCTGGCAGTCGACCAGAGTTTCTCTGTTTTGTATCCATTTTATTCCGGCAAGCGTAAAGGGGTGCGTTTGGGATGGTTTTTGCTTCATTTTCATTTCATTGAGTGGTGTTTGTGTTTTCATTAGTGATAGGCTCAATATTAAGTTCAGAATTCATTACAATGCATCAATTTTCAAGTTCAAAATTCAAAACAAAATGATTTTTATGCTCAGATCAAGCCCCAATCAAATTTGTACAAATGAGAGTTAAAGCTATAGGTGCCCACTCCCAAGCATATATACAGCAACAACAAAAAAAAAAAAAAAAAAAAACAAAAAACAAAAAAAAAAAAGAAGAGAAAAAAAAAAAAAAGAAGAAGAGAGACGGGCTTGTTTTCTTTTCCGATGAAGGCCACACGCCGACCTCACTTACTCGATTCTCCCGCCGATCTCTTCATCTTGATTTCGTCTTGGGAGATCCTTGAAGACCCTGCCTCAGTGCTTACAAAACCGTCGAGAGAGTTGACTCCCCACTGATCGTCAAACGTAAAGTACGACGGAACTCCGAATTGGGCCATGGAGGTGGCCTGCCGTTTCAGCTCTTTATTCTCCGCCTTCAGTGCGCTAATCTCTGCTCGCGCATCTTTGTACATGCGTTGGAGCAGAGAAAGTTGGGCGTTTAATTGGTGTACTTCACTTGTCCTGTTCTACAGTCGGTGAGACAAATTAGAGACCGCAACCACTGTCTCCATACAAAACTTCAGCGTGTAGTGGTTGGCTTCAATATCAGATTGAGCTGCCATTATTTGCTCGACTGACAGCGTAGGAAAGTTGAGAGGAGTAGGAGCAGGGGCACTCTGTCCAGGGGAGCTTATGGGATCATTAAGATCTAGAAAGAGAGTAAAGGGATGGGACAAAGCCATCTGTTAAAGGAGAGAGGTGTAACAGAAAGGATTCGTTTAATATGTATGTATTTTGATTTTGTGTGTATATCATGTACCCTGCGAATCCTTTCTTTTACACCTTTTTCCTCTAAAACATGGTTTCGTCTTGTCTCCTTACTCTTTTTTCTAGACCTTAATGATCCCATAAGCTCTCCTGGACAGAGTGCCCCTGCTCCTACTCCTCTCAACTTTCCTACGCTGTCATTTAAGCAAATAATGGCAGCTCAATTTGACATTGAAGCCAACCATTACACGCTGAAGTCTTGTATGGAGACAGTGGCTACGGTCTCCAATTTGTCTCACCGAATGTAGAATAGGACAAGTGAGGTACACCGATTAAACGCCCAACTTTCTTTGCTCCAACGCATGTATAAGGATGCATGAGCAGAGATTAGCGCATTGAAGGCGGAGAATAAAGAGCTGAAACGGCAAGCCACCTCCATGGCCCAATTCGGAGTTTCGTTGTACTCTGCATTTGATGGTCAGCGGGGAGTCAACCTAAGAAATTTAAATAACCTTAATGTCTACCGCTTTCCTCTTTTACAAATATATATATATATATATATATATAAATAGAAAATGGTTTGTTTGTTAAATTGACAAAAGGTGGATCACACAAAGATCCCAGGTGAAAAAACTAGTGAGCAATGAAAATGAAGGAAAATTTGAAAGAGCAACATTTTAAAGGCCCTCATAACCACCTCCTGCAAAACAAAATGACAATATTCAGATCATATTTTGTTGAAATAAAAAGGAAAAAGAATAAAAAAGGTAGTGAATGTGAAGTATGTCTTATGTGTGAAAGAGAGACCAAAATACTCATTTTAAAAAAATTTCCCTTTGCAATTAGACAGAGATAAAAAGCAAGGGATTTTAAAAGAAGTTTATCCTTCAACAATTACTTGGACAATTTGGTAAAGCTACTTTAATGCCTTGTTTTTTGTTTTTTTTATTTTTTATTTTTTTCTAAGGAAGACAGCTTTGGTCAGACTAGTCCCCTGGGTACACGCAATCCCCCTATCCCACATATACCAGGTAACTATCAGGCACAAGCCCTGGGTGCGGCCCCAATGGAATTGGGATCAAGGGCCTTATGGGATTCGAACTCCTAACCTACACTTCGTGAGGCTCTTATCATGGCTCAACCTGTCACTTGGCTAACCCCTTGGGGTTTAATGCCTTGTATTTTGGGGGAAAACAAATAATTAAAAACCATGAGGCAAGTTCCGGTTCCTTTATTTTAGCAAGCAGTACGACAATCCCATGAATGCATTTGTACTAAAATTATGTCATTGTCTCATGATCTCAAACAACCACTAAACATGTGGGTTTACATTAGTTTGAAAAAAGAGTGTATCAAAATTTTATAATGACATAATAGAATTATCGTAGTTCCAGTATCACTGACTATACACCTCACACCACAAGATCAAACTAAAATCAAATAGAGAAGAGAAACGGGCTTTTGTTTTTTCCATGAAGAAATGGTTAATGGTAAGAAAAGGATCGCTGATTGTGATGTAGCGTGGGCCTTCCACTTACTTCGTTTCTCCCCCACCCCTGTGTGTGGTTTGGAATTTCCTCTCCACTGTTTCATCAGTATAATAATTTGAAGCATCAATCAAGGATAGGAGCAGGTGTCTTTTTTGTCTCCCCACAAAGGCACATTTTGCCTAGACATCTATTTTAAAGAGATGTTCTAACAATGTCACTGAGTACCAAGCCTTGATCATTGGTCTACAAATAGCTACTGAACTGAAAAACACTGACCTTGAAGTCAAGAAAGACAACCTGGTTGCAAACTTTCAGTATGCAACTTGTCTAATTGAAAAAATGGCAGGAGTTGTGTTTGAACATGTATTGCGAATAGAGAACTGTATAGCAGATGCACTTGCCAATCTAATAGGAACATTGGTGTTGTTAGAAAGGTCAAATAGTTGATGTCCCTATATGTCAACGGCAGGTATTGCCACAACTGCTGAAATGCCGCCTTGTAGAAACAAATACAATTTAATGATTGGAGGATGCCAAATTGCCAATTAGAAAGGACCTCATTCCCTAGCTGATTTCTCTTGCACAAAACTTAACACTAAATCCTCTTCAAATAATAAGATCATCTCATCTTTCAACATTCCAAATTTGTCTTCAACAATCATGATGACAGAGTTGAATCACAAAACCCACCCACAAAACTCACCACTCGTATAGAAGACTAAAGATAAATCGTGGTCTATTACAAGATCATTAAACATACCCAATATAATGACAGCACAAAGACCCCCTTGGAAAAATCATATATCTAGCCCATCTCACATATTTGCTACTTCTACGTCTCTTTCCCTAGAAATAATCATTCAAATTAAGATTAACAACCCCCGACTCTGTTCATCTCATTAATAATGGATTTACGAAATATGTTTCAAAAGACATAACAAATTTTATTTCAACACAAACCCATAAGACCTCATATTAGTGCATCTCCAACCCTTGATTCAAACATGTATCAAATTTAAATTTGGGTGAAAATCACTCAAAAACCTATCCACTCCTTGTCTCAAACTTATATCAAATTGCGTTCTACCCAAATCAAGGGAGATTCAAATTTTCACTCAAAATTTTCAAGACTATTTTGTAGCTTTCAAATTTACAACTCTGCCATTACTGAAACTTTTACTCAAATCTAAAAGTTTGTCCATTGAAGTGTTTCATATACAATAAAACTTTTACAAAGTGTGTAATTGTAATCCACATAACAAAAAAGTCATCAACCCAATATCCCTTTTTTTCAATATATCCCACCAAGGACTTCATATGCACATAAGTAAAAATAAAAATCAAAAGCCTAACCTTTGCAACTTGAATGTTGACAAAATCAGCGATTTCCCTCTGAAGCAAGACAATCCCAGCATTCCTCACAACCTCCAAGTCCTCATCACACATAGCATCAGGCCAACAAGACATATTAGCACCACCAACAATAATAATAGAGTTTTGCCCATCAGATTGAAGCATCACCACAGCATGACCAGTGGGTGCACCAGACACATTCCTCAATCTATCAAGAACAACCCCACAATCCTCAAGAGCATCAGAAATCAGCTTCCCATGAGCATCTTCACCAATCTGACCCACAAAAAAAGTTGGGTATGCAAGTTTTCCCCCACATACAGCCTGATTAGCCCCTTTGCCACCAGCAAGTGTTTGGCCAGTCTTGGCTGAGATTGTCTCTCCCTCTCTTGGGAGTCTATCGATCTCCACATAGATGTCTGCATTGGCTGATCCAACGACTACGAGTGGTGGGGTTGTGGGATTGTGGGTTTGGAAGGCTTTGATTGTGAAAGAGGGCATTGGGTTGAGTCTTTTTGTTGATGGGTTGATGCTGATCAATCGAAGGGGGTTGGGTTTAAGGTTTTTGGCGGGTTGTGTTGATGGGTTGTTGTGGGTTTTTGGGTGCCAATGATTTGATGGTGATAGTGCTGCTATGCCCCTCATCTCTCTCTCTCTCTCTCTCTATTCTGAAACTTCCTTCTCTGTTCTCCCTAGGATCATGCCTTGTTGAGTTCTTGTTTGGGTACGAGGAGAGAGTTTCGGAAGACGCTTCTCTCCACGGAGACGGGTCACTGTTGTGCTAAAGGGGTAATAGTGACTATTGTTATAATTTGAGGTGTATTACAGGTTTATTTTATGATTCGAATCATTTATTTTGTAGAGTTTATTAAATATTTTATACTTATCAAAAATCATATTAATCGGATATTAATCAGATATGAATAATTATATGATTGAATTGCATATTTTTTTATGTTATTTCTCAAAAGAAAAACTTATTGTTTATTTTTTTGATTATCGATCATATAGTTATTGATATTCGAATAATATGATTTTTGGTACGCATAAAATACTCAATAAACCCCACAAAACGGTTCGGATCATAAAAATAAATTCATAATACATCTCAAATTGAGACACAAGAGTAATGTTGTACTTCTAATACATCATTGACCCCATTTCCTCTCTTTCTAGAGTCTGCACTGGAGAGTATTATTACGCCTATTGGCCCTGTCTGTTTGGGGGTTATAAAGAAGGGATTGAGATCAATATTGATGTGTTAATATCTTTGTGTTTGATTTGGAAGATAAAGAGAGATGGAGATGAGATTTGTAATTTCTTCTGGATTGTGAATTACTTGGGGAAGGGATTCGGATAGGCCTTCAGTACTTGATATTAGAAAAGTAGTCCGTCGGACTATTTTTTTATTTATTTTTTATTTTTTACATATTGGGAATTCTTTTTGAACATTAATGTTTAATTTTTTGTTAAGTAAAAATCATTGTTTTATTTGTTTTATTTTTTTTGGAAATTATTTTTTTATTTTTTATTTTTTACATGTTGGACATTTTTTTTGAACGTTAATGTTTAATGTTTTGTATTTTTTTATTTGTTTTATTATTTTATATTTATGTTATATAAAAATAATTTAATAATCCCTACACCAATAACTATCATCAAAACAAACATAATTTTACCTAATCCCTTCAATATGAATCTCCCCATTCTACCTCTAAAAACAAACGGGGCCATAGAGTTTATTATGATTTCATTTTGATAATTTCAACGGTTCAATATGTAAAACTCATAAAGTATTTTATATTTGTCAAAAATCATATTGATTTGATATATCAGAATACATTTTTATTGACAATTTATTTTTAAAATTATATTTATCATTGATAAAAATATATTTCGATTAAGAGACTATTGATATTCGATCAACGTAATTTTTTTATAGACATGAAATATTTGATGAGATTTACACATTACACGGTTCGAATTATTGAAACGGAATCCGTTGTACGTCCTATAGATTAAACAGTACGTTTCAGTCCATGTAGTGGATTGAAAAGAAGCCTCTTGCTTTTTTTTTAATTTTTTGAGAAAGGTTAGCGAAACACTATGATGGTGGGTGTGCATATATGCATTTTATAACTAAACAAATGACATAATTTTAATTTTTTGAATTATAATTAAGAAAAAAAATATCATAACTAAATATAACATAAAGTATAATTAAATAACTCATGAGTCATAACTAAAATAATTTTATAATTAAAGAAAAAATTACATAATTAAAACAAATGACATAATTTTAATTTTTTGAATTATAATTAAGAAAAAAAATATCATAACTAAATATAACATAAAGTATAATTAAATAACTCATGAGTCATAACTAAAATAATTTTATAATTAAAGAAAAAATTACATAATTAAAGAAGAAAATGACATAATTAAAAGTCCATATGTTATACCTTTTTTAAAAAGTGTGTATTAGAATTTTCCTAAAAAGTTATAATCAAGTTATATTAAAAAAGAAGAAGTAAATAGCATACATAATAGAAAAACAATAATATTACAAACCCACCCCTATTAACTTATAATTTATCCAGAAAAAGAAATTAATGGTTCAGATTCATATCATATGTAGACCTCACACTTTAATTCAATCTCCGCCATACAAACATATTCGGGATAAATTCGAAGTCCATTAGGATAGGTTCATAAAAAAAATTTATATGAAAAATAATCCCGCTTGGTTCTCTTTTGGAATTGTAATTATAATTAAAAAAATTCCAAACTCATAACCAAACACACAACTCAAAAGTCAATTTAAAAACTATTTTCAAAATTCATAACCAAACATACAACTCAAAACTTAATTCAAAACTTTTTTCAAAATTTATAACCAAACATACAACTCAAAACTTTTTTCAAAACTCACAATCAATCTCTTTTGAAAATTCTATTTAAAACCTCACTTCCATCACTGAATTCAGTGGTGAAGAGGCCAAACAAAGACTAAACAAAAGCCTAAAGGAGGTGGCCCAAAACAAGGCCAAATAAGGCACAAAGGGGGTAGACCACCCCTCAACACCAATGACCCCTCAAACAAACATGTTAAGCAACTCAAAACAAAGCTATTTTCAGTTTAAAGCTAAGCCAAAAGAAGCATGCAAATATGGCTAAGTACTCAAGCAAAACAAAGCTTAAAAGAGGATGAGAGGCTCACCCTTGTAGAACAACAAAACTAGCAACTCTCTTGTGCCAAAACCAACTCTGGGATGTTAAAACAAGTCCTATGGAACCTCAGCTCCAAGGTCAAGAGGTTTGGCTAAAGGGTTCTAGGCAAAATGCAAGAAGAAATCTCACTTTAGGGCACAAACAAGGGCCAATATAGAGAGAGAGGGATACAACTTCTCTAATACAATTTTTCAGAACCCTTGGGAAGGGAGAGGGGTCTCCCTTCTTATAGGAATTCAATTCCAAAGCTTCCTAAGCAAGCTAAGCTTGGTTGAAATCCCTTCATACACGTGTATGGAAGAGACAGAAAGTGGCCAACAGCTGGCACTAGCTGGAAGTACAATCTCTGCAAAAAGCAAAGAAAAGGTCTCGGCCAAAAGAAATGGCCGATCGACCAACATAAGTGCTGACCGACCAAAAATAGTGCCGATTGGCCAACACTTTTGGCCGATGGCAAGAACACAAGGCCGATGGCATCATGCCTTGGCCGATGGGTTGAGGGGATGGCCAACAAGCCACCCTCTTCCCTCAGAAGCAAAAACACAAGTGTTTGGTCCACAACCAAGCACAAAACAGACAAGTTGAGAGATCCTAAGGCAAGGCGCATGTAGGCACCCCATTTTTGACCGACCTTAAAACTCAGACGTCATCGATTGAGCGCTCGGTGATGGTGCATGTTGTGCTCGTTTCGAGTCTCCGGAGTTTTGGCTGAGAGCCTTGCCTTCGGGCCTCTTAACTCTTTTGTGCTTTGGCTCGGTTTGTGGACCAAATCTTGTTTCTCTTCCTGGAGGGAGGGAGAGGTCTTGTAGACCATCTCTTTGTGGTCGTAGACCACTTTTCGTGGTCATAGACCACTTTTCCCGTTGGAGACTAGTTTCCGATTTTTGGAGCCTTTGGCCGCGTGCCTTGTCTCGGGACCGCTTAACGTTCTCCGTTTGACATGATTTTTGAACCACACCTTGTTGCCTCTGCCTAGAGGAACACTGTGGTCCGGGAGACCACTTTTGTGGTTGCATACCACTTTTGGTGCTCGTCAACTAGTTTTCGGGGCTTTCGGCTGTGTGCTTTGCCCCCCGATCTCTCATCTTGCATCCGGTTTGGTTTGGAAGGTGGTATAAGGGTGGGAGACCACTTTTTCTCCTTGGAGACCATTTTTCTTTCTGCCAGCCAGTTTTCTAGTCGGATAACTGGCTTGCTTGGTCTTTGGGCCACATTTTCTGGTCGGCCACCACACCACTAGCTTTATTTCATGCCCTGGACTCTCTTCCACCATGGCCGACCAGTTGTTGCTCTGGAAGACCACTTGAAATGGTCGGCCGACCACTTTAAGTAGCAGGCCGACCACTTCAAGTGGTCGGCTGCTTTTTGGCACCTTTTTGGAGATATTTTCCTCCATCTGGCACAGCTGGAGGACATTTGGGCTATCCTCCATATATGGAGGGATTTGTTTTGAAGCTTAGCTTCTCCAAGAAGCTTTGGCTTTTGCTCTCTATAAGAGGGAGGCTCCTCCTCCCTCCTCTAGGTTCAGAAAATTGCCCTTAGAGAGATACATATAGTTTTGTATCTATCTCGCTTGGTTCTTCATTTTTGTGCTTCAAAAGTGTAGATTTGTCTTAGTTTAACACACAAACACACACTAAAACACCATCCTTGGGTAGCTGAGGTGCTAAGTAGTTGTTTTTGGTGTTCTTGGACTGATTTAAGCTCAAAGAACTTGCTGGAGTTGCAGTGGTAGAAAAGGTCTTCAAGGGTGAGTCTTTAACCTTTAAAACCCTCATTTTTGCTTAAGCTTTTGGCCCATTTTGCATGCTGTTTTAAGCTTAACTCTTAACTAGAAAAAGTTCTGTTTTTGCATGCTTAAAATAGTTGTTTAAGGTCACTTTTTCGTTTGGGGTAATTTACTCCCTCTTAGGCCTTGTTAGGCCTTGTTTTGAGCCATCCCTTTAGGCTCTTGGTGAAGCCTTTGCATGACCTTTCTACCACTGAAATCTAGAGGATTTTCAATGGTGGAAAGGTGATTTTGGTGTCCTAAATAGGAGAGGGTCATCCCCTCTCCTTGTATTGTGTTTACTAGCTTCATATGCCTCAGGTTTGAGCACTTTTGATAAGCTTGTGTTAGCTTGTTCTTAGCATGTATTTTTGGTTCTTTTGCTGAGGCATACCACTATTTTTTCTTGGTTTGGTCACTCTATGCATGGTTAATACACTTGTAGTATAAATCACACAAACTAGCTTTATGTGCTTTATGAAATAGCATGTCATTCTAGCTTGTTTTCTTTCCATTTCAGCATGTTTTTGGTGATGTTTTACCATGTCATGACTCTGTTTTGGGTGGGTTTGTTGGCCCCTTGCATGCTCCATACACTTGTAGTGTAATTCCATGAAATAGCCTAACATGCATCATGTTGTAACATGTCATTTTAGCATGCTTTTGGCTTAACTTCATGAAACTTTTGTCCATGTTTTACCATGTTTAAGGTCTGATTTTAGTTTTTTTGGCCATGCATGACTTGCTTTGTATAGCTATGGTTCAACCTAGTTTGTTAGCTTTGTGTATTGAGTCCACTAGCATGCATTACTTGGGCTATTTCAATGATTTGGCATAATTTATTATGTGATTTCAGTCCATGTTTCATGGCCATGCATTCACATTTGTCATTCATTCAATGCGTTGGAGGGTTGGCCCCTTTATGCCTTAACATGAATCATTGCGTATGCCTTCATGCCTTAGCTTGCGAGCCATCATTTCAGTGCTTATTTGGGGTTATTTTGCCATGATATAACTCTGATTTTTATTGGTTAAGTCATTCCATGCTTGGTCCTAATAGGTATAGTGTAATCCACCTTATTTGCCTTGTATGCATCATGCCTTATGCCCTCCATGCTAGCTTGTTTTGGCTTCCTTCCATGCATGTTTTAGACTCATTTTAACATGTTCTGGGACTGTTTTGGGTTGCCTTGGTCACATGCTTCATGTTTTGTATACTTGTAGTACAAATGCTCTTGCTTGCCTCAAGCTTTGAGCACCATTGCATGCTTCATTTGTGTTGTGTACATGATTTGGCATCACTTAACATGACATTTCAGAGCATTTAGCATTGCCATGTTCTGTAATAACCCTCATCACTGATCACCGATTAATTATCGATTACTGCTAAACTGAGAATGATTATGATTGGTAATTGAACTGACTGGATTACTGAACTGACTGACTGAAATCTGAACTGAATCGATTGAATATTTATATCTGTTTGAATTGCATTCTATCTGTTTGACTATTTAATTATCTGTTCATGTTTTTATGTTTAAAACTGTTAATTGAAGGCCCTATTGGCGGCCGAACCCGAAATCGATTAGTATTTTGTGATCATCATAATTTATGTGAATTTATGGTGTAATTATCTGAAAATTTATTTGGTATGATTAAATTAGATTAAAATAAGTTAAATTGCATTGTTGGACTTATTTGCGGAAATGCCATTGTGAGTGGGCCCTTATTTTAACATTTTTGAGCCTTATATACTTAAACAAAACAAATCCTTCAGCCATTTCATTGAGCTCAACCGACCATAGAGAGAGAGAGAAACTTGAGGAGTTGATTTCATTTCAAATTGTGCTTGTAAATTGCTTGATAATTGAAGGAATTGGAACATAGGTTGCAAATTAAGCTTCCTCACCTTGTAATTGAAGCTCTAGGTAAGGAATTTAACCTCTCATTGTTGTGTTTAAGCTTGTTCATGCCTAGCTCTTGTATCCTTAGTGATTTGAGCCTTGAATTGGTCCATATATGTTAAATTGGAGTCTAGCTCATGCATGCATGCCTTTAATTTGAAGTTTTGAAGTTGTCCTTCATGAAATGGTACATGCATGTTCATAATTTTGCAATGGTCCATGTTTTCAACTTGTTTTTGGAACAATTGGCTCACTAGAGCATCAAATTGAGGCTTTGAAATGATTTGAATTCATGCATGTTTGCATGTTCATCATGTTCATGTATTTGGGTTGAAATTGAGTTTGAATTGACTCACCCTTGGGCTTAAATTCACAAATTGAGCTTTGAAACTTGTTGTATATTGAGTTTAGTTGTGTTTTCCAGAATTTGGGCCCAAGAGGTCGAGTTTAGAGCTGTAGAATGCTTGGTTTGAGCTTGGGAGGCAAATCTGGAAATTCCAGATTTGGCTTCTTCGCTCGAGCGAAGGATTCTACGCTCGAGCGACCATCCTTTACTCTGAGCTACGCTCGAGCAAAGGAATGGTGGCTCGAGCATAAATTTCAAGCTCTCAGAATCTTGGTGCGCGCAGGCGTACGCTCGAGCGAAGGGACCTACGCTCGAGCGAAGAGCTGTGTCTCACGCTCGAGCGAGCATCGAGCGTAAATTCTGAGCATCCAATATTTTTACTGTAGCACACAGTCCGCTCGAGCGACGGAATCCACGCTCGAGCGGAGATCCTTTGTCTGCATGTCCGCTCGAGCGAAGGAATCCTCGCTCGAGCGAGACCCCTGTTTTCTGAAAATTTTGTAAAATGTTTCTAAGTGCATCTTTGCATCCTCATTCCATTCTAGGCATTCTTAGGCCTAGTTTAAGACATCTTAATGAGGATATAGATGTAGAACACACCGAGGCAAATTAGGGACTAAGTTATTATCTTTCCCAACTGTGTAGCTTAGTGTGTGTTCAATCTGTAAACTGTGTAAGGTTGGCATTTTGAGGACGCTCTAGCCTACTGTAGCCCAGAACTCTGTGAGTAACAATTGTGTAAAGATATGTTCAAAATGAGTATCTTCTGAACAACTGAACTGTACTGTTTTCTGAACTGTTTACTGTTTACTGAATGAATGTATGTCCTATATTCTGAACTGTACTGTGGCATCCTTAGCACCTACTGTTTACTGTTACTGTTACAGAGATCTCTGTCGGTTCCCTCGTTGGAACCACTACTGTTTACTGATTGATGGCCATCATTTACTGTTCGGTCTTTAAGACCTACTGTTTACTGTTATGCTAATGGATGTACCACATATGACTGTTTACTGTACTGAACAACTGATATACTGATTTAATGAACTGTTTTCATTACTGTAAGGACATTCATTCTAAACCTCTTTACGTTTAATGTTATTCACTGGGCTTTAGCTCACTGCTCATATATATATGTAGGTGTACAGGCACCGGACCAATGCTAGAAGCGTCGGGGTAAACTCCAATTTTGTCAAGCCAACCTTTGTGCCTCACTGCGAGGTTCCGAGACTGCCAAGCTATGGCTCAGGGATGTTTTTATTTCCCCGTCTGTCTCTGTACTGTTTTGTAATGTGTATAGACTGTTACTGCACTGTATCGTTAAAATAGGGATTAAGTCCCTATCTTGTCAGATTGTAAATACTGTGTATATATCTATGCTTGTATGGAAGTCTTTTTGCATACAGACTGTCACAGCTCATTGGACATTATTTTCTTACTGTATTGGCTTCCGCCATGCCCCTGTACTCTGTTTTTACTGTATTACTATTAAGCAGGCCTTCGGTAATCTAGGATTACTGGCCGGTTACGGTGCTAAACCCATAGGGGCGGGTTTGGGTCGTGACGGAGTGGTATCAGAGCGATACTTAACCACGAGTTATACCGCACACACGTGTCCAAATGAGCTATAGAGTGTCCTAGAAAATCGATTAGGGCACTACATGAGCATGATAAGTGTGTGGTTATGACATGACTGAATATGTGCTAATGTGATAAACTGTTAAGTGTGCAACTGCTTATGTTTTTAATTGCTATAACTACTTATAGTGAAATGGATAATGCAAATGAATCTGAGTCCTCATCCACTGAGGCAAGAATGGCAAGAATGGAAAGAATGATGGAACTGATAACTGCAAGATTAGAGCAACAACAGAACCAACAGCCCCCACCTCCTCCTCCGGCTGTACCGGAACAGAATGTGAATGTACAGAATGCAAATGTTAATGATGGGGACATAATTGCTCTCACCCAGAAGTTCAGCAAGATGAAACCGCCATCCTTTCAGGGAGGCCTTGAACCGTTGAAAGCTGAAGCTTGGGTACTTGAGACTGAAAAGTTATTTGAGGTGTTTCCGTGCTCGGAGGCAAATAAAGTATTGTTAGCTACCTTCACCTTGCAAGAAGAGGCCAGAAGGTGGTGGATGTTGGTCCGTGACACCAACACTGTAGTGACTTGGGCTCAGTTTAAGGAGTCCTTCTTTAAAAAATATTTCCCCCAGTGTGTCAGGGACAGGAAAGTGACTGAATTTGAACAACTGAGACAGGGCACCATGTCTGTTGCTGAATATGAAACAAAGTTCACCGAGCTTGCTAGATATGCACCACATATGGTGGACACTGACTACAAGAAGGCCAGAAAATTTGAAGGCGGCCTTAATGTTGCAATACTCGACAGAATAAGTGTTTTAAAGCTACCGACCTATGTAGGTGTTCTTGACCGAGCATTGATGGCTGAGTCGAACATCGAAGCAGTGAAACAATCTGAATCACCAGTATCTGAATGGCGTGGTAAAAGGCAGGGTTTTAAGTTCAAGAAAGGCAAGAACAACCCGCTGAACAAAAAGCAAAATACAGGGTCAACGACTACTTCTAGTCAAGGAAACCGTTCCTTTCCGCCTGTTCCGAATGTGGTAAGAACCATAAGGGAGTTTGTTATAAAATTTCTGGTGCTTGTTACAGGTGTGGCAAGGTGGGCCACATGGTTAAAGATTGCCCTTCCACTGCTCCGGGCAATAGTAAAGCTGCAGGCAGCGCCGCAGCATCAACTGTAGCACCAAAACCGAACCCCAAAGCTACCGGGAAAGAGCCATGAGGCAGGGCCGAGTGTTCGCCCTAGTACCGGGAGACGTGCAAAATACCGAGACCGTTGTGTCAGGTATCCTCTCTATTTGTACTCAAAATGCATATGTACTGATTGATTCGGGGTCTACACACTCATACGTATCGCATGCTTTTTCACGAAAATTGAATAGACCCTTAGAACCCATGAATTATCTGTTAGCTGTATCATTACCTATCGGGGGATCCATGACATGTGCTTATATGTACCCTGCATGTGAAATCATTGTTGGGGACATGCATCTGTTTATTGATTTATTGCCATTGAACATTGATCATTTTGATGTAATATTGGGGATGGACTGGTTACAAAAATATCATGCTACCATTGACTGTGTGACGAAGCAAGTTGTTTTCCGTCCACCTGGGTTACCCGAATTTGTGTTTAACGGGGTTGGAGTAGTACCTCCTCCGTATTTGATTTCTTCTGTGAAAGCCATTAAATTGATTAGAAATGGGTGTAAGGGATATCTGTGTTCTGTATTGACTGTATCTACTGGTGATAATGTTAAAACTGATGTGAACTGTATTCCTATAGTCAGAGAATTCCTAGATGTATTTCCAGATGATCTGCCAGGGGATTTGATTGACAGGGAGATTGAGTTCACCGTTGATGTGATTCCGGGTACACAGCCAATATCTAAAGCTCCCTACAGAATGGCTCCGACTGAACTGAAGGAATTGAAAGTACAATTGCAAGAACTGTTAGACAAGAAGTTTATCAGGCCCAGTACTTCACCGTGGGGCGCACCGGTTTTGTTTGTAAAGAAGAAAGACGGCTCACTGAGACTGTGTATTGATTACCGTGAATTGAACAAGGTAACTGTGAAAAATAAATATCCATTGCCGCGTATTGATGATTTATTTGATCAGTTACAGGGTGCTCAAGTGTTTTCCAAGATTGATCTCAGATCGGGGTACCATCAACTGAAAGTTAAACCAGAAGACATTGATAAAACTGCTTTTAGAACGAGGTATGGACATTACGAATTTTTAGTTATGCCTTTTGGAGTTACCAATGCACCTGCAGCATTTATGGACCTCATGAATAGAATCTTTAAACCGTACCTTGATGACTTTATTGTGGTATTCATTGATGACATATTGATTTACTCCAAAAGTATAGAAGAACATGAACATCATCTGAGACTTGCCCTGCAGACCCTAAGAGAACAGAAACTGTATGCTAAACTGTCTAAATGTGAGTTTTGGCTTGATCATGTTATGTTTTTGGGGCATGTTGTTAGCAAAGATGGAATTTCTGTTGATCCACAGAAAATTGAAGCTGTAGTGAACTGGCCTAGACCAACAAATGTGACAGAAGTCCGAAGCTTTTTGGGATTGGCTGGATATTACAGAAGATTTGTCAAAGATTTCTCCAAAATTGCCTTACCATTGACTCAACTGACACAGAAGGGGATATCATTTGACTGGACTGACCAAAGGGAATCAGCGTTCCAAGAGTTGAAAACTCGATTGGTGACTGCACCGGTTCTTACCTTACCCTCAGGTACGGATGGTTATACTGTATTTAGTGATGCTTCTCATAAGGGTTTGGGGTGTGTTTTAATGCAGAATGGGAGAGTTATTGCTTATGCTTCCCGACAACTAAGACCACATGAAAAGAACTACCCAACCCATGATCTGGAACTTGCTGCAGTAGTGTTTGCACTGAAAATCTGGCGTCACTATCTGTATGGGGCAACATGTGAAGTATATACCGACCACAAGAGTCTGAAGTATTTCTTCACCCAGAAAGAACTGAATATGAGATAGCGGAGATGGCTAGAATTGATCAAAGATTATGACCTACAAATTCTGTATCATCCGGGAAAAGCCAACACCGTTGCCGATGCATTGAGTCAGAAATCGATTGGGAACTTAGCCTGTTTGCTCACTGGACAGAAAGAGTTGCTTAGTGATCTTGAAAAATCTGAAATTGAAATTGTTTTGAGAGAACAAGGTGGCACAATGGCTGCTATTTCTGCTCAACCGGCATTGATTGAAGAAATTAAAGAGAAACAGCAAACGGATGACTTCTTGAAGAAGATCATCGAAGAAAGAGAATCTAAACCGAGACCGGGGTTCAAATTTGAATAATGTACTGAAATTTCAAGAAAGACTGTGTGTACCGAATGACACTGAACTGAAAAGAAGAGTTCTGCAAGAGGGCCACAATTCAAAATTTTCTATCCACCCAGGGAATACGAAAATGTACCAAGATCTGAAACAGAACTTTTGGTGGCCGGAATGAAGAAAGAAATTGCCGAGTTTGTATCAAAATGTCTTCATTGCCAACAAGTCAAAGCGGAACATCAGCGACCTGCAGGCTTACTGCAACCCTTACCCATACCGGAGTGGAAATGGGAGCATATCACGATGGATTTTATCGTTGGATTGCCTCGCTCTAGAAAAGGTATGGATTCAATTTGGGTTATTGTTGATAGACTGACCAAATCTGCTCACTTCTTACCTGTCAAGACAATTTATAATGCGGACAAGTTGGCTGTAATTTATATTGATGAAATTGTTAGACTGCATGGAGTGCCTGTATCCATTGTTTCTGACAGGGATTCGAAGTTTACATCGAGGTTTTGGCAAAGCCTACAGACTGCATTGGGTACTGAATTGAGGCTGAGTAGTGCCTATCATCCTCAGACAGATGGACAGTCAGAAAGGACCATCCAGACTCTGGAGGATTTATTGAGAATGTGTGTCCTTGATTTTCAGGGAAACTGGGAAAGTCATTTGCCATTGGCTGAATTCGCCTACAACAACAGTTACCATTCAAGTATTGGTATGGCGCCTTTTGAGGCATTGTATGGCAGAAAATGTAGATCTCCGATTTGCTGGGCAGAAGTTGGAGATGGGCCTTTGCTTGGGCCCGAGATTGTTTATGAAACGACTGAGAAAGTGAAATTGATACAACAGAGACTGAAAACTGCACAGAGCCGACAGAAAAGTTATGCAGATGTCAGAAGGCGAGACAGAGAATATGAAGTGGGTGATCACGTTTTTGTGAAAGTGACACCGATGAAAGGCCAGACTCGTTTTGGAGTCAAAGGCAAGTTAGCGCCAAGGTATGTCGGACCGTATGAGATTATTGAGAAAATCAATCCGGTGGCGTATCAAGTTGCGCTTCCTCCTGAAATGGAGCATATGCACAACGTCTTCCACATTTCAATGTTGAGAGATTATCTCCGGGATCCTTTCCATGTGATTGAGCCTACTCGGGTAGTGTTGAGTGATGACTACACTTACGAGGAACGGCCTATACAGATTGTAAACAGACGGATCAAGAAACTGAGAAACAAAGAGATCCCGTTAGTGAAAGTTGACTGGCAAAATCATGGTGGCGTATATGCCACTTGGGAAAGGGAAGATGACATGGCTAAGAGATATCCTGAATTGTTTCCACTGAACCTTGTTTTCTTCCAGAATGAAGGTAATTCGAGTTTAGAGGACTAAACTCTTTTTAAGGAGGGGAGACTGTAATAATCCTCATCACTGATCACCGATTAATTATCGATTACTGCTAAACTGAGAATGATTATGATTGGTAATTGAACTGACTGGATTACTGAACTGACTGACTGAAATCTGAACTGAATCGATTGAATATTTATAACTGTTTGAATTGCATTCTATCTGTTTGACTATTTGATTATCTGTTCATGTTTTTATGTTTAAACTGTTAATTGAAGGCCTATCGGCGGCCGAACCCGAAATCGATTAGTATTTTGTGATCATCATAATTTATGTGAATTTATGGTGTAATTATCTGAAAATTTATTTGGTATGATTAAATTAGATTAAAATAAGTTAAATTGCATTGTTGGACTTATTTGTGGAAATGCCATTGTGAGTGGGCCCTTATTATAACATTTTTGAGCCTTATACACTCAAACAAAACAAATCCTTCAGCCATTTCATTGAGCTCAACCGACCATAGAGAGAGAGAAACTTGAGGAGTTGATTTCATTTCAAATTGTGCTTGTAAATTGCTTGATAATTGAAGGAATTGGAACATAGGTTGCAAATTAAGCTTCCTCACCTTGTAATTGAAGCTCTAGGTAAGTAATTTAACCTCTCATTGTTGTGTTTAAGCTTGTTCATGCCTAGCTCTTGTATCCTTAGTGATTTGAGCCTTGAATTGGTCCATATATGTTAAATTGGAGTCTAGCTCATGCATGCATGCCTTTAATTTGAAGTTTTGAAGTTGTCCTTCATGAAATGGTACATGCATGTTCATAATTTTGCAATGGTCCATGTTTTCAACTTGTTTTTGGAACAATTGGCTCACTAGAGCATCAAATTGAGGCTTTGAAATGATTTGAATTCATGCATGTTTGCATGTTCATCATGTTCATGTATTTGGGTTGAAATTGAGTTTGAATTGACTTACCCTTGGGCCTTAAATTCACAAATTGAGCTTTGAAACTTGTTGTATATTGAGTTTAGTTGTGTTTTCCAGAATTTGGGCCCAAGAGGTCGAGTTTAGAGCTGTAGAATGCTTGGTTTGAGCTTGGGAGCAAATTTGGAAATTCCAGATTTGGTTTCTTCGCTTGAGCGAAGGATTCTACGCTCGAGCGACCATCGTTTACTCTGAGCTACGCTCGAGCGAAGGAATGGTGGCTCGAGCGTAAATTTCAAGCTCTCAGAATCTTGGTGCGCGCAGGCGTACGCTCGAGCGAAGGGACCTACGCTCGAGTGAAGAGCTGTGTCTCACGCTCGAGCGAGCATCGAGCATAAATTCTGAGCATCCAGTATTTTTACTGTAGCACACAGTCCGCTCAAGCGACGGAATCCACGCTCGAGCGGAGATCCTTTGTCTGCATGTCCGCTCGAGCGAAGGAATCCTCGCTCGAGCGAGACCCCTGTTTTCTGAAAATTTTGTAAAATGTTTCTAAGTGCATCTTTGCATCCTCATTCCATTCTAGGCATTCTTAGGCCTAGTTTAAGACACCTTAATGAGGATATAGATGTAGAACACACCGAGGCAAATTAGGGACTAAGTTATTATCTTTCCCAACTGTGTAGCTTAGTGTGTGTTCAATCTGTAAACTGTGTAGGGTTGGCATTTTGAGGACGCTCTAGCCTACTGTAGCCCAGAACTCTGTGAGTAACAATTGTGTAAAGATATGTTCAAAATGATTATCTTCTGAACAACTGAACTGTACTGTTTTCTGAACTGTTTACTGTTTACTGAATGAATGTATGTCCTATATTCTGAACTGTACTGTGGCATCCTTAGCACCTACTGTTTACTGTTACTGTTACAGAGATCTCTGTCGGTTCCCTCGTTGGAACCACTACTGTTTACTGATTGATGGCCATCATTTACTGTTTGGTCTTTAAGACCTACTGTTTACTGTTATGCTAATGGATGTACCACATATGACTGTTTACTGTACTGAACAACTGATACACTGATTTAATGAACTGTTTTCATTACTGTAAGGACATTCATTCTAAACCTCTTTACGCTTAATGTTATTCACTGGGCTTTAGCTCACTGCTCTTATATATATGTAGGTGTACAGGCACCGGACCAATGCTAGAAGCGTCGGGGTAAACTCCAGTTTTGTCAAGCCAACCTTTGTGCCTCACTGCGAGGTTCTGAGCCTGCCAAGCTATGGCTCAAGGGTGTTTTTATTTCCCCGTCTGTCTCTGTACTGTTTTGTAATGTGTATAGACTGTTACTGCACTGTATCGTTAAATAGGGATTAAGTCCCTGTCTTGTCAGATTGTAAATACTGTGTATATATCTATGCTTGTATGGAAAGTCTTTTTGCATACAGACTGTCACAGCTCATTGGACATTATTTTCTTACTGTATTGGCTTCCGCCATGCCCCTGTACTCTGTTTTTACTGTATTACTGTTAAGCAGGCCTTCAGTAATCTAGGATTACTGGCCGGTTACGGTGCCAAACCCATAGGGGCGGGTTTGGGTCGTGATA
The DNA here is from genome assembly GCA_030407325.1 of Camellia japonica. Taxonomy (NCBI): domain Eukaryota; kingdom Viridiplantae; phylum Streptophyta; class Magnoliopsida; order Ericales; family Theaceae; genus Camellia; species Camellia japonica. The sequence continues at coordinate 54,889,630 of JAPPVO010000031.1, read as the reverse complement.
TGTTCCTACCTCAATCATGCTTTAGGTGCCTTTGAGTGTAGTGCATTGTTGCCTAGTTTATGCCTTAGCTCGTATGCTTGCATGTCTAGGCCTTTGAGCCCTCGTCTCAGCATGTTTTGGTATTTGTTTAGACCTACTTGAGCTCTGTCCATGCTTAGTTCATGCATTTTTTACATGTATTGCATGCCTCCTTTGTAGTCCTCTTTACTAGCTTCATGCTTTAAGGACCCTAGCATGCCATACTTGTGTTGTTTGAATGATTTGGCATCATTTCTTACCTCATTTCAGTGCATTTAGTGTTGTTACACTTCCATGCTTTTCACTCTTTAAGTGTTCTTGAGAGGTGCACCTTAGTGCCTCAATTGGTGAGCCAATTGGCATGCATGTTTGTATGCGTTTTTGGTGCCTTCATTTTAACATTATGGCCACCGTTTTGGCATGGCTGAGGTCTGTCCATTTCGGTTTAAGTCCATTGAGTATTTGGTTTGCATGTTGTTGCATGCTTGGTGTATTGCATGTTGTTGCCCTTGTTGCATTGCATTGTGCATGCATGCATTACATGGTGTTTAGAACCTTATGATTGCCTTGCATTGAGTATGCCATCCAGTTCTTAGCATTTAGCATTGTGTATGCCATCCTATCCCTTGCATTGTGTATGCTATGTTGTTAGTTGCATTGCGCATGCCATGTAGTTGTATGTTTGCATGCTAAGGTTGCATTACATTGCATTGAGTATGCCATGTTATGTGTTGCATTGTGTTTGGAATAGGTGTTAGTCCAAACACGGGAAACGAGGGACGTTTCATACTTCAAGTGATGAAACGTGTCTCAATTCCCGATCGCCGACGCTCTTGATCATACATGATAGAGTTTTAGGCTTTATGTGTTTACTTGTGCATTCATTTTCATATTGAATTGTGCAACTTCGCCTCTCGGCCATCACGCATTGAAATGCGCGATTGGTGGCCTGAGGGTCGAGAACCACACCCCCTTGAGTTCATCACATGATAGGGATGGTGGTTGTGCACACATATCTTGCAAATACATTGCCATGCCCTTTCTTGCTCTCTGTTGCAGCAAACTGGAATTCAACAGCAACAACTGGCCGGCCAGCCAGAAAAACTAGCTGGCCGACCACTTTTGGTCCCTCCAACTCGTGCCCAGTAAAGTGGGTTGTGGTAGTTATGGCTTGACGAAGCTGGGGTCCGTTATGTGTTAATTACGCATAGTATATTTTCATACTTATGTTGTGATGAAAAGGAATGCATTATTAGCTTTTCATGCTTGTGAGCAGTAAAATATGGTAATGCTTGTTGACACGTATATTGTTGCTTATATATATATATATATATGTATTTGTAAACGTTCATTTTACTCTTGTGCTTAAGACCATAATATATAGTATTTGTCCTTAGAGCTGTAATGAGTTGGAATGTAGAATGAGTATATTGTTTAGATCGATCTTAGGAGATCGTGGTAATGTGAGATTTCTTCAAATGCAAATGAAAAGTTTTGAAAGGTAAGAATTGGTCTTTGTTTCTTATTATGGTAAAGGGGATCTTTTGAAAAATTGTATTTATGTAAGTATATTTTGAAGTATGAAATGTCACATATCCTATATATATATATATATGTACGTGGAGCATTCATGATCATAGCTATCTATATGTTGCTATTGTTTAGGATTATTAGGATTCCTACTAGACCTTTGTGTTCATCCCACGTTGCTAATCATTTTTCAGGTATGGAGTGAAGAGTTGCTCAAGACTTGAAGTATGTTAATTGTTGGCCATGGGGCCATTTAAATGCAAGCAGAATGCCAATGTGTTGTAAAAAGGGTTAAATCCTTTTTATGTATTTCGTTATTTTGTAATTGACAACGTAATGCCTATAGATGTGTATTGTATTTCATTATATATACAGGAGAGAGAACATTGTAATTTATTTCTTCCTAAATATCTTTGATGTTTATTATTATTGAAATGGACTGATTTAAAGGAAAAAGTAATGTTATCCAAGTAATAAAGTTGGGGCGTTACAAAAAGTGTGAAGAATTGGTATAGGAGAAAAATAAAGAAAGTGATCATTAATTTAATTCGTGTTAATCATTGTCGATGGTTTTATAATTGTTGAGTTGTAACGATTGTCGTGGGATTAGGATTTCGGGGAAACAAAGAGGGTGTTGGATTATAATTATAAATTGACTAATTGCGTTTTAATAACCAAAGATAGAATTTGAAAAAAACTAAACAACCCCCGAGATATTGATTCGTGATTATGTTTCAATTTAAAATAGTAAATAACAATTCCAATCAAACAATCAAGACAAATCCGCATAACAATTTAACGTGAAAAAAATCACAATTGGAGCATCTCCAATTATGATAAAAAACTACGGGTCAAAACCATAAAACAATCCACTAAGAAGACATAAAGGAATTACACATGAGTACTATCAATTACCTAGCGAATCCACGCCCGAATTGAACCAAACCTGACATGCCTCTTCCACCACCATCTTCATCTTGGAATTGCTTTGCCAAACGTTGAATCCACAACGTCGATGTCGAATCCACGACGATGAGCCACTCCGAAATCCACCAAAGCTTCAGGCCCAAGTTTCCCAAAATCCATTGAAGAACCCCTCTCTTTTTATGTGAATAAAGTAACTACATCAACCCTTGATGTTTGACACTCAGTAGTTCGTTGATCAATTGATCATCTTCTATACATCAAGGAAACTCATACAAAAACACCCTCCAATATAGAACTCTTTGTATTTTACTCCTCTATAATAATCTAGATGGGTTAAATCCTAAAAACAGCAAATGACACACTTTATAGAAAATAGAGCCGCGAAGACTGCTTGTGCACACATTTCACCACTCGAGTGGTGTGAGTAAAGTAGTGCAAAACATATAAGCCAACCGCTCTAGCACACATTTCACTACTTGAACGGTGAAACATATTTCCTAGAAGTTTAGTTTGCAGGTAGAGATACTGGATGATCAACTTCACCACTCGAGCACACAAATGACCACTTGAGCGGTCAAACCACTTTAACTTTTTTTTGGTCAACACAAATGACTGGGCAACTTGATCCCCGTATATAGTTAGCGAAGTGGCAAACAAGCAAGGCTCAAGATACAGAATGTCAACACAAGCTCCTCTACACAGGCACAATTCAGGTTGGATTCGTATCTAAACACTCACAGCCTTATTGAAACAAAAGAGCGAATAAAATTACAACTAAAAGGAGTTTTGTCAAACAGGATTGTCAATTACAAAAACCTAACAAAATTGATGTTTTGTTATAGGTAATGAGAATTTGAAATAAGGGGAAATGAAATTGAAACCAAGAAGAGGTTTATAAACTTTTGTGAAATGAGAAATTAGAATGGAAAGAAAGAAGAGTTTATGATTTTATTTAAAAATGAATAATTGCACTCGTAATGAACTTACTACTTGTTGAGCCAATTTAACATTTGGAATTAAATTATGAAAATAGAAGGGATCGAGAGGGAAGGGGATTTATTTATGAACTTTGAAAACAGCATGAAGTGGAAAAATTGAATTAATTGGAACTAAATGATAGAAGTTATGTAACTTGTGAATGTAGATAAAAATCTAAATTGGGAGGATGAAATTGAATTTATGGAACATGTAATTTTTGATGAACGGAAATTGTGAAATTAAATATTGAGATTTGGCTTTTATTGGTCTAGAGTTTTTGTCCTAGGCCATCAGGGGAGAATGGTATGGATGTTGTTGAATAAAGGATGTTTTTTGTGCATTGTTAAATAAATTGTAAAATTTGGAATAATGTATCAATTGTTGAGATGAATGAAAAAGCGCATGGATATGGGTTCCTCTCTTCTCTAGATTTGTGTGCGGTAAAGTGTGAACGGGTTTCTCTCCCCACTGGCTCGAGGTCTAGTAAAGTTTGATGCTTTGAAATGGGTTCCTCGCCCCTCCGGTTCTTGTCTAGTAAAGTGGATTGTAATGATTATGGCTTGACGAAGCCGAGTTACATAATGTGATAGTTATGTGTAGTTTATTTTTATACTTGGAATATGATGAAAATGGGGTATTATTTGTTTTCTGTGCTTGTGACTGGTAAAATATATTAATGCGTGTTGACTTGCCTATTGTTGCATGTATATATTGTTGTGGGTGCTCCATCTACTCTTATGTTTATGGCCATAAAACATGATAGTTGTTATTGTCGCTGTAATGTGTTGGAAATACATGATGTGTGTCATTGTTTAAGTACTTTATGAGGCTGTGGTAATATAAGGGATAATTGGGATTTCTTTGAATGTAAATGGAAGGATTTGAAGGATAAGATATGGCTTCGATTTTCCTATTATGTTAAAGAGGAATCTTTGAGAAAAACGTACTTACGTAAGTATGTTTTGAATAAATGTCATATTACCTATATATGTATACACATGAAGCATTCATGATCATAACTATATAAGTATTGCTATTGTTTAGAAATATTGAGATCTCTACTGGACCTTTGTATTCATCCCACGTTGTTAATCGTATTTCAGGTATAGAGTGGAGACTTGCTCAAGACTTGAAATCTTTTATTTGTTGGCAACAAAGCCTTACACTTGTAGGCGAAATGCCAATATGATGTAACATAGTTAATCCTTATTATTTCATTTAATTGTATTTGGTGATGTAAGTCTGCGAGCCTATATTGTAATTTGTTACATATATACGAAAGAAAATATTGTAATTTATTTATTCCTAAATTCTTTTGCATGTTTATTATTATTGAATGGACTAATTTAAAAATAATAATAATAATATCCAAGTAATAAAAGTTGGGGCTGGCCTTGGAGTAGGCCACCAAGGCCCTAGATAAATAGGGCCCGAAAACAAAAAAATAAGTAGGACCCAATCTAATTAATACCCACTTGTTTTTTTATTTTATCTTATTGTTATTATAAACTAACAGGCCCAAACTACTTCAGTTTCTCTTGGTCATTTGTTTCATTACAATTAAATCCATTTTGTTTTTGTTAATCAACAATTAACTTCAATCATTTTTAATTGCAACGAAAATATGAGGACTACAATTTTGCTTTGGATGGCAAAAGTGTCGACTCATCGTTTCATACTAGAAATAATTGATCATTTTTAAAAGATAGAAAGGTGAAGTGTTTTAGTGTTAAATTATGGAGAGTAAAATAAAATTTTGCCTAACTTTTTTGTTTTTATATAAAAAAGATAATAAATATCTTACTTTTAAATTCATAAAAATTACAAATTTGCACTAAAAAATTGGTATGATCGGGATATAAAATTTAATTACCAGGATTGTAATAACTTTAAAATTCTAGAACAATCTACGTTATTTGACCTAATTAGGATCGTGCACATCATAATTTTGATAATCATGTTTATGGCCAACTCAACATTTAAACCCTTTTCAGCCAAGTCACTTCTAACTATTGCCAATTTGCCATATCATCCGATTCCTTGTTACTTGCAGGGACCTCCATCATCATCGTCGGCACCAGCCACGAGTTCATCTTCATTTTTGTGTATTAAATCTGTATTGGAGTTTCTTAATTCAGTTTTTCGAATTTTGAATTTGTATTTTTTTATTAGTAATAAACTTTTTAAATTTTAATTTTTCTTAAACTTTTTAGATCAACTTAATTTAGATAAAAAAAAAAGAAGTAGAATATCTATGAAAAGTATAAAAAAAGTCAATAAAAAAAAAATGAAAATGTACTCAGTTTATATATATATATATATTGTATTTAATAAATTATTAAATATTTTTTCAAAAATTTTAGACTTTTAAGTGTATCTAAATTGAGTAGATCTAAAAAATAAAAATACAAAATTGATTAAGACATTTAAAAGAAATCAACAAAAAATTATAGATTGAAAATTTTAAAATTATTTTTGAAAACTTTAAACCAAGCATTAGAGAACTGTGTTTTGTCTTAATAATAACTTGCCAGTCTACTATTATCATACCACAATTTAAGGTGAGTTTTGGCATAGAGCTAAAAAAGTGACATTTAAAAAAAAATATGTCAATTTTATTTTTTATTTTTCAGGTCTATCTTATGTAAATGAATATAAAAAAAAATTAAAATTCAAAAAAAATGATTAAAGATAAAAAAAAAAAAAAACTATTTTGACTTTTTCTTTTTTTGGATCCTTACTTAAGACAAAGTCAATCTCAAACATCCACTTAAAATAATATGTGATTAAAATAGGGGAAACATCAGAAAAATAAATAAGAAAAATAATTGTAAACTTATGAAGGTAAATACTCATTTGCACAAATCTAGTACATAAATCATATGTATTTTTACAAGTTTAAAATTATATTTTTGCTTTCACTTTTTTGATATTACTCCATTAAAATATGTGATGTACTATACTCTTGTTCTCGTTACACATAGCAAAATAATCATAGTACTTCTTACGGAGGTAACATCTTTCTTTTAATCTTGACATTTTTTTATTTTTTGAAATAATGTTATCTCCTGTTCTTTTGAGGAAAAGATCAAAAGAAAACTTCTTTTTGGATTTCTATTTATGAAGGTCGAAGTCAAGTTTAGACTTTAGAGGCCGTGTTTAGTGTGATAGATTTTGACTAAAATAAAGATAAACGAGATGAAAATAATTAATAAAATAAAATGTTATATTTTATATATTAATTTATTATTATTTTTTCTTATAACTATCTATTTAATCATAAAAGAAATTCACAAATTATCATAAACATAACCTTTTTCATCTCATAAAATGGTTAAATTTATTTAAAAAAATCAATTAAAATAGCTAACATCTCAAATGAGAACTTTGCAAGGTTAGATGGAGAAAATGATATTCTTACCCAACTTTTTATAAAAATATAAGTTAGACATAATAGGGAGCTTTTCTTTTTCTATTTACGGATTAGAGGGTACTGTTCACCTATAGTGGACCTTGTTTCGGTCTATTTTAATGATTTAAATTATTCAATGTGTAAGACTTGTTGAATGTATCATTCTAACAAAAAAAATCATATTGATCGGATATCGATAGCTTTTTGATCAAATCACATTTGTATCAACAAATTTTTTGTTTTATAAATATCTTACTTGTCGTTGATACAAATATAATATGATTAAGTGATTATCGATATCTGAGCAAAATGAATTTTTACAAAAAACAATATATTTAGTAAGTTCTATACATTGAATGATTTAAATTATCGAAATAGGTCTAGAGCAGGGGCCCACCATGGGCCAACAACACTCTAGTTCGATCTCCCAACATAATGGACTTTCTGCTTTAAAATAAGGACCGTCTTCTCTTTAGTCTCAAATAGAATTGGAGAGGTGTTGTTGGGTTTCGTTTCAATAATTTGTACCGTTTACATTTTAGAATTCGTTGAGTACATCATTTTTACAAAAAATCAAATCGATCGGATAATGACAGCCATGTGTTTGGATTAGTTTTGTATAAAAAAAAATAGACAGTGAGAAAATAAACGGTTTATACAAAATTGATCCGAACACGTGGTTTCTGTTATCCAATCGACTTGATTTTTTATGGGATGATATACTTAATGAACCCTAAAATGTGAACGGTTCGAATCATCGAAGAGGGGCCCAAAAACTGGCCCACTGGACAGACTGAACTGTCCAGTCCGAGAAAGGACAAGAGACTGTCCAATCCTTTTAAAATAATAAAATCAAAACTTGTTATATCGTTTTTTAGGAAGGAGATCCCCTCTAGTTAGGGATGTAAGAAAAATCGAAAAAATCGTTCAAACTGATTGAATCGAACCAAATCGGCTATATTTGATTTGTTTTTTAATAAGAATCGGTCTGTATGGTTTTTAAATTTGATTTTTTTCAATTTTCAGTTCGGTATTGTCTCAAACACCTTGTGCACCGAATTAAACCGAAACCGACCGCTTCAACATATGTTGTATTTATTATATATATATATAATTTAATAATATAATGATATTAATAAGTATAATAAATTATTAACTTTAATTAATTAATATTCATCTTTATAACCGAAGTTTGCAAACTTTTACTATTTGGGAACCCTCATTTTTAGCCAAAAAGTCAAAAAGTTACTAAATTAGCCAAAAAGTCAACAACCCATACCAAAAAGTCAAAGATTCTATTTTCTCTCTACTTTTTGCACATCTTTTCGTAAAAAGCCAAAAAGTCATCCCAAACATACTAGTTTTTTTTAACTCATATTTTAGCCAAATAGCCAAAAAGTTACTAAATTAGCCTGTTTCCAAACGAGGCCTAATCTTAACTTTAACTCATTATTCTTGAAATCTTAGTATTTTTTAACTTTTTTTTTTTGTCTTTATTTTTGTTAATTTAGGAATTGAAAAGTATTTATTAAGTGGATGGATTAGATATGTTTGAAATGGTAGACAAATAACTAATTTAATGTTTTTATATAAATTAGTGATTATATTTAAAAGTGGTTTAAGTTTGAAAGGTCTTAAACAGATTAAATTAGTTCAGTTTGGTGCGGTTTGATGGTAGAAGTGGTTTGTATTGATGTTCAAAATAATAAAACCGACATTATTGGTTGTGGGGAAGGTGGTTCGGAAATACTCTTTGGATCCAATGGAACGCTCGAGATCCTCAGCTGATGACCTGGACGACCTGAAAAGAAACAAATACTCCGATCGGGGGTGTCAGAATTAGCACTCCGACGGTTAAGTTAGTGTATACTCTCTTAGTTACTTGTATTTTAAGTTAGGCGTACTAATTCTCACATACCTCTTTCTGGCTCATGTTCTTATATTTATATCTTTTTCTTTCTTGGGCTTCGGGACTGGACCCTCCTTCAATTCGTCGTATAATTATTTGCTCGGCTCCTTTTGCTGCGCATCGCTCTTCATTCGATCCTTTACTCAACTGGCTATTTGGCCGAATAGGATACTTCTAGATTTACATGTATAAAACGGGACCGAATGCGATATACGAATTTCAACTATCCCGGTCCGACTATTCGGCTCCTTTACGTGTCCCAATATTCGGCCCCCACAATTGCCCCCCAAACATTCCACTAACGACAGTTAGCTGGTGTGTTTGGTTTCGAACACGAAAAGCCAGAGCCGAAATTCGGCGGCTAGCCTCATTTCAAAGCGAATGTCAGAGCATACGCCTTTTGGTTTTCATTTCAACTTCCCGCCCCTTCGTACACTTCTATTTATTGTGATTTAAAATTTCGACGTCTTTTCAAATACATACACATTTTTAGGTGCTTGAAGTCGTTGGACTGCCTTCCGACTTACCTCTGCAACTTCCTTTTATCCTTCACTGTCCTCTTCGTCTCTTGTAAGTTTTCTCCCTCTCTGCTTTGAATCCTTTTTCCTGGTTTGTTTTTGGTTTAGCACACTCCTATAGGCTGAAGAGAATGGCAAAACATTTGAAAGATCTCCTCTCCGCGGATCGAATTTCTGGTTTTCGATGCCACTTTTCCATCCCTGATGACGTTTGTCTGTCACTTGTGACAGACGGCACCCTCGATATGGAGAGGGCTGATGAAAGCACAATCGTCTTCCCTCTCCTATCAATCACAGAGGGTGGAGTCCGTTTTCCCCTCCACCCATTCCTTAGGGCTTTCCTTTGCCATTGGGGTCTAATTCCTTCCCAACCCAATGTCAACTTTTTTAGAATCGTAATGGGGATTATAGAGTTAAACCGTCGCCTTAGGATTAACCTCGGCATACCTGCTATTCGGCACTGTTATGCCTTGGCCAAGTCTTCTGGCCGGCATGGGCGCTATTTCCTCAGGGCCAAGGACATCGACCATCAATTAGTGACCATGCTTTCCAGCTCTGGCAAGCGAGTAGATGATGTCATGGTCGTTGTCTGAGGTAACTGGGAATTCGGCGAAGGCGAGGACCGCTTAGATCCTATTCCTAGACGGAGGGGCGAGCCAGGTGGTCATATAGCCCCTTGCACTTATTTTTTGTTGTATATACAAGACTTTATCTTTTCGGTCTCATGGTTTGGTTTGTGTAAGAAACGATTTGAAGAAAGTCTTGATTTCGACCGACGACGCCGTTTTTACGGAGATCAAAGTCGCGTTGAAATACTTCAACCGTCCAAGCATTCAGAAACAAGGGAGGGCGACCCACATTCTTCTTCGATACGAGCCGACGTACACGACGTTCTTGGAAGCAAAAAACGTCTCGATTCCGAGGGGTGAAGAGTTTCTTACGGCTTTTATTTTGACCAACTTAAAAAACTTGTGCCAAATTGGTTTCGACGGATCCGACTCGGAGCGTGCGGAAGTCGCTGAGGTCGCTGAAGAATCAGGCCAGTCCGAGGCCGAAGTAGACGAGGCTCTAGGGTAGCCTTTGAGGAAGCCGGCCTTAATTTAGCCAACCCTCCGTCCATCTCGGGCCGAGGGGACGTTTACGACGACGTCTTTATTGGATTAGAAGACCTTTCCGGCGCGTACTCTGAAGACATGGCCGGGTTGTCACTCACACAACTCCCTAAAAAGAGAAACGCCGAACGAATGGTTGCGCGGTAAAGAGCAGAGGCCATTCGATTCGAAGTGCCACCTGTCGCCGATGTTGAGCCCCTCATCCCTATTATCGAGGTGGAGACGGCTCAAACCCGAAATGCTGAGTCGAAGCCGGTCGTGCCAGCGAATCAGGAGGCTGAACGAAGGGCGGAGAAACGTCCTGTCGAGTTCGAGGCCGGTTCTGAAGAAAACCCTGCTGACAAACGGCCGCATTTAGAGGAGTCGGATACGGTTGTGCCTTTTGTGGTTCAACCAAAGATAAAAAACATGCCGATCTCCTCTGATGCGTCGGCTATGAAAGATCCAGCCATGGCGCTGAGCATGGCTTCGTCGGTCTCCTTGCCGTCTAACAAGGTGGCTTTCCACTCGGAGCCGGATCTTTTGGCAATAGCGTTAGCCACTCAATCGGCTCTTCTGGTAAATATCTTGATCTTGCCTTTCCCTTTTATGCATATATTTTGGTTTTAATCTCCTGTTTTGCAGATGGTCGGAAGGATAGACGAGATAGGCCATCGCTAGCATGACGCTATCGAACGAATTGGCCGTTTACAATATGAAGTTGAGGGCCAAAGGAGCCAGGCCGAGTTTGAAGCGGCGAGGGCGAAGATGGAAGGTGCAAGGGCCGAGGCCGAGATGGAAAGGGCAAAAAATGCAGACCAGCTCAGATTGGCCGCCGAGGAGAGGGCGAACGCGAGCGAAGCTGCGCTCAAGTTAGCCCGAGAGGCGATCGGCAAACTTGAGGCGGACTTGGAAGAATCAAAGGCGGCGAAGGAAGTAGCCGACTCTGAGGCTTCCAAGGCGTACGAGGCTGGGCAAAGCGCTACCCTCGTAAATTATGTGGAAGAAGTCCCCAAATTCGAGAATCGGGGATTCAAACACGGCTGGCTCAAAGCCCTTGCTGCTGCTAATGTGACATTGGCTATGCCGATTCCATACGAGCAAGTGGATGTTGAGCCGCTGGAGTTTGACTCCGAAGATTGATTAGGGCGACAGTAGTTATTTTTGTTTTAGGATTTTGAATGTATTGTTACAGCTTTTCGTTTAGTAGTTTTTATGTATGGCTATAGTTTTTAAGTTTTTGCTAGGCATTTCCCTGCAAACTTGTAGCTTTTTATCTAGTAGTTTTCACATGTAAAATGGCTACAGTTTGTGCCTAATTTACTAATGAAACTTTCCTTTGTACTTTGCTATTACTTGTGCTTAATTTTGCTATTTATGCATAGTATTGCTATTCCTTTGCACTTTGCTATTACTTGTGTTTTGCTTAATTTTGTAGATAATTATACAATTTATAATTTACCATCGTCGAATAGCCGATCAGATTAATAAATCTGCCCTTGCCCCAGCCAATGTATGAACTCCAAAGGCTGAATGCCATGAGTTCATGGAGTGGCTGCGGCACAGATCGATCAGCACTACGCCCAGGCGGCAATAATTTACCATCGTCGAATAGCCGATCAGATTAATAAATCTGCCCTTGTCCCAAACAGTGAACTCTAAAGGCCGAATGTTATGAGTTCATGGAGTGGCTGCGGCATAGATCGATCAGCACTACGCCCAAGCGACAGTAATTTACCATCGTCGAATAGCCGATCAGATTAATAAATCTGCCCTTGCCCCAGCTAATGTATGAACTCCAAAGGCCGAATGCCATGAGTTCATGGAGTGGCTGCGGCACAGATTGATCGGAACTACGCCCAGGCGACGGTAATTTACCATCGTCGAATAGTCGATCAGATTAATAAATCTGCCCTTGCCCCAGCCAATGTATGAACTCCAAAGGCCGAATGCCATGAGTTCATGGAGTGGCTGCGGCACAGATCGATCGGCACTACGCCCAGGCGGCAGTAATTTACCATCGTCGAATAGTCGATCAGATTAATAAATCTACCCTTGCCCTAGCCAATGTATGAACTCCAAAGGCCGAATGCCATGAGTTCATGGAGTGGCTGCGGCATAGATCGATCGGCACTACGCCCAGGCGACGGTAATTTACCATCGTCGAATAGCCGATCAGATTAATAAACCTGCCCTTGCCCCAGCCAACGTATGAACTCGAAATGCCGAATGCCATGAGTTCATGGAGTGGCTGCGGCACAGATCGATCGGCACTACGCCTAGGCGGCAGTATTTAATGAAAACACCTCGGGGGCGCTGCATGTGTTAAGAATAAATGTGGTGGATTCTTCGCGCCCATAATTCCACTTATTGTGTTTAGACTCAATTGAAACCGGTTGGTTGTGGAAAGTCAGATAAACGCAGATGTCAAGTAGACTATTCTTCAACAGCAGAGGAGAAGGGCAGACATTGGCTGAGCTTGATACTGAAATGAATCGTAGCAACGAGCCTGCACGCACGGGAAGTAGGACGTCTAGGGAACGGGAAAAACGTCAGCCCACAAGTCGTCGGAGTAGGTCACCCTGAAGGGAAAAATAGTAACGGGGCAGCTCCCGTCGACTGCAACCGAGAAATGAGTCCGATGCGACGTCGCGACCGTTGAGTTTTGTGGTTTTCGTGGGGAACAAACTGATGACGGAGGCGGATTCTATTGTTAACGACCCAGGTGTGGCAGTCGAGTTCGCTCGACAGATTTTTCCCCCGGAAGTCCAGCAGTCGATGGTTGGTTGAAAGGATTTCGAAGTGTTTTGCGAGGGCATCCATGGGGCGGTGAAAGGGCTGTATACTGCCTATGAAGTCGGCATGCACCTGCGTGCCGCGCGGCGAGAAATAGAGAAGAAAGATGAACGAATTCGAAATTTGGAGGCTCGTGCGGAGAAGGTCGAGCGTGTGCTGAGGAAGGCTCAAACCGCCGAGCCGCGTGCGGCAGGTCAATCTAACCCGGTAGTGGAGGAGAGAGTGACCCAACGGCTGATAAGTCATGCGATTGCTGATCGAGACACGGCAAGCATGTTTGTCGTAGTGGAGGAGAGGGTTACGAAAAAGGCTTCCACGACGGCTGGAAAGTCAGGATAGACAAGACCAAAGAGAAACTCGCAGAGGAGGTCTACCGATGCGAGAACCAAGGCTCTCGGCATGGGTGGATTAAGGCTCTTCAAGCCGCAGAGGCTCTCTAAGAAGCAGGAGTTAAATCGGCGTCACCATTATACCAAGGCCATCATTTTCCTTATGGCGCTTTCGAAATTGAGAAGAACGATGACGAGGGTGACGCCGAATAAAACTGAACGTATTGTAAACGCTCCAACGTAGATTGGGCGTCACCTATGTATTTATTGGTTATATTGGTTAATTTAATAAAATACTCTGCGTTAAACGTTTGCGTGTTTTAGGCATTTAATGAAATACAGTTTGTGTCAGCTCGAAGTAATTAAGCATTTCATCTTGAACGTTTGCATGCTTTAACGTGTACATAGTTTTTGCCGACTCAATCTTAATGAAGCATTTCATTTTGAATGTATGCTTTAATTTTCACCGTGTATGGCGATATCCACGAGGGGTATCCGAATCCGGAGTCTTATTCGGCACCGATCGGGCTCCAAATTCGGAGGCTTTTTGTCTTGGACAATCGTGATATCCACGAAGGGCGCTCCGAATACGGAGTCTTATTCGGCCCAAAAGTGTCATGCACAAATGGGGCTCCGAATCCGTAGACTTAGTTTGGCCAATCGTGATATCCACGAAGGGCGCTCCGAATCTGGAGGCTTAATCGGCCCAAAGATATCATGCACTAATGGGGCTTTGAATCCGGAGACTTGGTTTGGCCAATCGTGATATCCACGAAGTGCGCTCCGAATCTGGAGACTTTGTTTGGCCAATCGTGATATCCACGAAGGGCGCTCCGAATTCGGAGGCTTATTCGGCCCAAAAGTTTCATGCACTGATGGGGCTCCGAATCCGGAGGCTTAATCGGCCCAAAAGTGTCATGCACAAATAGGGCTTCGAATCCGGAGACTTAGTTTGGCCAATCGTGATATCCATGAAGGGCGCTCCGAATCCGGAGGCTTAATCGGCCCAAAGGTATCATGCACCAATGGGGCTTCGAATCCGGAGACTTTGTTTGGCCAATCGTGATATCCACGAAGGGCACTTCGAATCTGGAGGCTTAATCGGCCCAAAGGTATCATGCACCAATGGGGCTCCGAATCCGGAGACTTAGTTTGGCCAATCGTGATATCCACGAAGGGCACTCCGAATCCGGTGGCTTAATTGGCCCAAAGGTATCATGCACCAATGGGGCTCTGAATCCGGAGACTTAGTTTGGCCAATCGTGATATCCACGAAGGGCGCTTCGAATCCGGATGCTTAATCGGCCCAATAGTGTCATGCACCAATGAGGCTCCGAATCCGGAGACTTAGTTTGGCTAATCGTGATATCCACGAAGGCGCTCCGAATCTGGAGGCTTAATCGGCCGAAGGTGTCATGCACCCATGGGGCTCCAAATCCGAAGGCTTTTGGACTCAATTGCGGGGTGAGAAAACGAGAAACTTTGCATTGCAAAAATGAAATATGTACATGGCGAACCATCCAGAACAAGCATCATGCCCCACAAGTCGGGTCAATGATAGAATTTACGTAAATGCGTGGAATTCCAAGGCCGTAGCAGACTTTTGCCAAACATGTCTTTGAGCCCATAAGCCCCCGTTCCCGCGACTGAGTCAATTTGGTAGGGGCCGTCCTAGTTAGGACCTAACTTAACGTCAGCCGGCTTCCTGGCAGCTGGAACATAGTGGCGTAGCTGAACACTAATTCGCCTGGTACATAAGTCAGCTAAGCACTTTCTTTAGGACCAATTTGCCTGGTATATAGCGGTGTAGCTGAACGCGTTGGTTATACGACTTAGCAAGCTGCTGCTAGTACCGTGCCATAGCGGCAAGGGCATGGTCTCTTCGTTCTTCAATCAGAGTCAAATCCAAAGCCAGCATCATATTGTTTCGGCCCATATCAAAAAATTTTGATTTCAAGGTTGGGAAGTCGATCTCCAAGGGGATAATCGCCTGTGTTCCAAAGCACAAAGCGAACGACGTTTCCTTGGTGGACCGTCTCGATGTTGTGTGATGAGCCCATAATACACTCGGCAGTTCTTCAACCCATCGGCCTTTCGCCTTCTCCAACATTTTTTTGATGCCGTCTAAAATGATTTTATTGGAGGCTTCAGCTTAGCCATTACTCTGTGGATAAGCCGGCATGGAGAAGTAAGGCCGAATACCATACTTGTTGCAAAGCTCCCGGTAGACTCCGCAATCAAACTGGGTGCCGTTGTCTAATATAAGTGCTCTGGGAATGTCTAACCGCGTTATGATATTTCTCCATACAAAACGCTTTACGTCGGTATTTTGGATATGCGTTAGTGCCTTCGTTTCTACCCATTTCGTGAAATAATCAGTCGCGACGATCAGAAATCGCTTGTTACCCGGGGCATGAGGCAGCGGTCCAACGATATCGAGTCCTCATTGAGCGAACGACCAGGGGCTGGTTATGGAGCTTAACTCTTCAGTAGGCAGGTGAATTAGAGGAGAGAACTTATGGCACTGTTCGCACTTTTTCACGTAACACTCGGCATCGGTTCTCATTGTCGGCCAGTAATATCCTTGTGTCACAGCTCGATGAGCCAAAGAGCGCCCGCCAGAATGTGCGCCACAACTGCCTTCAGGTATTTCAGTTAGAAGCTTTTCGACTTTGTCCGAATGCGCGCATTCTTGGCATGGACCAGAAAGGGATTTTTTATAAAGCTTTCCTTGCGGATCCAATCATTATCGCAGGGCTTTGTTTTGCAACTTGTGCGTTTCTTTCTTGTCCGCTGGGAGCTTTTCGGAAGACAGGAATGCAGCAATGGGGTCCATCCAACTCGGTCCTGACTCTATGACATTGACCTGGACTTCCTCTGAAGGGCCAATGCTCGGCTCTGAGATGAAACCTACTTCGATGGTCCGTTTAATCTCTAAGTTAATGGCGGAGGCTAGGCAAGCCAGGGTATCTGTATGTGTGTTCTGATCACATGTTATTTGATTCAATTCATGATGGTCAAATTTTGCCAGCAAGGAGTTAGCCGTTTTCATGTAAGCCGCCATACGGTCATTCTTGGTCGCGTACTCCCCCTTTAGCTGATTGATCACCAGTTTTGAATCGCAAAATACAAGCAAATGCCGAGCACCCAGAAGATGTGCATTCCGCAAACCGGTTAGAAGGGCTTCGTATTCGGCCTCATTATTTGATGCTTTGAAGTCGAGTTTGACGGCCTGCTCAATTATTGCGCCGTCGGGAGTCATGATTACTACTCCGGCTCCACTGCCCCGTTGATTGGATGATCCATCACAGTACAACTGCCAAATGTCCCAAACATAAATTCTCCAGTTCGGCTTAGGTCGAATTTCATCAGACTTGAAGTCGGCAAGACTCCCAGTGAATTCGGCCACAAAGTCGGCAAGTACTTGTCCCTTGATTAAGGTTCTAGGCAGAAACTGAATATCGTACTGGCCGAGTTCAAGAGCCCACTTTGAAATACGCCCTGATGCTTCTACACTACGGAGTACCGACCGGAGGGGGTGGTCCGTTAGTACCCCGATGGTATGCCCCTGAAAGTAATGCATTAGCTTTCTCGCTGCCATGACGAGGGCCAGAATGAGTTTTTCCAACGGAAGGTAGCGTGTTTCGACATCAACCATTGCCTTGCTCACATACACTGGCCGTTGCTTCCCCAACTCTTCCTTTATCAGTACGGCACTGACGGCCCGGTCAAAAACTGCCAGATACAAGATGAACGGGTCACCTGCTGAAAGTGTTGTCAAGAGTGGAACTGATCGGAGGTAGGTCTTGAGGCCGTTGAAAGCGGCTTCGCACTCGACGGTCCATTCAAAAGCCTTTTCCTGCCGTAGTGTATGAAAGAATTGTCGGCAGCGATCTGTGGACCGATTGATGAACCTGTTGAGTGCAGCGGCCATCCCCATCAACTTTTGAACCTCTTTCACTGAACGACGGGAGCCGAGCTCCAAGATTGCTGTGATTTGCCTCGGGTTGGCTTCGATTCCACGGTGGTTGACAATGTAACCTAAGAATTTGCCAGAGCCGATCCCAAACGCACATTTGGAAGCGTTCAGCTTCATCTTGTATTTGCGTAGAATGCCGAATATCTCTTCCAAATCGGCTAGATGAGTTTGCTCTTCTTTGGACTTGACCACCATATCGTCAATGTAAACTTCCATAGTGTGGTCGAGTTGCTCCTTGAACATGGTAGTGACTAGCCTTTGGTAAGTTGCCCTTGCATTCTTCAGCCCAAAAGGCATAACCTTATAGCAATAGGTTCCTCTTGGGGTGAGGAATGCATTTTATCTTGGTCCTCCGGATGCATGGCAATTTGATGGTAGCCTCTGTAGGTATTAAGGAAGCTCATACACTGGTGACGTGCCGTAGCATCTACAAGTTGGTCAATTCTAGATAGGGGAAAGCAGTCCTTGGGGCAAGCTTTGTTTAGGTCGGTGAAATCAACGCAGACACGCCAAGTCCCATTTTTCTTCTTCACAACCACAGTATTCGAGAGCTATGTAGGGTATGTCACTTCCCTGATAGCTCCGGCGTCAAGCAACCGGTCAACCTCTTCAACAACGGTAGCAGTGCGCTCTGCAGCTTTTCTGAATAATCGGCTTGCATTTAGGGTCAACATTTAGATGGTGCTGCGAAACAGACGGATCTACACCCAGTATCTCATATGGAGTCCACGCAAATACATCAAGGTTGCCGAGCAGGAAGGAAATTAGCTACTGCCTGTCGGCTTGAGTTAAGGAGGCGCCAACCATGAAGAACCTGTCTGGGTTTCCGTCAATTTCAACTCGATCTAGGGCTTCCATGGCCTTTTCACTTGGGAGCCGCCCAATATCGTCGATGCTCTCTCGATCCGACACCTCAATAGAATTCACTTGCAATTCTTTTGGCGTCTTTCCAGCAAGGAGATAACATGCTTGCGCCGATTTCTGGGAGCCACGGATTTGCTCAATGCTGCGTTCCGTCGGGAAGCGGAGCAGTTGATGATAGGTGCTTGCCACGGCCTGCATAATATGCAACCAAGTTCGCCCCATGATGAGATTATACGGCGATGGCAGCTTGACGACCAAGAATTTCACATCCACTGTTCGGGAGCTCGCTCGAACAGGTAGTGTGATCTTCCCCAACGGGTATTCTGGATTCGCGTTGAAGCCGAATAATGGATAAGGAGCTGGAGAAAGATCCGATTCGAAGAAGCCGAGTTTGATGAATGTCTTCTAATACATAACTTCCGATGTGCTGCCCGGATCAATGAGTACGCGCTCAACGGTGAATCGGTTTACTCGTAACTCAATTACCAAGGGATCGATGTGGGGAAGTGTCACTCTGGCCAAATCTGAATCGTCGAAATTAATGCACGCAGCTTCATGGGGCCGTTTAGCTGGAGTGAGTTGATTCTGAGGGTCGGGATTCGACTGAATCGTATGCACCGGTGACATTGGCAGGCTGTATACCATGTGGATCACGCTGAGTGGAGGTGAATCCTGTCGTAAGGCTATTGCTTTGGTTGAGTTGCCTTTTTGGACGTATTGTTGTAGCCGACCATTTTGGACCAATTCCTCCAGGTGATCCTTCAATGCATAACAACTCTCAGTATCATGGCCGTGATCCTTGTGATACTCGCAACGCCTATCCCGTCTTCTCGTTTCGGGAGGTCCCACCATTTTGGACGGTCATTTGAAGAACGGAAGGTGTTGGACTTTGGACATAACCGCTCTGATCGGCTCTGACAACTCCGTGTATTTCTTGTATGTACGACTTGTGCGCCTGCCATCGACTTGCAGTTGTTTATTTGCTCGGTGGGGGCATTGGTCGCTTGATCGGCGAGAATCCCGTCTCTTGTCTTGTTTAGCCTGATGCCGTGGTTCAGGGCTCTGAGGTGGTACAGAATTTAACAGCTGAGCAATTTCAGAAGGGGCCGTCTTGTTGGCCACGTTTTCGGCTTTAACCCATAAGGCGTCATCTTCCACTTTGCAGTACTCCTCAACTTTCTTCATCAACGACCAGACTGTTTTGGGTGGTCTTCTAGTCAAGGAGCTGCAGAGAGCACTATCAGGATGCAAACCCATTTTAAAGGCGGTGACGGCCATGGAGTCGTTGCAGGCGTCATCAACAAGATAAAAGCACTCCCAATAGCGCGCCGAATACGCTCTTAGTGTTTCTCCTGGCTGGATCTGCATTGCCCAGAGAGAGTCGGCCTGTTTCGACTGGACCTCGTTGGTGATGAATCTTGCCCTAAAGGATTTTTGTAATTGATGGAAACTCTTAATCAACGCCGGCTCCAACTTATAATACCATTTGACTGCCAATGGTCCCAAACTGCTCAGAAATATTCTGGACATGAGAGCTTCGTCGTTCGCATGCAACGTCATGGCTTGCTTATAGTGACAGATATGATCCGTGGGATCTGATTTCCCATCGTACAAGGGGAACAACGGGGCTTTGAACTTCTTGGGTAGTACTGTCTTTGCGATCCGTCACACAAAGGGATCGTGTTGGTCCTCTTCGTCTGAACCATTTCGTCTTCGCTTGTGCCATATACGTGGACTCTCTTCAGAGGAACTGGTAGTTTCGAGTCGTCCCTTCTTCTTGGGCTCCGGGGATAATGAGTCGGAGTCACTGTCAGTATCTTGTTGTCGGGCTCGAGGTCGTCGACCACCTGCCCTCGGAGGTCGTTCCGGATCTTGGCGTACAGCTTGTTTGGACTTCGCCACTTCCAAGGCCAAATCCTGACGGAGACGTTCGTTCTCAACGATCATGTTCTCCAACCTCTGTTCGTTTTACTTTGCTTGTTCCATGATCGCTTGTATTGTCTCATGCGCTGAAGTCAAGGGTGAGTCGAAGTTCAAGGCGCGTCTTGCGGCGATAGTCTCCGGTCCAAGCATGTTTATTGGAGTGAGGTCGTCTCTCTGTGTGGTCTCGTCAGTGACTATCGGAGGGTCTTCCGTTACGCCCGCCATGGATGTATTTGAGTATTCCCATAGACGGCGCCAATTGTGGGGAAGGTAGTTTGAAAATACTCTTTGGATCCAATGGGACGCTCGAGATCCTTAGCTGATGACCTGGATGATCTGAAAAGAAACAAATACTCCAGTCGGGGGTGCCGGAATTAGCACTCCGACGGTTAAGTCAGTGTATACTCTCTTAGTTACTTGTATTTTAAGTTAAGCGTACTAATTCTCACATACCTCTTTCTGGCTCATGTTCTTCTATTTATATCTTTTTCTTTCATGGGCTTTGGGACTGGGCCCTTCTTCAATTCGTCGTATAATTATTTGCTCAGCTCCTTTTGCTGCGCATCGCTCTTCATTCGGCCCTTTACTCAACTGGCTATTTGGCCGAATAGGATACTTCTAGATTTACATGTATAAGACGAGGCCGAATGCGATATACGAATTTTAACTATCCCGGTCCGACTATTCGGCTCCTTTATGTGTCCCAATATTCGGCTCCCACATTGGTTCAGTGAAATTTTTTATCAAAATACCGACCATACCGAACCACTTACATCCCTACCTCCAGTCCTTAATCCGGACTGGTGGGCGCTCTTCGAGTCCGTGGGGCTCACCACAGCCCCATTTCGATAATCCAAACCATTCATTTTGTCGGACACTTTATGTATTTCATTCACACAAAAAATTAAGTCGATCCGTTAATCATAACCTATTCAATTCATCGCGTTTGTTAGTAAAAAATGAATGGTATATTTTTAAAAGCACAATTGTTGTCTATTTTTTTTTATGACAAACGCGATGAATTGAATAGGTTACAATTATCGAATCGACTTAATTTTTTGTTTGAATAAAATAAATGAAATGTCTAAAAAAATGAATGATTCAGATCATAAAAAAAGGACCTGTAGTGAGCCCTATGGGCCCGAACAACACCTTCCAATCCAGATGAAGGACTGGAGGCCTCCAGGTTAGTTTCACTTTTATTCTTCAAATTATTGTTAAATTTTATTTCATCTTTAAATTATTAATTTCATCTATTTAATTTATAAAATTTTTGATTTCTGTTAATGTGGTTCGATTTGATCGGCAAACATATAATTTTGTAATATGAATAACTTAAAGTCATACAAACAAACACCTATTAAATTAGTTATGTAGTGTAGTTTAAGTAAAATAATAAGAAAAATGAGTATTCTGTCATATACCATTTAAATTGTTAATATTATGAAATAACTTATTTTGCATAAATTAGGTTTCAATAATTATTGATTTGTATAATTGTTTTTAATTGAATCACATCAACAAAACTTAAAAACTTTAGGGATTAAATAAAAATTGATAATTTAAAGATGAAATAGAAAAAATAGGAATAATTTAAAAGATAAAAGTGAAATTAATCTATCAATTATGCTGCAGACCCCCAGTGGGGGTCGCACCCCCAGTGAGGTGGCGAGCCCCACTGGCTGAAACTCAAAAAAAAATAAATAAAATAAAACAGTTTTTTTTTTTGTCCAATCACGGTGCGCCACTTCACTGGGGGTCGACCCCCAGTGGGGGTCCGAAGCATTTTTCTTAATCTATATATATTAGCGGTGGACGTGGGTTGATTGCGACCACGGAACTTTTAATCTGTCATCTGTCCACCAGATTGGTGAATTGGGAAAAATCAATTTGTATCCGTCCACCAATCCGGCGGATATGGATTGAGCGGATTGGCAAATAGATGCAAATCGATTTGGCGGTTGAAAATTTATAAATTTTCAACATAATTCAACTTGTACGCTTCCTCAAAAAAAAAAAAAAAAAAGTATTATGATTAATGACTTAAAATATTACAATTACTGCATGCCTCATCCAAAGAAAGAAAGTTTGAAACTTTAGAATATTAAAATCATTACATGTTTTAGTCACATATTACAATTATAGTATGTCTCATCCACATAAAGTATTATATAAATATTATAATCTGTGATTCTTAAAATATAAAAACAATTCAAACCACCAAAACTATGAACAGAGTAGCAGTAGAAATTGTATACCTCTGTATTGTTACATCTATATATATTTTTGAAAATAAAAATCAATCAGCATACATCATCTTTTTTATTTATTATTTTTAGTGTTAGATTTAAAAAAAAAAAGATAAATCATACATTTATTTTTTTCAATTGAGAAAATATATTCAAGTTGAAAAGTCTTTTTCAACAAAATATATTCAACAAAATATTTAAACTCTTTTTAAATTGAAAATACAAACAGAATATCTAAATAAATTGAAAACATAAAATCTTACAAATTATTAGGGATGCTTGCGGTTTGGCGGTTCGTTTGTAACCAAAGGAATCTCAAATCTGCCATCCGTCCAAACTAGGCAGATTGGAAAAAATAAATCTGCAATAGTCCGCTCGTCATTACGCATCCGTCCAAAATGCGGCGGATCGGTTCGGTTCGATTCGATCGGTTTGGACGGATCGATGTATCCGCTACTCACCCCTAATATATATAACACTATATGGCTTATTCAAATTTATGATTATGCATATCTTTGCATTACAATAGCAGAGTTGTACACAGAGAGACAAACACACATGGTGAAAATTACAAAATCAGAACCATGTTAAGTAACATGGATGGACTAAAAAACTGTGATATTTAACATTGTCCAAAGCAACAAAGAGAGAGCCGATATCATGGAAGCAATTGAAATGCATTGACAGAACCTGGCGAGGATTAATGGCTTGTCATGGATTAACAACGCGTTCAATGAGCTAGAGAAGGCAAACACAAGAAATACTACGAACGCGTGGAACGTAGAAGGACGTCCCTTGAATATGAGAGTCGGTATTGGCCTCCCGTCTATGTATTCACAGGGAAGGATGATGAAAACTGTGACAATTGCAAAGGAAGCTACGAGAATTAATTCCAAGACTCTGGTTTGGAGTGGCTGCACTTTGCTCAGCTCTAAACCATTTTGTAGAGTTGTAGCAACAACTTTTGACATGTCTTTAAAATTTCATAGTTTGTATACTTGTTATTTCTATATGCCCAAGGCCCTATTTATATCATAGACAATTTGGGATCACTTTTTTGTTTTTTTTGCTTTAAAATTTTTTAAAAAAAGAAATGGAAAGTGAAAGTATAGGCTCCACCGTTTAAATTATTCAATTTTTATTATATTTTATTTTCATCTCAACCTCATATTCCAAATTTCCAACATCTACTTTTGATATTGTATTTTTAAAAAAATTAAGTTTTTCTCAAATTTAAATTTGAATTTGATTGTTATGTTCAGACTCATTGGACTTGTTACAGTTCTGTTATGATGATATGAACTGTTTATTTTATAGAGCTCATCCATAAAAAAATTAAATCAATATAATAATTATAATATTTTCCCTTTATAGCGTTTACCTTTAAAAAATAGAAGACAAATATATTTTTGAATATAGATTATCTATTTTTTTGAGACAAATACGAGAAAATGAAAATGTTAGAAGTATCAGATTAATCGAATTTATTTATTATCTTCTTATAAATGATAAACACATAATTTTACAAAATAAACAATTTAAATTATTGAAATAAAATTCTTTATGGGTTTCATGAACCCAAACATAACATTTAAATTCAGTTTTAAATTTGAAATAAATTCAACCTCAAGAAAATTCCAAAATCCGTGAACTTTTTTTTTTGATCAGCTCAAAATCCGTGAACTTGTTTACTTCTATGTGCCGAACGAGTTATTTGTAGAGTGACCAGCTGCAAAGCTGTGTGTTGTTGCTGCTATTACGTGTGCTAGGAGGAATTTTGAATTGTGTGAGCTTCGTCCACGTGGTTGGTAGCTGGTTTTGGGTAGCCCTCGGTTTTTCCAACGAGAAGTGGATTGATCTTTGCTTCTCAGTGCAGGGGGTCCAATTACAGTACCGAAAAATGATTTTCTTGCACTATACATAAAAGTGAAATACCACTCTCAACAAACTTGACCTACCAGAAATCACCGGTTTTGCAGGTGGTGAATTTATTTATTTATTTTTTGAGCTGGTCATCTTTTATTTTATGCAATGGAAAAATACAGAAACCCCCTTTTCCTTTATAAACCATTTCAAACAGTAAAAACTCATCAATCCGTCATATCTCAACAATAAATATTATTCCACAATCATTTAACTATTTGAAAATCCCTCTTTTTGATTTCAAACCAAAACTCTAAAATGTACAAAATTCTCCTTTTTCACAATGTTGTTTTATAAAAACAAATAATTAAGTTAAAAATCATAAGAAAGTGCGAAGAATTCCTACCTTAAGTTTAGAAGATGAAAGAAAGAGTGAAGAGACTCCAACAATGCCAAAACCCAACTTTGATCCGATCAAAAAAGAGCTCCACTGGTGCTCTACCTTTTTATCAAAGGTACTAGGGTGAAGAAATCAATAGATTTAGGTGTATTTGTAGAGCGAATGTGAGTTTTCGAGAGAGAGAGAGTCTCAACTAGGGGTTTTGAAATGTTTAAAGAGAGAGAGAGAGATGAAAAAGTGACTCAAAAGTGGCTTGTAATGAACTGATATACGCGCAGATCGCTTGAGCGCAAAAAATGTTGCTCGAGCGATCGGACACAATAAGTTGGACCGCTCGAGCGCAAGAAGCTTCGCTCAAGTGAAGAATATCATCTTTTAGAAATTTTGCAGACAAAAGACCGTCGCTTGAGCTCAAGAAAAACCGCTCGAGCGCAAGAAGTCTCGCTCAAGTGAAGAACACTACCTTCCAATACCTCTGCAAGCCTGCAAAAGTATTAAGAGTTCATAAAGACGTTCGAGCGCAGGAAATTTCGCTCTAGCGAAGAGTCAAAATTCTGGGCAACAACTGTTTTGAAAATCAAGTTATCAACCTGTTCCAAACGTAATCAAGACATTCCAACAACCAAACTTAATGAGTAATAAGGATAAACAAGACATGAACAACCACATAAGACAATGAAACCCGAATCCAAAATATCAACGGATCTAAACCAGAATCGCTATAAGTGGCAAGTAGAATAAAAAAATATGGTAAATAGAATCAAAACGTGTGGTAAGTATTGTGTTTATAAATGGTAAGTACTCGGTCATTTAATGGATGGGGTCCATATTTTTTATCTGTTCCAATTTCCTATTTCATTAAATTGCACTTACTATTATATCAGATTTCATTCACTACTTCATTACTTTTGACTTATCATTTCATTCAACCATACGACATTACACTTACCATAAACTCCACTTACTACCACTTTATTAGACTTGACTATCACTAAAATAAACCTCACTTACCACATCTTTAGACTTGATTTACCACTCAAATAAACCTTACTTACTACCATTCAAATAGACTTCACTTACTACTTTATTATTCTTGGCTTACCATTTCATTCAACCATACTTATTATTTAATGAGACTCCACTTACTACCACTTCATTAGACTTGACTATCACTAAAATAAACCTCACTTACTACATCTTTAAACTTGATTTACCACTCCACTTGCTACTCAATCAACTTCTACTTACTATTTTATTACACTTCACTTACTACTCAATTTTTGTTTCACTTACTATTTCACTAAACTTCACTTACTACTTAATAATTTTCCATTTACTATTTCATTACACTTCAATTACTACTCAATGAGCTTCCATTTACTACTTCACTAGGCTCCACTTACTACTGAATGAGTTTCCACTTATTACTCAATCAACTTTCACTTACTATTTCATTACACTTCACTTACTACTCAATTTTGGTTTTACTTATTACTCAATGAGCTTCCACTTATTACTTCACTAGAGGCCCTATCATGCAATGGTTGCAATTCATAAACGGTGTTGTTATGCCCATTTGTGGTAACTATAATAAAATTAATTAGATCAAACCAAATGGTAAGTGATATTACAATAAGTTAATGAGACTCCACTTATTATTTCACTAGATTTCACTTACTATTCAATTAAATCGTACTTACTATTCAATGAGTTTTCATTTACAATTTCATTAGACTTTACTTACTACTCAATAATTTTTCACTTACTATTTCATTACACTTCACTTACTACTAAATTAAACCTTATTTTCTATTTAATGATACTCTACTTACTACTCATTGATACTTTACTTACTAAGTGGTAAGTTGAGTCACAAAATGTTGTAAGTGGTAAACTAACTTTATTATATTTATTTTGATATTTATAAAATTTGATTATAAATTTATTCGTAACTTTCTTAAATAAAATAACACTACATTTTATTTCTTACACTTTATAGTGTGTCTTAAAAAATCAAAAAAAAAAAACCAATATTTAAAAAAATAAAAATAAAATGTGGAGTGAAAGTAGTCATGTTAAAAATAATTAAAAAATATATACAAAATGTAAAGTTGAAGTAGCCAATATAGTGTGTTATTAGTTTAGCACAAATTTCAAAATATTACCTGTTATCTTTTGAACCAATAATCTCTCGAAGGTGTCATTTTCAATAGTAAGTATAAGTTTATATAATAGTAAGTTTTCTCATAGTAAATAGAAAGCATGTCATGTTGCAATAGTAAACTAATCTTATAAATATTTTATTAAAAATATTCAAAACTACCTCATTTGTGGGAATCCACTAAATATTAATTATTTACTCATCAATGGTCAAGATAATACCTTATCCAAATCCAGTGGTGGATATTTATTCATGTACCATACCTCTAAACTACTTTTTTGTATGATAGATTTTTCCCAGTGGAGGTAATCACTTGGAGCTAGGAGGGAAGTTTTTAATTTTTGGTAAATGGTTATGTGGGTTTGACCCATGGGTTTTGGCTAATGCTAGTGCCCATGGCCCACAATGCCGGTATATGAATAAGATTTTGTTAAGCTTTTGGGCTC
Organism: Camellia japonica; assembly: GCA_030407325.1. Classification (NCBI taxonomy): domain Eukaryota; kingdom Viridiplantae; phylum Streptophyta; class Magnoliopsida; order Ericales; family Theaceae; genus Camellia; species Camellia japonica. Next base: position 54,862,237 of record JAPPVO010000031.1, on the reverse strand, counting down.
TCCAATTGGGCTAAATATTTATATTATTTGGGAGATAAGTTGAGATTTTGTTATGGCCCCACATTTTGATTGGGCCATTACGCAATGGTACACTATTTGTTTGTAGCCGGGTTATTCATGATGATTGATTACATGATCCTTACATGACTCTATATGAGGTTGTTCTTGTGCCATCTCCGCCAAGAATGATTTAAGGGTCACTACTATGGGGATCGTGGTTTGATGATCTACCACCAAGTTAGAGACTGGGAGATGGGAATTTACAAGTTTTTTGGTTGCCTCTTGTCTTCACATGACCCATCCTGATTTGGTCTTTAAGCCACTCCCAACATGGAGTGAGAGAGACACTGCTATAGGGATTGAGGTTTGGTGATCAATCATCGAAGGGACTAGGGGATGTGGTGTTGATTTCATGGTGGGTTTGACTTTGACTATAACTGTTGCTGCGATGGTTTTTGCTTTTGCTATACTCTCTGAGACTGTTAATTATGGTATTTGACCGTGCGAGCTTCATGTGACACTATCAAGATCGTGTTGTGAAGTCACTCCATGTGAAAGGGGTAATCATCTTTCTTCTTCTTCCTCCATGTGAAAGCAGTAGAGGAGAGTCAATGAATGATGGCATACAAGGACTTTCACCACATGGAGAAATTGTTGAAGGCTCCAAGTCAAGGAGTAAGAGGGAGTAGGTGATCAGCTCTAGTGAAAGTGAAGAAAGAACAAGTTGGTCATGTGTAAGGCTAAGCTCTTCCTCCTGCCATTTCTGAATTCCACTAAAAGGAGACGAAAATTTTGGTGGGTTTCTCTCTCTCTCTCTCTCTCTCTCTCTCTCTCTCTCTCTCTCTCTCATCTTTGTATATAAATAGAGAAGGGATAAAGAGAGATTAGTGTGAGAAAAACAGAGCAAAAAAGAGAGAGTGAGAGATGTAACAGAGATATCGTCTCTCTCGGTGTGAAAGAGGGAGACGGGGAGTATGTTGAGTTGAGTGAGAGTATATCCTCGTCCATTATCTTTCTGTAATCTTTCCATTGTAATCTTTCCATTGTGATAGTGATTATTGTTTTTTCTCTCGTGAACATAGGCATTGAAGGCGAACCACGTTAAATATGGTGTCTCCTTGGATGTATGTTTGTTTTTCTACTTGGTATAATTTCTGAGAGGTCTTGAGCGGGATCCTGGATTTGGAACTAATGGGGGAAGTTAACAGAGTTGATTGGTCTCAGTGGTTGTTTTAGCTTGTTTATACGGTGTCTTCTCGTGTATCAGTTTACTAATGTTTTTCTACTTGACTCCGGGTTTTATTTGGACAAGGACTAGGAGCTAATGGGGGAAGTTAACAGAGTTGATTGGTCTCAGTGGTTGTTTTAGCTTGTTCATTATGGTGTCTTGTCGTGTATCAGTTTACTAATGTTTATGTGGTTCCTTTTGTATATGTGCAAATTTTCATCTATTATCTTTGATGGTAGGGGTAAATTGGGGAAAGAAAAGGATATATGTGCAAATTTGGGTAATTATGGCATATGTTGTCGGTCCCTGTAAATGCGTGGTTGTTAAAGTTACTAATGTGTATTAGTCAGTGATAGTTTTGATGTATTACATGGGGAATGCCCCTTGTAAATGTGTAAATTTTTTGTATTTATTTTGACTTACTCAACAAAAAAAAAAAAAAAAAAAAAAAAGAGTATAGGGCTCTATCGCCTAAACTATTGAATTTTTATTATATTTTATTTACTATCTTATGTGTTATATAGCAAAGATAAATAATAAAATCTAATTTCAAAATATTACCTGTTATCTTTTGAACCAATAATCTCTTGAAGGTGTCATTTTCAATAGTAAGTATGAGTTTATATAATAGTAAGCTTTCTCATAGTAAATAGTAAGCGTGTCATGTTGCAATAGTAAACTAATCTTATAAATATTTTATTAAAAATATTCAAAACTACCTCATTTGTGGGAATCCACCTTGGTTTTCTAACTAAATATTAATTATTTACTCATCAATGGTCAAGATAATACCTTATCCAAATCCAGTGGTGGATATTTTTTCATGTACCATACCTGTAAACTACTTTTTTGTGTGATAGCTTTTTCGCAGTGGAGGTAATCACTTGGAGCTGGGAGGGAAGTTTTTAAATTTTTGGTAAATGGTTATGTGGGTTTGACCCATGGGTTTTGGCTAATGCTAGTGCCCATGGCCCACAATGCCGGTATATGAATAAGATTTTGTTAAGCTTTTGGGCTCTCCAATTGGGCTGAATATTTATATTATTTGGGAGATAAGTTGAGATTTTGTTATGGCCCCACATTTTGATTGGGCCATTACGCAATAGTACACTATTTGTTTGTAGCCGGGTTATTCATGACGATTGATTACATGATCCTTACATGACTCTATATGAGGTTGTTCTTGTGCCATCTCCGCCAAGAATGATTTAAGGGTCATTACTATGGGGATCGTGGTTTGATGATCTACCACCAAGTTAGAGACTGGGAGATGGGAATTTACAAGTTTTCTCGTTGCCTTTTGTCTTCACATGACCAATCCTGATTTGGTCTTTAAGCCACTCCCAACATGGAGTGAGGGAGACCCTGCTATAGGGATTGAGGTTTGGTGATCAATCATCGAAGGGACTAGGGGATGTGGTGTTGATTTCATGGTGGGTTTGACTTTGACTGTAACTGTTGCTGCGATGGTTTTTGCTTTTGCTATACTCTCTGAGACTGTTAATTATGGTATTTGACCGTGCGAGCTTCATGTGACACTATCAAGATCGTGTTGTGAAGTCACTCCATGTGAAAGGGGTAATCATCTTTCTTCCTTCTTCCTCCATGTGAAAGCAGTAGAGGAGAGTCAAGGAAGGATGACATACAAGGACTTTCACCACATGGAGAAATTGTTGAAGGCTCCAAGTCAAGGATTAAGAGGGAGCAGGTGATCAGCTCTACTGAAAGTAAAGAAAGAACAAGTTGGTCATGTGTAAGGCCAAGCTCTTCCTCCTGCCATTTCTGAATTCCACTAAAAGGAGATGGAAATTTTGGTGGGTTTCTCTCTCTCTCTCTCTCTCTCTCTCTCATCTTTGTATATAAATGGAGAAGGGATGAAGAGATATTAGTGTGAGAAAAACAGAGCAAAAAAGAGAGAGTGAGAGATGTAACAGAGATACCGTCTCTTTCGGTGTGAAAGAGGGAGACGGGGGAGTATGTTGAGTTGAGTGAGAGTATATCCTCATCCATTATCTTTATGTAATCTTTCCACTGTAATCTTTCCATTGTGATAGTGATTATTGTTTTCTCTCTCGTGAACGTAGGCATTGAAGCCGAACCACGTTAAATATGGTGTCTCCCTGGATGTGTGTTTGTTTTTCTACTTGGTATAATTTCTGAGAGGTCTTGGGCGGGATCTTGGATTCCCAACAGATCGATCATGGGGTATATTTTTTCCTTTGTCATGGCTTTATGAGAGGCTATGGATGTCACGACTGTGAGGTACGAGATGCTTATTTGACTCCAGGTTTTATTTGGATAGGGACTTGGAGCTAATGGGGGAAATTAACAGAGTTGATTGGTCTCAGTGGTTGTTTTAGCTTGTTTATTACGGTGTCTTGTCGTGTATCAGTTTACTAATGTTTATGTGGTTCCTTTTGTATATGTGCAAATTTTCATCTATTATCTTTGATGGTAGGGGTAAATTTGGGGAAGAAAAGGATATATGTGCAAATTTGGGTAATTATGGCTTATGTTGTCGGTCCCGGTAAATGCGTGGTTGTTAAAGTTACTAATGTGTATTAGTCAGTGATAGTTTTGATGTATTACATGGGGAATGCCCCTTGTAAATGTGTAAATTTTTTGTATTTATTTTATGACTTACTCAAAAAAAAAAAAAAAAAAGGAGTATGGGGCTCCATCGCCTAAACTATTGAATTTTTATTATATTTTATTTACTATCTTATGTGTTATATAGCAAAGATAAATAATAAAATCTAATTTCAAAATATTACCTGTTATCTTTTGAACCAATAATCTCTTGAAGGTGTCATTTTCAATAGTAAGTACGAGTTTATATAATAGTAAGTTTTCTCATAGTAAATAGTAAGCGTGTCATGTTGCAATAGTAAACTAATCTTATAAATATTTGATTAAAAATATTTAAAACTACCTCATTTGTGGGAATCCACCTTGGTTTTCTAACTAAATATTAATTAGTTACTCATCAATGGTCAAGATAATACCTTATCCAAATCTAGTGGTGGATATTTATTCATGTACCATACCTCTAAAGTACTTTTTTGTATGATAGATTTTTCCCAGTGGAGGTAATCACTTGGAGCTGGGAGGGAAGTTTTTAATTTTTTGGTAAATGGTTATGTGGGTTTGACCCATGGGTTTTGGCTAATGCTAGTGCCCATGGCCCACAATGCCGGTATATGAATAAGATTTTGTTAAGCTTTTGGGCTCTCCAATTGGGCTGAATATTTATATTATTTGGGAGATAAGTTGAGATTTTGTTATGGCCCCACATTTTGATTGGGCCATTACGTAATGGTACACTATTTGTTTATAGCCGGGTTATTTATGATGATTGATTACATGATCCTTACATGACTCTATATGAGGTTGTTCTTGTGCCATCTCTACCAAGGATGATTTAAGGGTCACTACTATGGGGATCGTGGTTTGATGATCTACTACCAAGTTAGAGACTGGGAGATGGGAATTTACAAGTTTTCTAGTTGCCTCTTGTCTTCACATAACCAATCCTGATTTGGTCTTTAAGCCACTCCCAACATGGAGTGAGGGAGACACTGCTATAGGGATTGAGGTTTGGTAATCAATCATCGAAGGGACTAGGGGATGTGGTATTGATTTCATGGTGGGTTTGACTTTGATTGTAACTGTTGCTGCGATGGTTTTTGCTTTTGCTATACTCTCTGAGACTGTTAATTATGGTATTTGACCGTGCGAGCTTCATGTGACACTATCAAGATCGTGTTGTGAAGTCACTCCATGTGAAAGGGGTAATCATCTTTCTTCCTTCTTCCTCTATGTGAAAGCAGTAGAGGAGAGTCAAGAAAGGATGACATACAAGGACTTTTACCACATGGAGAAATTGTTGAAGGCTCCAAGTCAAGGAGTAAGAGGGAGCAGGTGATCAGCTCTACTGAAAGTGAAGAAAGAACAAGTTGGTCATGTGTAAGGCCAAGCTCTTCCTCCTGCCATTTCTGAATTCCACTAAAAGGAGACGGAAATTTTGGTGGGTTTCTCTTTCTCTCTCTCTCTCTCTCTCTCTCATCTTTGTATATAAATAGAGAAGGGATGAAGAGAGATTAGTATGAGAAAAACAAAGCAAAAAAGAGAGAGTGAGAGATGTAACAGAGATACCGTCTCTCTCGGTGTGAAAGAGGGAGACAAGGGAGTATGTTGAGTTGAGTGAGAATATATCCTTATCCATTATCTTTCTGTAATCTTTCCACTGTAATCTTTCCATTGTGATAGTGATTATTGTTTTCTCTCTCGTGAACGTAGGCATTGAAGTCGAACCACGTTAAATATGGTGTCTCCTTGGATGTGTGTTTGTTTTTCTACTTGGTATAATTTCTGAGAGGTCTTAGGCGGGATCCTGGATCCCCAACAGATCGTTCATGGGGTATATTTTTTCCTTTGTCATGGCTTTGTGAGTGGCTATGGATGTCACGACTGTGAGGTACGAGATGCTTATTTGACTCTAGGTTTTATTTGGACAGGGACTGGGAGCTAATGGGGGAAGTTAACAGAGTTGATTGGTCTCAGTGGTTGTTTTAGCTTGTTTATTACGGTGTCTTGTCGTGTATCAGTTTACTAATGTTTATGTGGTTCCTTTTGTATATGTGCAAATTTTCATCTATTATCTTTGATGGTAGGGGTAAATTGGGGGAAGAAAAGGATATATGTGCAAATTTGGGTAATTATGGCTTATGTTGTCGGTCCCTGTAAATGCGTGGTTTTTAAAGTTACTAATGTGTATTAGTTAGTGATAGTTTTGATGTATTACATGGGGAATGCCCCTTGTAAATGTGTAAATTTTTTGTATTTATTTTGACTTACTCAACAAAAAAAAAAAAAAAAGTATAGGGCTCTATCGCCTAAACTATTGAATTTTTATTATATTTTATTTACTATCTTATGTGTTATATAGCAAGGATAAATAATAAAATCTATTAAATCGATATAGTGTCGTTTGTGTTAAACATGCAGTAAACAAAGATTGTCATACTATAATTATGATAAATTTATTAAGGCGGCACTTTTTTACCACAACCTACAACTTATAGTTGGTAATAAAAATAGGTTAAAAGGCAAAATAAAATTTCTATTCATTTTTAATAAATATTATTAATTAAATAAAATTGACATAATATAAAAAAATAAAAAAATATAATTAATATAATTAAAATTATAAGAATCAAATTGACACAAAAAACATATATGTTTGATTAAAAGTGTTTTCTCAACATAAATTGTACTTACATGTGATGCCACGTGTCATGCCAACATAATTGAAATAAGTCAATTTTACTATCATAATTCTTCCAATTTTTTTTCCTTTGTAAATGTATGTTGCACTGTTTTTCTTCTAGATTTATCAACAAAAATGGGTCTTTTTTTGGCCGATCATAATATATATATATATATATATATATGTGGTCATGATGAACTTCAGTAGAAAATAAAAAATAAAGACAAAAGGTGGTAGATGCTTTTAAAAGGATGAAATTCTAGACTACTACACGGCCTACAAAGCTTTTCATTGTTAAATTAAAGTGACTTTGTGTCTGCCATAAGTGAAAGATGTGGCATGAGACGTAATTTTACGAGAGTTTAATTATTTTGATTTGTTTCTATGTAAATATAATTTTTTTGATACAAAAATTCATGCTTTTTGCCAAAAAATAGAGAAAATATTGGTGAGCAGATAGTAGATTTATTTATTTATTTTCCTGAAGAAAAAGGTGTTCATTGGTGATATCATTGTAACTCCTAAATACTAGTGTGTAGGTCAGATTTACCATAACTCAAAAAAAGAGACCTACCACTGAGGTAAGAAAAGAATACATTAACTTTCAGCATAAGAGATAAAGTCACGATCAGAATACAATGCAGTCAATTTTATGATCGGAGTGAGCAGACATTAGATTAGTTAGACAACTTTGTATAGTTAATTTGGACAAAAATATTTTAGACACCCTTGGAAGCTAGCCAATGTCTAGATTATTGAGGCAGGCCCAATGTAAAATCTCAAGCTGTTTACCAAATGATCACGAAAATAAAAAAATAAGCAAACAATAGATTAGCTTAGGTATGTAAAAAAAAATCGGTGGAATCGATCAACTGATCTAATTCAGTCTAAATTGTCGGACTAGTCCAATTTTTATTAGCTTTGGTTATGGTTTTGGTTTTGAAAATAACGAAATTATTCAAGCTGGTTCAATTTCCAATTTCAAGGCTTTGGTTACGGTTTTGAACTGAACTAGATCGTGATATATTTGTTTATTATTTTTTAATATTTTTATTGTAAAAATTAAAATATAAAAAGTTTCTTATAAGATTTGAAGCCTGATAAATTCTAATCAACTTAACCAAATTAATTATCGTTAATTTGTTTACTAATATAAAATATATATCATATTTATTGCTATATCAAATTTCTAGAACCGTAAAACCGAATTGAATCAAATCAATTTTTATAGTTCTATTTTGGCCCAATTCCACAGTTTAATAGTTTGGTTATAATTTTAATTTTTGTGGAGTAGATTCTTACTATTCGGTTCCTAATTTATTTTTGAATTAATCCAATCTGCATGGACCCCTAAATTAGTTGCACGACTTCTTACAATTAATTTTGAAAAAAATAGTTTGGACACAGCAGCTTTGTACTATTAATTTTGAAAACAAAAGCGGACCGAAAGCTTTTCGGCTTGATAAAATGGAGTTCCGATCCTCTCCAGCCCTCCCTCCGGTCAACGGTCAGGCTTTGGCCACGTCATCCCTAACTAAATCTACGGCTCAGATCAGCATAAAAAAAAAAAAAAAAATTCAAAAACAGAGGCAAAATGTGAAAGAGTAGAGAGGATTTGGAAACAAAAAAAAAAAAAAAAAAAAGAAGGGAGAGGAACTGAGACCCTATTGCTTGAAACAAACATAACTGATAGAGAAATTATGATTTGAATAAAAAAACAACAGATCTCATAGTTTCTTATATTTTTTTCCTCAACAACAACTGGCATTGTTCAACTCAGAGATGACCATGAAACCCCACAAATTCTGGTAAATGAGTTTTTTTGGCCTTTATATGATGATGACATGAAATTTCTGGCCTCTCTTTGGTGGAAGGGTTTTTGGTGGGTTGAGTAGAGTGGTTGCCATTGATGGATTTGGAGATTTGCAAAGAAGGAAATTATGAGTTGGGTTTTTTAAGAGTTTGAAACAGAGAGAGAAAGAAGAAGAAACAAAGAAGGTAGGAAAGAAAGAAGCTCACAACCAGCAGTCTAAAAAGTATATGGCTGTAGTGAGAGAAAGGGAAGAAAAATAGAAAATCAGAATAGAACTAAAATTGTATATATATATATGTATGTATGTATGTATTTATCAAATGTAAAATTAAGAAGGAAGAGATGGAGAAAGAAAGAAGATCAAAAGCAGAGCATCCATGGAAGATTAATTAAGAGGGGAGAGAGAGAGAGAGAGAGAGGGTTTTCATGTTTTGCCCCTGTTTTTGAAATTTGGTTTTCTTTTTTTTATTATTTTTATTTTTAAGCTGATCTGAGCTATACCATCGGCGGTTTCTCTCAACAATACATATATTTTGCTACATACATTCATTGAAGAATAAATAGAGCCATCCTAGAAATACTTGCCCTTCAAATATCCACTTCCTCCATTCCTTCTCATCTCATATATATACATATATATATGTTATAATTTCTTTGTTTTGTTCATACTCTTTCTCTCTCTCTCTCTCTCTCTCTCAGTACACAGAAATAGAGCAAAATCCCAAAAACACCTTCTTTCAAACAAACCAAAAATACCCTCTCTCAATGGTGCATGATAAGAGTAGCCTTGTTGGTCAATCTAAGAGTAGCCTTTTGGGTTTAATCTGTGAGTCACAATTCAATGTTCGTTCGCAAGAAAAACATGGACTGTGGTTGTGCTGTGGTGGAGATGTTGTTGTATGGTGGTGGCCGACTTGGATTCGCCGCCGTCGATGTCACAAGATGGAGTCGCCAGAGCTCAAGTGAATGGGAAGATATGGGAGGAAGGTCTGTTTTGCTGTGTTGAATGAAATTCAATTTTTTCTTTTTTGTTAGCTAATCTGATCTGAGCTATAGATTTGGTTAGGGGTGACGTGGCCAAATCCTAGCCGTTGACCGGAGAAAAGGTGGAGAGAAGAGCTGGAGAGGATTCAGACTCAATAAAACGGAGGTTGTAGTTTGGGTTATAAATGAACAAAAATTATTTGTAAACAAATTTGAGCTCGACTCAATAAAGATTTATTTAAATTTAGTTTATTAAATTTTATTGTGTTTAAATTTGAGCTTGAGCTTATTAAAAATATTAATAAATAAATTCAAACATATTAAAATCCCGCTCATTAGTTGAGTCGTTTAATATTTATTTAAATAATAAAATAAATATTATATATATATATATATATTTATATATTAAATAATGCAAAAATATGCTATTTATATATTTAAAAAATATAAATGTAAATTATAACTAACCATAGATAATACATTTATATAATAGTAGTGGTAGATATTATTATTTTGGTAAAATATTAAATTTTCTTTTAGTATGTTTATATATTGTATATATAATTGTATATTTAAAGTTTCAATTGTAACTTTAGTTTCATACATAAGTATGAATTTATAATTTTTTTAGTTCATTAAGCCTAAGCGAACTCAGCTCGAGCTCGGTTCATCAAATTTTTATTGAGCTCGAGCTTAAACTAGTTAAAATCTTAAACAAGCCCAAACATACTAAAACTCGGCTCGGCTCGTTTCGTTTGCAGCCGTAGTTGTAGTCTATTGCTAAATGAAAATAATTTAAAATAGGATAAATTACAATTATAGTCCTTAAAATTTAACACTTTTTTTCGTTTAAGTCCTTAAAATTAATTTTGTCAATTAAGTCCTTAAAGTATATTAAATTTGAATTAATTTAGTTCTGAAAATAATATAAAAATAAAACATACACCCAAAGGTTATAAAAAATTGTTATAAGTCCGAATGCTAATTTATTGTTAATTTAATTAACATCCGCCTGTATTTTAAAATTAGTATCTGAGTCTAATTTCATAATTTTGCTGATATTAATATAAGAGTATTAAATACACTAAAGAAGTCGAATATGATAATTTAAATAATAGTACTACACTACAAATAATTATCGAACAAAATAATACTATTCAGGTTATTAAAAGAACTTAACAAAAAATTTAAAGAAAATCAGCTAGAAATTATATGTGAAGTTCAACATCTATTATAGATAATGTAAGTAATTAGCTATTGTAAAAATTAAACTATAAAATAATACAAATAATTATCTTTATCCTCAAAAGGAAACTTTCTAAAGGAACCTTTTGAATTAATACTACCATAAAAACTAAAAAATGGATCTAAATAATTATAGTTTAGAAAAATTATAAATAATGACGGAATAAGAAAAAGACAATGACATTAAATATAAAATAATATTAAAAATAGTGAAAAAAATAAAATAAAATGAATAATTAAGTATTAAAAAAAATAAATAAAATTATAATAGAAATAGAGAAAGACATATATGAGCAATTAAGATTAAATAGTTTGGGAGAAATTTACCAATTCTAAAAACACATACGCGGAGGATAATTAAGTTAACAAATAATTAAAATACGAGCCTTATAACAATTTTATATAACATTTGGGCTTATGTTTTATATTTATATTATCTTCAGAACTAAATTGATTCAAATTTAATACTTTATGGACTTAATTGTAACGGCCCCAAAAATAATACAATAAAATCAACTCATAAACGGAAGAATAATAGAAATATGATACTTTCATTCATCAGAGTTAATTTACAAAAGTCAACACATGCGATATACATTCACAAATGCTCATGTTGAATCTACAGCATATGTTGCAATGTTAAGAGAATTTAAAATTAAACATATAGTCATATGCCCTATAGGCTTACATCTTTCCACGTCATTGCTTGGTTACACAAAAGTGAGCCTAGCTCAATACAATCCAAGCCCAATACAATCTAAGCCCTTGGCTATACGAAAGCATATAACAAAATAAAGAAGCTCTTGCTCCCAAAAGTCCCTCCAAGCTATTGCCTTGGTGGAGGCATATCTCCAACACCTAAAAATGATTTTCCCAAATAGGGTGAGCCAAAGCCCAACAGGAATAATTTAACACAATATATGAGATTCCAAAGCCCAACAGGAGTAATTTAACACAATATATGAGATTTAACAAAGATATAAGGACAACATGCATATACAATGCCAATGCCAATGCCAAAACATTCACATGTTATATAATCATAAGGTAATAAGTTCATATTTCAATTCATTTTCCTTCTATTCATTTCAAGTTCTTTTATTCTTCTTAATTCATGAGTCAATTTCATTATCTTTCAACAATCCAACTGAAACTACAACTCAGTGGTTTTCTAATTCAATACACTACCATACAAACACTTCAAATCTGTCATTTTATGGAAATTTTGTCCGCAGGATTGGTAGCCATATATACACAAGATTTTGGGACTTTCACCCTGGACACTTCGGCCAACTTAATTTCAATGGAGTCCATCTCCTATCTCCTCCCAAACAATGGAGTACATCCATTTTTTCCTCCCAAATATCATACATATACAATGTATTTAAAACATAGTCATATTCAATGACAACCAACAATAAATTAGTTTCAATTTATCTAATCCTCATACATTTTCTACAACAATCATAGTTATCCTCCACCGATAGCCCAATACATATATTTCTAAACAGATATACAATCTTCTCAATAGAAAATATAGCGATCCCAGTTTTCCTCTCGTGTTTACTGTATTCCGGACTCGGTTCCGTTGATAGTTGTTATTGTCTGTATTTCTTTTCCACTGTTTAACTCTTTGTATTTGAGTTTAGAATTGTCTTAGGCGTGTTTCGAACAGGTTGGTTGAGCTTTTGTCCCAACTCTTGTTGCCCAGATTTTTAGTGATCCGCTCGAGTGGGTCTTCTTGCGCTCGAGCGGAGTTTGCATACCTTCAGTAGTTTGTCCGTCTGCAAAAATACTGCAGATGTGTTTTTCACGCTCGAGCGGATTTCCTTACGCTCGAGCGGGTATCCTTGCGCTCGAGCAGGTGTTCAATGCCTGTAAAAGTACTGGAAGAGTGTAATCTACGCTCGAGTGGGCTTCCTTTTGCGCTCGAGCGGGTTAAGTTTTTGTGTTTGACGCTCGAGCGTCCTATTCTCCGCTCGAGCGGGTCATACGTATATCAGATCTGGACTGTGTTATTTTAAATCACTTTTTACACACTCTCTCTCTCTCTCTCTTACTTTTCAAAACCCTATTTTGAGAGCTCCTCTCTCTAGGTTTCAACTTCTCTCTAGGGTTTGATCTAGTTTGAGTGATCTTCCACCCTTACCCCTTTGTAAAAGGTGTAGAGCTTGGCTTGGGCTACCTTTCCATCCGAGAATCTTGAAGTTTGGAGCATTTTCGATTTTCTTCATCATTCCTTTGGTCTCATCTTTTGAAGTAGGGATATCCTACTCCACCTTATGGGTTTTGACATAAATGTTATTCATTTTGATTAGTTGGTGTTCTTGGGTAATTTTGGGAAAGTTAGGGTTTGTTTGGTGGTTATAAAAAGGGGGTTTTTCAAATGTTAAACTCTATGTGTATGAGAGACCTTGGAAAATGGAATTATTATTGTCAAATTGATGAAATTGAACCTTAGGGTTAATAATGAGAAAAGGGGGAAAATGCCCTATTTATGTTGAATAATTAATTTGGGAAATTGTGGGAGTAAATGGTGTAGTTGGATAATTTAATCACTCACCTATAAGATTGTCGATATTTTATCTGTTGATGAATTTATTATCCGTTCAGAGATAACTGCTTTGGGCTATCGGTGGAGGATAGTCTTGATTGTTGTAGACACTGTATGTTGATTAGGAAAAACTGAAACTAATCGAACGTGTTATGTCATTGAATGTGATGGTTGGAATAATACAGCAAATAAGTGTATTGATTGATCATGGTATGTGATGAAGTGCTTAGATACATTATTTATGTATCTTTGTTTGGGAGGAGATAGGGGATGTACTCCATATGTGTTCGTATACTTTAACACATTATTTATGTATCTTTGTTTGGGAGGAGATAGGGGATGTATTCCATATGTGTTCATATACTTTAACATATTATTTATGTATCTTTGTTTGAGAGGAGATAGAGGATGTACTCCATATGTGTTCATTTACTTTAACACATTATTTATGTATCCTTGTTTAAGAATAAGTTGGGGATGGGCTCCATAGATAATTAAGTGGGCCGGAGTGTCCGGGGTGAGAGTTCCGAAACCTTATGAATTAAGATGCATGAACAAAGTTGTCAAGTGGAGTATTAGTTACATGAGTTGTAGTCTCATGTTGAATTAAGGATAACGGATGTGTTAGTAGGTCGAGGGCTGTCTCACCTAAATTGTTTGGTTAGACAATGAACCATGTTTAGAAATTGAATTGGCTAACTAAGAGAAGTGGGTGGTAGCATGGCTATAATTGTTGTCGGATTATGAGAAGAACGTTAATCGGTGTACATGTGTTATTCATTTGTCGAATGTTAATGTTTTAGTTATTTCTCATATGGGGTTTAGTATATCTCTACTGGGCTTTGGCTCACCCAACTTGGGACACCATTTTTAGGTACAGGAGGCGTGTTAAGTTCCAGATCTTTGCTTCGGGAGTTTTCGGAGTTGAAGACTCTGCTTCGTCATTTGTTTTATTGATCACATGTACATACAAGCCGAGGGCTTTACTTGTAACAGAGTTAGAACTCTTCTTTTGTGTAACCAAGTAACAACTTGGAAAGGTGTAAGCCCGCAGGGCATTTTATTTTGTTTGTAAACATTTGTAATTTATATGAAAGACCCATTTTGTAATATTAACTCTGATGTAAGTTTGGAAATGTGATCTATCTATCATGTATATAGAACTGTTAGATATTGGGATTTCTTATTATTTTGAGGGTGTTACAGAAAAATTATTGAAATTTCCATAGGTGAGAGACAATACATGTCCAACTCCATTATTTATATCAATAATCATCCAATTGCACATTATCATCATCAATTTTAATTATTTGCACAAAATAACAATTTGACCCATCTAGGGTAAAACTCCCTCTTCCATATATCGACCCAAGTGCCAAAATTAACTATTTTGCCACCGTAGAACCTCATAATCGAACACCATAAATCATTTATTTCACATTCACTAAAACCCCTCTTTTTACTTCACACCCAAACCCTAGATTTGTTCAAACCACTCCTAAGTTCACCATTGTTACATAACTACAAATAAATAAGCTAAAAACCATATGAAAGTGTAGAAAATCCCTACCTTAAAGAGAGAAGACAAGCCAAGGAAGGATGAAGCTTCAAAGATGCCGAAACCAAAGTCCATTCGGATCAAAATGGAGATCTTGAGATGCTCACTTTTTTTAACAAAGGCGAAAGGGTCTAGAAATCACTAGAACTAGATGAAAACCTAGAGAGAAGGTAAGTTTAGAGAGAGAGAGAGAGTCAACTTTAGGGTTTTGAAGGAAATAGATCTGAAAAAGTGAAGTAAAAAGTCATTTTCGCGATCTGATATACGCACAGTCCGCTCGAGCGCCAAGACTCGAGCGCAAGAAGTGACGCTCGAGCGAAGAAAACACACATCCAGTAGTTTTGCAGGCAACAGACCAACGCTCGAGCTCAAGAAGTGTCGCTCGAGTGCCCACCCGTTCGAGCATAGGAAACACCGCTCGAGTGTAGAAAACACTCTCCCAGTAGTTTTGCAAACCTGCAAAGTACTGAGAGTTTGCAAAGCCCGCTTGAGCGCAAGAAGTGACGCTCAAGCGGAGGAACAAAATTCTGGGCAACAAATTGTCCCAAACACAACCGCAACAACTCGATAACCAAAATAGAGGGAAGACAAGGGAAACACGATATGAATAACCATTCAAAACCAAAAACCCGGGTCCGGGATGCAACAAGTGCCGGGTCGAAACCAGAATCGCTATATTAATTGACAAAATTGAAACTTTAAAGACTTAAATGAAAAAGGTGTTAAACTTTAGAGACTATATTTGTAATTTATCCTTTAAAATAATTATATTTTTTAGTGTAAATTACAGTCACCTCCCCTAAGATTTCTTATAGTCTCCCGTACTTTTTCTAAAATTACCCTGACTTCCCTTGAGGTTTATTTTTAATTTGCAGGCTAATCCTATCCCGTTAGTTGATTGTTAGTTTGACTAATGATTTTTTTTTCTTTGGGTAAAAGTTAGTAATTAGTTATTAGATTAGCACATAGGGGATTTCAGTTTTGTTTGTATAATATTAGAAGTAATTTTTTGTAAATGAAGAATAAAAAAAAATCAATTAATCATTTTTTAGGTAAATAAATTAGTATAAATTATTGAAGCCAAATGAGAAATACAAGAATTTGTATGTTTGTAATGCAAAAAATTATATATAGTTAAACCATGTGAGCATTTAGAAATAAATTATTTAATACTACTCAAATAAATAAATGTAGTGTCCTAATTTGATTTTTATTAATTTAGATAGTGAGACTTATCAATTTTATCTTAGGTTTTTTTTAAAGATAACTGAATTGCATGATGTCAAGTATTGATTAAAAATTACCAAATAACTTCTTCTATATTTATGTAATTATTTTTTAAATTTGTTTAATCATCATTTTTGTAGTGATCAAACCCACAAATATCAAAACTTGCATACGATAACATTACCCTATATATACATATACATATATATATATATATATATATATATATGATTAAACTATATGGTCACGTTTGTTTCATGGTGTAGGAGGTAGGATTGGACTAACAACACTGTCGGTCCCACCCACAACGCGTTTGGTGATGGTTTGGGTGAGCCGCTTCATACTTCAAACGGCTTGCTAATCACCATCAGTATAGTGATCCCGGTTCTTCCTCCTTTGGTTGTTGTATCCGGACTTGGTTCCGTGGATGTCGGTTGTTGTTTTTATCTTGTTTCTGTCCTTCAATTCTTTTAATTTGAGTTTTAGAATGTTTTGGGCAGATTCGTTACAGGTTGGGTGTGTTTGGAAGCAAATGGTTGCTGTCCAGTTTTTAGCTTCTTCGCTCCAGCCAGGAGTTTGTCGCTCGAGCGAGCCCTGTGTTGTTGCTTCTTCGCTTGAGCGAGTACTTTGTCGCTCGAGCGAGCTTTGTGTGTCTTCAGGTTTTTTGTTCAGACGCAGCCTTGGCTCGAGCGAGATTTTCTTCGCTCGAGCGAGCGAGCTGTATGTTTTGGGGTTCTTCGCTCAAGCGAGAGTTTCGTCGCTCGAGCGTGCTTCTGGGTTGCAGACCTGAAGCTTCGTGTTGTTCGCTCGAGCGAGGCTTTATGAGCTCGAGCGAGGTGTATTGTTGTGTCTGGTCGCTCAAGCGACCACTCCTTCGCTCGAGCGAGCATCGCTTATATCAGTTCGCAGCAGGGGTCTTCTCCTTCATTTTTGATCTTCTTCTTTTTCAAAACCCTAGATCGGTTGCACTCTCTCTCCCTACATATCTTCTCTCTAAAAATCCATCTAGCTCTAGTGTGTTCCTAGCCTAGTGCCTTTGTAAGAAAGGTGGGGTTTGGCGTGGCCTTCGTGTTGATCCGCAAAAGTTGAAGTTTGGAGCACTTCTGAGTTTTGCTCTTCTTCTCCTTGGGTTCTCCATTTGAGGTAGGGATTTCCTTGTTCTTTTACAATGCTTCGTCTATAGATAGACATGTGGTAGTTTTGTATTACATAAAAGTCATATCCATGTTGGGTTGGTTTGAAAATCATGAGGGTGAACTTGGGGTTGCTTGTTTGAAAATGGGTTTATTACCATTGATTGTGGTTTGAACTAATTGGGGTGTAAATTAGTATATCATTGTTGAATGGAGAAAAAGCCCTGGTTTATATTTGATTTGGTAAATTGAAAGAGGGGTTTTTTTCTTTGGGCCAACACGTATGTATTTTGGGTCCCAAAGGAGGTTATCGTTGTTTGATTGTTGGTATTTGAGCCTTTTTGGTCAATATTGAGAAAGAGGGAGAAAAGCCCTAATTTAATGTTATGAATTAATTCTGCGTAATTGATTTGGAAAGTTATGAAAGAATGAAATTGATTTTGTGACGGAAAATGAATTTGGGAATTGAAATATAGTATCTTGAGTATTGAATACAAGCATTTGGAGTTTTACCTTTACTTATCATACTAGCGTTGTTGTTGGGTTTAAGATCTCACGATAGTTGAGTCTTTTAATAGATGTATTGAACACATGCATCTAGAGGTCTTGTCCTTGGTCATCGGTGGAGGATGACATTGTTGTATTGAATGGTAGTATATGCATTACATCTGTGTCAATTGAACATTATATGTAATGAAGTGCTATTATACATTATATATGTATAATTGTTTGGGAGGAGATAGGTGATGTACTCTAGTGTGTGGGAGGAGATAGGGGATGTACTCCACACACCTATGTGTTCATATACTTTAGCACATTGCTTTGTATCTTGATAGTTTATGTGTACGTATTACACTTGTTGGTTGTGCCTGGTTATATTGAGATAGTTGGTGTTGTATACCGCGCTTATAATGAGGGGCACCATTACCTTCCAGCTCGCGCCTGGAAAATGTGGACAAGGTACAATTACCTTCCAGCTTGTGCCTGGAGAATGTGGACTAGATGCCGTTACCTTTCAGCTTTTGTCTGAGGAACTTGGCTTATCATTTGTTGTAGGTGTATCCTTAGCTTATCGTGCCTATAGCAGGTAGAGCAGAGCTTTTATCATCATTGTCTCAGCGTATCTGAGTATGTCTTGGGTTGCGATGGTTACCGTTTTGACAGGCCGAGTTGCCTCATTTGTTGATTATATACATGTTGAGGATTTGTTATCTCCCTTTTTATTTAAGGCATGCATGTATAGATATGAATGTATTGGGAACAAACCAAAATGCCATTTCAAGATTTTGGAAAGTGAAGGAAATTGAGTATTTGAAAAGGGGAAATCTGTTGAAAGTATGGAAAATGGGAGGAAAGTAGCGGGCTTAGTGAAATTGTTGTTCTAAGAAGTTGTTATTGTTATGAAAGATTGGGAATAAGGGATAATGAAAAGGAAAGAAAGATGAACCGCTTATAGCGTTGAATGAAATGGCTGATTTCGAGAAAAGTTCGTACTTATGTATATTGTGTATAAACTATCACATTACTATTCTAGTATGAGATTGGGCATTCATGATCATAGCTATATGTAATTTGATATTGTTGAGGATCATGTTGAGATCTCTACTGGACTATATGTTCACCCCACGTTGTTGAATCTTTTTCAGGTATTAAGCAAGATGTGCTACAAGATTTGGATCTTCTTATTTGTTGGCCACGGGGCCTCTTGTGTGTTGGTGGAACGCCATATATGTAAAAGGGTTATACCCTTTTTCTTGATTCCTTAATGATGTAAGCCCTCGGGCAGTTTATTTAGAATGCACATGTTGTATTTAATTTGCATACGAATGAGAGAATTGTTATTCATTTCTACTAGTTGAACATTTGAGTTTATTTCCGCATGTTATCTCTGAAATTGAATTAAGTTAATGAATTTGGTAATGACTTCGAGTAATAAAAAGTGGGGTGTGACAATCAGTAGGGAGATTAGTTTGGCTGGGAAACAAGTGGGATTAGGAAAACAATGAGCGGATTTGGTCTAATCGGTCATCCGTCCGGACATCTCCCCAGACATCTAGCCGGTTGACCGGAACAATGCCTTTTTTTTTTTTTTTTTTTTTTTTTTTTTTTTTTGCAACTTGTTATTTAAAAAAAAATTTATATATTTTTTAATATAGAAATTATTTTTTTAAATTTTTTTTTATAAAAATAATTTAACAATCCCATCACTAACCCATCTTCAACACTATATGGTCAAAACAAACCCACTTTCACCTAATCTCCTCACTAACAATCCACACATTAACAATCTCTTCACTAACCATTCCCTCACTAACAATCCCACCCAACTTAATCCGCCAAACAAACGTGGCCTATGAGTATTTAGAAATAAATTATTTAATACTATTCAAATAAATACATACAATTTTCCAATTTGATAAATAAATTATTTATACATGTGGTAATCAAACCCATGTGAGTATTTATAAATAAATTATTTAATATTATTCAAATAAATAGATGAGGGTGTGTACTATATGTAGACACCCTATTTTGATCGTCCCTAAGACTTTGGCACTTTCTTTTAATTACCTGATGATGAAAATAAGAATATGTTATCTCAACAAAATTCTCAGTAACAAAGATAGAATTTGAGCTTTAATCCCAATCTACACATGTTTTAGCCAAATTATTTTAGGCCATATATTTTATTAGTTTATTAATATTGTACATAAGTTGGTATAAATTATACATTTTAAATATTTTATAATAAAATAAATTAAATAAAAAAATTGGTGTCTGTCGACACCCAACTACTAAACATATATATATATATATCTATATATATTATTGTTATTGTTTTATTACTTACATTTGGTGGTGCGTTACCACCATGCACTATGATTATATATATATTATAAAATTACTGTACATACTTTGAAAAAAACCTCCCCTCCACCGTTTCATCTTTTGTTTGTTTGTGTGAGATCATGAAATATCCTCTCACATAGATTGTAGAGATCCAACAACGAGATGAACTTGATCCCTGGGTATCTGCAAAGATGAGCATGATCGGCGCCAGCCAACCGGGGTTGCCAGCCAAAGGCACTCCGATGGTAAAGTTAGTCCTTTGATTGAAAGAATGAAGCTATAGAAATCAAGAGTGTTGCTGTGTAGTGTAGGGAGAGAGCACATACCTCCTCTTCTGGGATGTCCCCCCTTTATATAGATGTAGGGTGTGATACTTGTTTGGGTTGGACCCATTGTAGGCCTAGTTTGGGTTAACCCCAATAAGCTGATATATTTTTTTTTCTAGCTCCTACAATTGCCCCAAAACTTTCATTGTCTGCAGTAGAAGGAATGAGAGTTTTTCTTGCCGAGTTACGCTGTTCAAATAGCTGTTAGGTTTTTTTTGATAAAGAACACTCTGGATAAATGAATAAAATGTATGAATGAATGACTGCATGAATGCGTACATGCTTGAATGTATGTATAAATGTATGTATGTCTTGAATGTATGTATCAATGTATATATGTCTATGATAGGATGGGGGGGTGAGCTAAAACCCAGGAAGGAATCTAGTATAGAGAGGTTAAATAAAGGATGGCAATCATAGGACAAAATTATATCACATGAGTTCTAAACAAATCATAATGATGGGTCACGGTATTGTTAAACCCGGGCAAGGGTCGTAGGCCGCGGTATTATGACCCCCGGGCGAGGGTGCATGCCTCGGTATTATGACCCCCGGACGAGGATGTAGGCCACGGTATTATAACCTCTGGGCGCAGGTGTAGGCCACGGTATTCTAACCCTCGGGCATAGGTGTAGGCCTTTGCTGATGGCCCTCCAGGCTGAGTGCGAAGATTACACTATACTCGGAGACTTTTGTTGATTTTAAGTGGCGATCAAGTGCCAATTTTGCAAGGATTTTGAATAATGCATCCTGTGTCAGTGATGGCCTGTACCGAATGAGGTAGACGTGTTAATCACAAATAATATTGCTCTGCTTGTAAGGAATTGCCAAGTAGATGTTGGGCCAACTATTTAATTGCCGAGTAAATTTTGGGCCAATTAGCAGTGCTCGGTTTGCGTTTAGTCCAATGTAGACTTGCCCAATTGCTTTTGAATGACAGGTGTTAGTCGGAAGGAATGTAGATCGGACTTGCCCCATTGCCCTATGTTACGGGGAAGATTCGACTTTGATAAAATGACGGCACGTAAAAATATGCGAACTGTCGACTGCCAAATGCGAACGGTCTACTGCCAAGTGTGTAATGTATTGCCCTAAAACTAGCGCTTGCTTGGAGTGGTGTGAAAATGAGTGGGAGTTTGAAACTCAAGTAAATTTCTTTGTAATGTTTGTACCAAGTTGGCCGAGTATGCATGTATATCAGAGGTGCCGAGATGATGATAAGCTAATGTGCCCCAATTAGAAACAGAAAATTGACTAAGATGTCCCAGTGGGCAATAAATGGACAAGGTAACGTAATGAATGATCGGGGAAGACAGAGGACTATTTCCTAGCCCCAAGATTGGGTATGATGTGACCGTTGATTTTGCATTTAATGTTCCCGATTGGCCAATGTATTGAGCTCGATATGCTACTCAAAATTTGTAGAATTGGACCGTACGAATGTGTTCAGAAAGGTCCAAATAGTTGGAAATGACTATGGGATCGTGATAATGGAACTCCTGATGGCGTAATTGTAACCAAAATAGAACTGAGAGCTTAGATTAGCAGGGTGTAATTCAACCGCGAAGCATAGGATAATTCCTCTATTGGTTGGCTGGTTGTCTTCTCCAACGGACCACTTCACTTTCTACGCAAACTTTGATCGGCCCATATAGCTTCGTTTTAGCTCCGATTTTGACGTGGTTTGTGGCGTTGGACTTGTCTCAATGAGAACTTCACGCTGGTATGGTCAAAACTTGATTTCGTCAATTTTGAAAATTTTAGTTTTCTGAAAAGTTAGTTCGTTCCGCAACTACCGACGAGCTTTGGTTAGTTCTTGGCTCCTTGGGTTGGTGGGTTTGGACTCCTTGAATTGACATGAATCCGCTAGTATTTTCAGATGTGGATTTCGGCAAGCCGAGATGCTAGTATTATGCTGAGATATTGGTGCCGAATAATGTGCCAAATAATACTAAGTTACCAAATAATGTGCCGAATAATATTGGGTTACCGAATAATGTGCCGAGTAATCTTGCCGAGTAGCAATGTTAGCCAAATAAACATTGTGGTGTACTGTTTTGCCAAATACTATTGCCGAAGCTAAGTTGAGAATATGCGGAGTTGATAATGTTAATCAGTTGGTAATATGCCGAATGAAAAGCTGAACTTTGTAGATTTGCCGAGCAATTTGCTGAGTTGCGGTAGTGTTGACATGCAGTTGCATGGTCTCGCTGTAACGCTGCCGAGAAGCCTCGTTGAATTGCCGAATAGCTCTATTGTTCATAAACTTATGATCGGCAAGTTTCGTAATGGCATTTGTGTGAATTTCAATAGGTTGGTAGCTATATGGCATGACTGTGGCATTGCTGAATAACCAATGTGCTGCCGAGGGCGGTGGGTGAGCTTCAATGAACTAGCAAGCTGATGGGCCAATGGCAACGCCGACTAAGGGATGTTGCCGGGTAATGTTACTGGTAATGATGTTGCCGAATTGCGGAGTCATCCTTGGCTTGATGAATGTAATTTGGCTCTTTGCTGTTGTCATACCGCAGCGTATATAATGAATTGGCAACTCTTGGATTTCTTGCCTTGCCGAAGCCTCTTAGTTAGATTATTTTTTTTGACTTGACTTGCTGAAACCTCTCGGTCGGCTAGTTGGCAACTTCTTTTGCTGGCCGAAACGCGGCTCTAGTGCTTCCTTTCGATCTTGAGCATTACTTCGACGGAGCCTCACTTTGGCAAAGTTAGCGAGGTGTATGTTGGTTCCCATTATTTTTTCAGCAGAAATTGTGCACACTCATCTGCAGTTTGTGAGCCTTTTCTTCTTGAGATGAGTTATGGAAGTATCTTGTAGAAAGAGAGCATGGAACCCATTTGTTGTTATCATTTGAACTCTGCTCCTCAAGATATGCAACTGTCACAAGTTTCTAGCACCAATACATGCAATGCATAATATATAAATCAACTCCAAAAAATGCTGATTTCCGAGTTTAACTACTGCAAACCGTTGAATCTCAATGTTGCTGAGAAAAAATAATTAATTATGAAGCAAGATTTCTTCAAAAGCGAGTTCAAATATTAAAATAATTATGCGTTGAGTAAGCAATGTTGGCCGAATAATGATACCGAGCCGATTCGATGTAGGGAATGGAGAAATTTGATGGTATAGCAGAGGCAAATTTGATGCTTCCATGCATGGGTGTGCTGAACAATTTGGTGTCCTTACGGCTGCTGTATTGTATTTTATTTATTTATGTTTCGGTTGATTTATATTCATTGCTTTTTTTTTTCTTTTTTTTTGTATGCACATATATCTATAAATTTGGTCAATTCATTCAATAAAGGTTGGACACCACCTGTGAGTCTAAATGTATAAGATAGAATAAATAAATTGAATTTGGCCGAACAATTTTGTTGAATTGCCGAAAAGATGCTCTCTTTAAGAAAAGTGAAACCCATTTGTAGATAGAGAAAATGGAGATGCAAAAGTAGACCATGAATTCTATGTTGTTTTAAAACTTTTAATGAGAGTCACAGTGAACAAAAAGCTCCATTTTGTAAGCACAAACATATGTATATCCAAACCAAGAACCAATCTGAAAATAATTTTTAGAGAGCAAGATCAAGAGGGTCGTTAAAGTTTTACTTACAAGAACATGTTTGCTTTTCTCTTCGTTGAACTCTTGCAGACGTTTCCCACAGACGGCACCAGTTGTGAGACTATGAAATATCCTCTCACATGGATTGTAGAGATCCAACAAAGAGATGAACTTGATCCCTGGGCATTTGCAAAGATGAGCATGATCGGCGCCACCCAACCAGGGTTGCCGGCCGGAGACACTCCGATGATAAACTTAGTCCTTTGATTGAAAGCATGAAGCTATAGAAATCAAGAGTGTTGCTGTGTAGTGTAGGGAGAGAGCACATACCTCCACTTTTGGGGTGCCCCCCCTTTATATAGATGGGGGGTGTGATATTTGTTTGGGCTGGACCCATTGTAGGCCTAGTTTGGGTTATCCCCAATAAGCAGATATATATTTTTTTTCTAGCTCCTACAGTTTGCTATGTTTTTTGTTTGTTTTCTATGTTTGTTGCCTATAAAAGGATGGAGCAGGAATGCAAAAAGGAAAGGAGGAGAAAAAGAGAGAAAGAATTGGTGTGAGAGAGATCAGAAAGAGAGACATAATTGAGAGAGATTGAAAAGAAAATCTGAGAAAAGAAAGAAAAGAAGAAAAAAAAAAAAAAGGAAAAAAAAAATTTGTTAAATATATATTTTTTTGAATCAAACATTTCTTTCATTCTCTTTATTGCTTCAAAAATCAACCACTAAAGTTGAAATTCCGAATTTTGAACTGAGAATTGATAACATAATCCACAACCTTGAAAGTGATCAAAAGAAAGTTTGACAATTAAAATAAGAGGACTATTATTAGCACCTGCATATTTTCTTAGGATCCCCCACTTCTTTGAACACCCACCTAACAAAATGAGTTTTCTCAATTTTCTTTTTAAACCCCACCTTAATATCAACTATACCCTTTCCCCAACCCAACCATTGTCACCCTCAACCACATCCTTTCTCCACCATCCCTACCTCCAGTGACCAACCTGTAACATGATTAAAAAAATAAAAATAAAAATCCACACAAGAAGAAAATAAAATATGATGCAATCCAAAATCCATGAAAGAGTACAAAGAGATCTTAA
Organism: Camellia japonica; assembly: GCA_030407325.1. Classification (NCBI taxonomy): domain Eukaryota; kingdom Viridiplantae; phylum Streptophyta; class Magnoliopsida; order Ericales; family Theaceae; genus Camellia; species Camellia japonica. The sequence goes on along the minus strand of JAPPVO010000031.1, from coordinate 54,837,364 downwards.
TATAGAAAAATAGCATCGAAACCCCAACATAAACAAATGTGAAATTGAATTAAAACCCTACTCAGTTTCAACGAATGGGATTTTCTCATTGGTGGTAAGAGTAACGTCGACAGTGGGAGGCGCTGTGGTACCGTTGGGTGTAGATCCAGAGGTAGATCTGGACTTGACGGCGTCGAGCATGCATTTGCTGATCTCGTTGGAGTAGATTTGGAAAATCTCGATGTCATTTCATTAGCAGAGGCAGAGGTAGAGGCAGAGGTAGAGGCGGCGACAAAGGCCTTGTCCTCGATGCGGTGGGCGGTGGTGTCAGCCTCATCGTGGGACATGGAGCTGTAGTGCTTGGAGAGGACGGAAGGCTCGAAGAGGGTTTCGATGGGGCAATTGATGACGGCATCGTGTGTGTGCTGCGACAGAGGCCATATGTTGAAGGATATGTTGGCCATTTTCTCTGGTTTTTTGAACTCTTCGTGGAGGTGTTCGGTGTCGGCCATTGTTGGGGGTTGTAGTTCTTTTTGTAATGGTGGGGTGGAGGGTGGTCAGATTTGGTGATGGCGAAGAAGTTGCTGACCGGAATAGAGATGGAGATGGGTTGGTTTGGGTGTGGGGGTTAGGTTAGGGTTAGGTTTGGGGTTAGGGTTGAAGGGATAGAGATGGGGTCAAAAATGGAAATTGATGTTAAGACAAAATTGTAATAAAAAAAATATAAAAAAGATGGGGTCCAGAGAAAAAAAGTAGGGGCATTTAGCAATCCTCTTAAAATAATTAATCATTTTCTCCAAAGGTAAATTTTTATAATTTTCTCATTTATTTCCTTTCTATTTCTCCTGTTTTAAATATGTGATATAAATATGCGATTTAGGTTTGTTAAAAATATTTTTCTTATTTTAAATATGTGATTTAGATTGTTAAAAATGATTAGCTGAATCACCTAATGTAATTTGTTTACTAAGTGTATATATATTTTTTGGTGTAGTGGTGGGTAAAACCACCACGCACATCATGTTTCATAAAATAAAAAAATATAAAAGCTGTCTAATCTTCCTTTACTGATCCTAGTGTTTAAATATTATTTGCAGGGAAATTCAACACAAGACTTGGTTTGGCTCGATGGTTAAGGTTCTAGAGATTGAAACATAGGTTAATGGGATATGTCTTTTTGTTTCATTTTTTATTTTTATTTTATATATTACTATTTGTGGATGATGATGTCAACATGACGCAACGCTGTCATTAGCAAACGAAATATTCCTCGGTGGTAACAGAATATTTCCTGAATTCTAAGAATTGTACTATGGCCCAAAATTTTCAAATAATTGTGGTGTGGCCCGACTTTCTAGAAGGATTTTCAGTAAGGCACCTAGAAATGCAGCGAAGTTATTCCTGGCTAAAAGGACTGTTTTAGACACAACTATGAAGTTAGAATTGTGAAATTTTGAATGATTTTTAAAGATTGTCAGATTAAGTTTTAATTTTGGCCACACAAACGAAATGAGATAATTTGTGAATGTTTGTTAAAATTTTCAATTGATAATTTTGTATATATTATATCATTTCTCTTGGAAAGGTTTTGTTTGCTTTGTTTTGGTCTTGTTGCATGAAAAACAAGAATTCCCAAAAGATTTTCCAAAGGCGAAATAGAGCAGCAAACAAATTTTTGGTGGATGATCTCCAAGGCCTATGCAGTTTCTATTTTTCTGTTAATTTGAGTGTTTTGTGAGGTTTTTATTTTGTTGTAATTTTTTTTTCATCTTCCTCGAATTTGTAATATTTAAAAGGGCAAATTATAGAAATGGTTCCTATAATTTACCCATGGTTTCATTTTGGTCCCTGCACTTCTAAATGTATCAATTTTGCCCCTGCAGTTTGGTTTTTGGCTTAAAATGGTCCAATAGTTAACAGTCATCGAACTTTTGGACGAAAACCCCATGCGTGCCTTGCACGCATAGGACTTGCAAGGGAAGAAATCAACCATTCATAGTTGGTTGGCCATTTTCACACACGCATGAGACTTGTAGGGAAGAAATCAGCCATTCATAGTTGGTTGGCCATCTTCACATGGCTCATCATGCAATAACTAGGGTCACCACCAAACAAACAACCAATGGATAAGAGGGTGATGACGTATACTTTCTATATATGAAATAAAAAATATAAATTATAAATTATAAATTAAATTTAATTAAAAATAATAAATTAAAAATTATGGCCTTATAAATTAAATTTTTTTGTGTTGTTAAAAAATTAAATTTATATATTAAATAAAATTATTTTTTAGTGTTGTTAATTTAAAATTATATATTAAATAAAAAATATAAATTATAAATTTAGTTTAATTAAAAATTATGGCCTTATAAATTAAAATTTTTTAGTGTTGTTAAATTATAAATTATAGATTACAAATTTAAAATTATATATTAAATAAAAAATATAAATTATAAATTACAAGGATAAAATAGTCTTTTGTTCATTTATCCTATCTACTCCATCTAATCAAACATTGGATTTACTAAAAATAGTCTTTTTCAGACATCAAATCCTATGAGAAAACAAACACGGGATACACATCCAATCAAATCAAATAGTCCAGAGGATTCACAGTCCCAGCATTCAAGTCCAATGGATTCTAACAGATTGGATAATTTTAGTGAATCCAATATTTGGTTGGACGGACTGGATAGGATAAATGAACAAAAGACTATTTTACCATTTTTTAATTGTTTACTAAGTAATAGTAATATTAAACATATCTTTAATATTTTAACTATTTTTAACTAGATTAAATATAAATTTATCTTATTTTATTTTTTACACAATTAAATAAATTTATTTTTTAAAAATTAAATAAATAAAATATCAATAAAAATATATGTTATTTTTTTAATTAAAATTTTAAATAAATTTTTTTTAAAAATAATAATAATTAAATAAAACATATATTACAATTTAAATAATGAAATTAAATAAAGTATAAACAAAATTTTAAAATAAAACATCAATAAAATATCTATAAAAAATTAAATAAATAAAACATCAATAAAAAGTTAAATAAAATTATTTTATTTTTAAATTAGACATTTAAATTTTATTGAATTTTACTAAATATAATACATAATTAAATAGTAGAGGGTCAAAATAATAGTCCCCCCCCCCCCCCCCCAATTTTAATTATGGTCATTTGACCCTCTACTATTTAATTATGTATTATATTTAGTAAAATTCAATAAAATTTAAATGTTTCAATTTAAAAGTAAAATAATTTATTTAACTTTTTATTGATGTTTTATTTATTTAATTTTTTAAAATATTTTTTATAGATATTTTATTGATGTTTTATTTTAAAATTTGTTTATATTTTATTTAATTTCATTATTTAAATTTTAATAGATGTTTTATTTAATTTCATTATTTAATTATTATTATTTTTTCAAATAAATTTATTTAAAATTTTAATTAAAAAAATAGCATATATTTTTGTTGATATTTTATTTATTTAATTTTTAAAAAATAAATTTATTTAATTGTGTAAAAAACAAAATAAAATAAATTTTTATTTAATCTAGCTAAAAATAATTAAAATATTAAAGATATGTTTAATATTGCTATTACTTAGTAAACAATTTAAAAATGATAAAATAGTCTTATGCTTATTTATCTTATCCAGTCTGTCCAATCGAACATTGGATTCATTAAAAATAGTTCTTTTCAGACATCAAATCCTATGAGAAAACAAATGCATGATACACATTCAATCCAACCAAATAGTCCAGGGGATTCACAGTCCCAGGATTCAAGTCCGATGGATTCTAACGGACTGGATAAGAGGGAATTAGAATCCATCGGACTTGAATCTTGTGACTGTGAATCTCCTAAACTATTTGGTTGGATTGGATGTGTATTCTGTGTTTGTTTTCTCATGGGATTTGATGTTTGAAAAAGACTATTTTTAATGAATCCAATGTTTGGTTGGATGGACTGGATAGGATAAATGAGAAAAAGACTATTTTACCCTTGTAATTTATAATTTTTTTATTTAATATATAATTTTAAATTCGTAATCTATAATTTATAATTTATAATTTAACAACACTAAAAAAATTTAATTTATAAGGCCATAATTTTTAATTTATTATTTTTATAATTAAATTAAATTTATAATTTATAATTTATATTTTTTATTTAATATATAATTTTAAATTAACAACACTAAAAAAATAATTTTATTTAATATATAAATTTAATTTTTTAACAACACTAAAAAAATTTAATTTATAAGGCCATAATTTTTGATTTATTATTTTTAATTAAATTAAATTAAATTTATAATTTATAATTTATATTTTTTATTTCATATATAGAAAGTACACGCCATTATGTTCTTATCCATTGGTTGTTTGTTTGGTGATGACCCAAGTTATTGCATGATGAGCCATGTGAAGATGGCCAACCAACTAAGAATGGCTAATTTTTTCCCTTGCAAGTCCCATGCGTACAAGGCACGCGTGGGGTTTCCATCCAAAAGCCCAACGACTGTTAACTATTGGATTATTTCGAGCCAAAAACCAAACATCAGGGGCAAAATTGATACATTTAGAAGTGCATGGACCAAAATAAAACCACGAGTAAACTATAGGGACCATTTCTGTAATTTGCCCTATTTAAAATGTTGTAATAATTTCCCGCCCTGCTTCTTTCTATCCCGTTCTTTTACTTGCTTTCTTTTTTTTGTGAATACGCATCATATTTTGTTTTCCTATACATCCATGCTTTGCATCCATATTTCATGCATCTTGATTTGACTGAGTTTGCATTTGTGGATTTAATCAATTTCTATATAATTATGTGCACTATCTCATGGTTTTGAGATGATTCACGTGTCATATCTTAGAAGTCGAATCTTTAGTTGCATCTCATGAGTGAATTGTATTAAGATTTTGTATATAAGATCATGCATATTTTACTAACTTTGTTTTGTAATTGTTCGCGGGACTTCGGTAAATATATAAGTTTTAATGCTTTAGCATCCCGCTTGTGTGTATTTTTCTTATTATGTTTAAGTATCCTACCATGTGGCTACTTGCTTACATGATATAACCGTATGAATGCCAGTAGATGAAGATTATGTCACTTAGTTTGGAATGATGTTGATTTTTCATGTTTGTAAACTCAATTTATTTGGGTTGTACATCTTCAAAACTTTTTTAAAATACATGAAATCAAATTATTCCAAAATGAATGGCATAGTCTATACTTGTATGCTTCACATAGTAAATTTTATGATTTATTAAATAATCAGAACATGAACATATAAAGAAAATAAAATTCATATCATGGTTTAGTAAAGGCCGATTTTTTGATCGAGTGAGTGAGAGTGCTCAAAATGACCTTCTCCCTTCATACCTAAGGTTCCGAGCCAAGCATCCTTGGTTACGACGAACATTGGCCTTGGCACGAGTCACGGGATTCCTAATTTTTCCAAAATAAATATTAGGTGGCAACTCTAAGATCTGATGACGCAGTCTATTTGTGACAATAATTTTGTAATAAAATGAATATTTTATAAAGTTGTCAAATCTAGACTCTCATCTATGTTTCACATTGCACTCCTGAAACTAGATCAAAGAAATTGAGGGTCCGAATTGTTTAACACGCACGGGTACCCCCGGACATGTTACAGTTTCTGACAACTCTGCTGGGGATTTTATAAAATCTTGACTCAAACTCTATGATATGACTTTTATTTTCAAATTATATGTTTATTGCATTGCATGCATTAGTACACTTAAAGTCCCTGTGTTGCCTAGATACTGGTGGGAGCACAGACACACTTTTTGTGACATTACACCTATCTCTACGTTACTTTGGAGGCCTTGTGTTATAACATTTTTTAGATCTGTCAAAAAAGTAGCTCTGATATCTAAGGTTCTCAAACTCCGAAGAGAGGCTGTATTGACTCTTCTGATTTCTTGGGATCTTCATTGGTTATGACCTAAAGGACTCTTTGGTAATGTCACTTTGACTTCAACTTCTAAAGTAGAGCCAACCTTGTACATATAATGAGCTATAGTACCTTTTAAAATTAGGACAGGATGCTCTCCCATTTCTAGGATGTATGATACAGCTTGTTTGAATAATGAAACACTAGATCATTTCAAAGGTAGGACATGATAACCCTAGCCTCCATAGGGGTATTTGTTCTTTTTCCTGCTATGTGCAATGTATGGGATCTGGGGTTCTCAAATTTTGAACAGTGGTTTAGGAATGTCAATTTGTAGAGTTTAGTGTTTTTTTTTTTTTTTGTGTGTGTGTGTGGGGGGGGGGGGGGGGAGGGGGGGGCATACAATGATCAGTTGTGCGAATTAGGCCAAAGTGCTACCATAGTTCAGATTGGAAGTTCCATTTCATTTTTGCTAAGTTGTTGTAGCACCATTGCTTCAGAAAAGTCCAATATCCCACAAAGTCTACCCGTGTAAATAAATAGAACTTGTGGGTTATTCGACCATTTTTGTAATTGGGGAGTGACTACCTGTTGATTGCACGGGCTTTATTTTGAATGTTGTGGATGGCCCACACTTTGACTAGCAATTTGATTTTGAGTTCTGAATTGAGTATTAAGTCTAAGTTTGATTCCACCAAGTTTGTAGAGTTGGGATCAGGCTCGAGTCATTCTAGTGAGTTAGAGTCTGTTGATTTCGGGAGTGCTAACTTAGACATTTCTATCCTGTCTAGGTCTTCTTTGTCATTTTCTTTTGAGTCTGTTGTCATCGCTCAATCGTAGTTTCTTTTCAATAAAAATGCCATAGATTCTGCATACTTCTCCGTGCCTTTAATTCATTGCATTGACCAAAAATTACAAAACTTTTTTCAAAACTATGATAAAAATGAAGAGGAAAAAATTCCTTGAGATTTGCAAATTTTGATCGACTGAGAGGAAGAGATGTGTTCTAAGCCCTTGATGAATGAGATCATTTCTATTAATGTGGGTATTGAGAAGGATCCGAGCTTGGTCCATATTGGTTTTATATTGTCTTTGTAAGAACACGACCGATTAGTCACTATGTTAAAAGATTTCAAAAAATATTTTTGTGTGGTCCTATGAAGACATGCCTGGAATTGATCTTGAGATTATACAGCATAAGATCCCTCTTGATTTGAGGTCCGACCTCCTTAACTTTCAAATCTTGATTCAGAATGTTCAGTAATCAACCAAAGTATAAGGCTTACATAGCCTGAATGGACGTAGCCCTTGAACTAGGGGCAATAAGGTCAGATGTGATTCAGATTGGAAACAGCCATTGAATTAGGAGCAATAAGGTTGAATGTGACAAACATTCAAATTGGATCGTTTCTGAAGCTAATGAAGACCGAAAAAGAAGGCAAATCTCGAAATCTGAGAGAATGAGTTTTATTATTGAAGGACAATCGAGTTCCTATCCACAATACTAGAGGCAAATTTAGACCCAATTGGAGGGATCCCTACATCATCAGATTTATCTAGTCAAGAGTAATGGCCATTCTCATGGATTTAGATAGTTTAGAACTTTCACAACCAATCAACATGGACAAGCTAAAGAAGTACTGTCCTTGAGAAGCTCACTGGGCTGACAACTTGGAAGGGTGACCTAGGCAAAAATTAGAGTACAAAAAAAAAATAAATAAATAAAATAAAAAAACTCGCAAGGTTGAAAACCCGAAAGGGCTATTTTGGCAAAAGTTAGAGCACAAAAGGAGAGTGTCAATACCCGATTGAACCTTCGCCAGAACTACGTATGGCCTAATTCCTATCTTTGGGATACGTAGGCAGCTTCATCTTAAAGTTCGGCCCTAATCATTTTTTAACTCACTCATCTTGTCCATGTTTAATTAGTGTATCTTTATTCGACTCAGCTATCCATATTTGATTAGCTTGTCCCCATTTTATTCAATTGTTCTATTTCTCCTTCATGACAAGTTCAGTTGCAAGACAAATTCAATTATACACCTCAAAGGTTGATTTCAAGTTGATCGAGTAGTGGTCATATGCGAAAATAGATTTTGAGGACTTTTAATGAAGTTGACTGATTTTCTAAAAAATTATTCCATTTTTGCAAACTCAGACCATTCTTTGGACCAAAAAGGGAAAATTTTCAGTGTTCACAGCCTGACTCACATGATTTCAAAACGGAGAAGTGGAACAAGCATGCTAATCAAACTCTTATGTTGATCAAAATCTTTTTAGTCAAAAAACCAAAAGAAAAGGACAAAGCGATGAACTAGGGGCACAGTCGAGTCAGGTTTTCTATCCTTTACTTGCACTTCGAATTCTCGTCACCTTAATCAAGCAATCGTCAGAAAATGCACAATAGTTGTCACCGGTGATGCTTTTCTGTCGGGCGGTCGGGCGGTGATGTTTCGTTTTGTGTCCATTTTATTCCAGCAAACATAAAGGGGTGTGTTTGGGATGGTTTTACTCATTGTCGCTGGCGATACTTTTCCGTCTGACGATTGACCAGTGTTGCTCTGTTTTGTGTCCATTTTATTCCGGCAAGCGTAAAAGGTGCGTTTGGGATGATTTTTGCTTCATTTTCATTTTATTGAGTTGTGTTTTGTGTTTTCATCAGTTATAGGCTCAATATTCAGTTCAAAATTCATTACAATGCAGCGATTTTCAAGTTCAAAATTCAAAACAAAATGATTTTTATGCTCAGTATTGTGCCATTCATGCCATCTGGATTTACAGAACCAAACTTTTTTTTTTTTTTTAAACTTCAAGGATCAAGCCCCGATCAAATTTGTACAAACGAGAGTTGAAGCTATAGGTGCCCACTCCCATGCATATATACAACAACAACAACAACAACAACAACAACAAAAAAGAAAAGAAAAGAGAGAGGGGTTTGTTTTCTTTTCCGATGAAGGTCACACGCCGACCTCACTTACTCGACTCTCCCGCGATCTCTTCATCTTGATTTTGTCTTGGGAGACCCTTGAAGACCCTGCCTCAATGCTTACAAAACCGCCGAGAGAGTTGACTCCCCACTAACCATCAAACGTAGAATACGACGGAACTCCGAATCGGGGCCATGGAGGTAGCCTGCCATTTTAGCTCTTTATTCTCCACCTTCAGTGTGCTAATCTCTGCTCACGCATCCTTGTACTTGCGTTAGAGCAGAGAAAGTTGGGCGTTTAATCGGTGTACTTCACTTGTCCTGTTTTGCAGTCGGTGAGACAAATTAGAGACCACAGTCACTATCTCCATACAAGACTTCAGCATGTAGTGGTTGGCTTCAATGTCAGATTGAGCTGCCATTATTTGCTCGACTGATAGCTTAGGAAAGTTTAGAGTAGGAGCAAGGGACTCTGTCCAGGGGAGCTTGTGGGATCATTAAGGTCTGGACAGAGAGTAAGGGGATGGAACAAAGCCATCTATTAGAGGAGAGAGGTGTAAAAGAAAGGATTCGTTTAATATGCATGTATTTTGATTTTGTGTGTATATCATGTACTCTGCGGATCCTTTCTTTTATACCTCTCTCCTCTAACACATGGCTTCGTCCGTCTCCTTACTCTCTTTCCAGACTTTAATGATCCCATAAGCTCCCTTGGACAGAGTGTCCCTGCTCCTACTCCTCTCAACTTTCCTACGCTGTCAGTCGAGCAAATAATGGCAACTCAATTTGACATTGAAGCCAACCACTACACGCTGAAGTTTTGTATGGAGACAGTGGTTGCGGTCTCCAATTTGTCTCACCGATTGCAGAACAGGACAAGTGAGGTACACCAATTAAACGCCCAACTTTCCTAAGCTATCTTCCTGTGTTGGCCCTTCGTCTTGGCATTACGATGCCTCTTCTTGATTGGTTCTGGCGAACAGGGGCTCGTCGACTGTATAGAATTCTGCGTTTCTGATCGTCCACGCTTTGAGCCCGGCGTGTTCATGTTTTTCCAAAAACTCTCTGTAACTAGAACCCTCCCCAGGATTGCATAATATAATACTTGGAATCCCGCCCTTTATTTTCTTTGGGCGGGCATATTTACAATTTGAAAAAAATTCCCGTTGGGCGCCAATAAACTCCCGCCAATGTTTCAAAAATTGTGGGGCCACATCATCGATTATGTTGTAGAAAGCATCATCCTTGTGGTCCCTCAGATCGATGTGGCCAGAATAATAATTGTGGGGCCCCAAAGACCGGGCCCAACATGTTTTCCCAATTCTAGATGGGTCTTCAATTATAATGCTTTTGGGCCTATGCGGTCTTTGGGCTTCGTCCTTTGTATTTTCTGCAACCCATTGCTGTATAGCTGCTGGGACGATCCATTCTGTGTCTGTAAATGGATGAACATACGGCAACGGCGGATTAAATGAAATCCGATCATAATTGGATGACAACTTGTCATAATTCAGCCAGAAACATTTGGGATCGCCATTTCTTACCAGTGCCAGTGCTTCGTCCTTGGTGGTGGCAGCAAGTGCGTTGCGATATATATTTTCTTTGTTATTCTGGTTAGCGCAGCAGCCCCCCTCACGGAATTCGCCCCATTCCGTGTAGTCTCCGTGTTTGGAGATATATTCCAGTCACTATCTCCATACAAGACTTCAGCATGTAGTGGTTGGCTTCAATGTCAGATTGAGCTGCCATTATTTGCTCGACTGATAGCTTAGGAAAGTTTAGAGTAGGAGCAAGGGACTCTGTCCAGGGGAGCTTATGGGATCATCAAGGTCTGGAAAGAGAGTAAGGGGATGGAACAAAGCCATCTGTTAGAGGAGAGAGGTGTAAAAGAAAGGATTCGTTTAATATGCATGTATTTTGATTTTGTGTGTATATTATGTACTCTGCGAATCCTTTCTTTTATACCTCTCTCCTCTAACACATGGCTTCGTCCGTCTCCTTACTCTCTTTCCAGACCTTAATGATCCCATAAGCTCCCTTGGACAGAGTGTCCCTGCTCCTACTCCTCTCAACTTTCCTACGCTGTCAGTCGAGCAAATAATGGCAACTCAATTTGACATTGAAGCCAACCACTACACGCTGAAGTTTTGTATGGAGACAGTGGTTGCGGTCTCCAATTTGTCTCACCGATTGCAGAACAAGACAAGTGAGGTACACCAATTAAACGCCCAACTTTCTCTGCTCCAACGCATGTACAAGGATGTGCAAGCAGAGATTAACACACTGAAGGCGGAGAATAAAGAGCTGAAATGGCAGGCCACCTCCATGGTCCGATTCGGATTTCCGTCGTACTCTACGTTTGATGGTCAGCGGGGAGTCAACCTAAGAAATTTAAATAACCTTCATGTCTAGCGCTTTCCTCTTTTACAAAAAAATATATATATAAAAAGGAAAAAAACAGAAAATGGTTTGTTTGTTAAATTGACAAAAGGTGGATCACACAAAGATCCCAAGTGAAAAAGCTAATGAACATTGAAAATAAAGGAAAATTTGAAAGAGCAACATTTTAAAGGCCCTCATAACCACCTCCTGCAAAACAAAATGACAATATTCAGATCATATTTTGTTGAAATAAAAAGGAAAAAGAATAAAAAAAGGTAGTGAATGTGAAGTATGTCTTGTGTGTTGAAGAGAGACCAAAATACTCATTTTAAAAAAATTTCCCTTTGCAATTAGACACAGATAAAAAGCGTGGGATTTTAAAAGAAGTTTATCCTTCAACAATTACTTGGACAATTTGGTAAAGCTACTTTAATGCCTCGTTTTTTTTGTTTATTTATTTATTTTTAATTTTTTTTTTAAGGAAGACAACTTTGGTCAGACTAGTCCCCCGAGTACATGCAATCCCCCTATCCCACATATACCAGGAAACTATCAGGTACAAGCCTTGGGTGCGGCCCCAATGGAATCGGGATCAAAGGCCTCATGGGATTCGAACTCCTAACCTACACTTCCTGAGGCTCTTATCATGGCTCAACCTGTCACTCAGCTAACCCCTTGGGGTTTAATGCCTTGTATTTTGGGGGAAAACAAATAATTAAAAACCATGAGACAAGTTTCGGTACCTATATTTTAGCAAGCAGTACGACAATCCGAAGAATGCATTTGCACTAAAATTATGTCATTGTCTCATGATCTCAAACAGCCACTAAACATGTGGGTTTACATCAGTTTGAAAAAATAGTGTATCAAAATTTTATAATGACATAGTAGAATTATCGTAGTTCCAGTATCACTGACTATACAACTGACACCACAAGATCAAACTAAAATCAAACAGAGAAGAGAAACGGGCTTTTGTTGTTTCCATTAAGAAATGGTTACTGGTAAGAAAAGGATTGCTGATTGTGATGTAGCGTGGGCCTTCCACTTACTTCGTTTCTCCCCCACCCTTGTGTGTGGTTTGGAATTTCCTCTCCACTTTTTCATCAGTGTAATAATTTGAAGCATCAATCAAGGATAGGAGCAGGTGTCTTTTTGGTCTCCCCACAAAGGCACATTTTGCCTACACATCTATTTTAAAGAGATATGTTCTAACAATGTCACTGAGTACCAAGCCTTGATCATTGGTCTACAAATAGCTATTGAACAGAAAAACACTAACCTTGAAGTCAAGAAAGACAACCTAGTTGCAACCTTTCAGTATGCAACTTGTCTAATTGAAAAAATGGCAGGAGTTGTGTTTGAACATGTATTACGAATAGAGAACTGTATAGCAGATGCAATTGCCAATCTAGTAAGAACATTGGTGTTGTTAGAAAGGTCAAATAGTTGATATCCCTATATGTCAACGATGGGTATTGCCACAACTGCTGAAATGCCGCCTCGTAGAAACAAATACAATTTCAGACCTAGCCATCGAAGCTAATGATTGGAGGATGTCAAATTGCCAATTATAAACTATATTGAACACGGGAAGCTGCCTGACTATCCTCATCATAGGATTGAAATACTCCTCAGCTCATTTACTACAAGGAAATTCTATTATATCGATCATTTGAAGGAGTCATTCTTCACTGACTAAGAAACCAATGGAAGAGGCCCACTTTGGGATCTGTGAGGCTCCTCGGTTTGAAATAAGTTGTAACTTATGTGGGCCAAGACTGTCATATAGTTTAGACTCATGCGATTAGGAGCAATGGCTTCTTATGTGTAATAGCACTTCAAGAACTTCCCATTGATTGGACCAATCCTTAAATCTTCTTTATCAATGATCTTGTAAGCTCCATTAGTGTAGATCTCCGTCACCACATATGGGTCATCCCATTTTGATAGGAACTTGTTGCCAATTCAGTGGGTAATGATGATGGGTCTTTGAACAACAAACACCAATTCCCCAACTTTAAAAGATAAAGGTCTAACCTTTTTATTAAAAGTTGTAGAGAATCAAGCTTCATAACACTCAAGTCCTTGTTGAGCTTCAGGTCTTTTCTTATCCAATGCTTCCAATTCAGCAAAATGTAACTTCACATTCTCGTCATTAGTGAGACCTTGTATGACTATCCTTAGTGAAAGGATTTGTTGCTCCAGAGGACAGACAACTAAAACAACATAGATGAGGGAGCATGGAGTGACTTGTGTTGAGGTACGACAAGTAGTGTGCTATCCCAAAGAACTCTCTAATCCTTTCATGGTAGTCTCTCTTGGACTTATAGACTACCTCCTTCAACAGGTTGCCCAAGATTTTGTTGAACGTCTCTACGAATCCATTGGCCAGTGCATTGTAGATTAGGGAATTGCATTGCTTGATCCAAACCTTTCACAGAACTTGTGCATTAAGTTGTTGTAGAAGGGTGTCCCATTATCAATACTGATATAGTGAGGCACACCATATCGATAGATTGTATTCGAGTTACTGAAGTCGACAATAGTTTCCTTCTTCACTTCTTTGAGTGGGACAACTTCAACCCACTTGGAAAAGTCTGGTACTAATCCATAAGGAGTCATAATGGACATTTTTATGCCTAATCATAAAAAAAAAAAAGAAGAGGAAACAGAAACAGAAACATCAAAAAAGTCCTAAGGCTACCTAAGGCTGGAAGAATGTTCTCAAAATTCAAATACAATGATGTTCACCAGGGCTATCCTCTCAACCGGGGAATCCCAATCTACCTTTGTGCCTTCAAAGGTACAAAATAAATGCAAGCCTTGTTAAAATTTTTCTAGAAATTTATGCAAATTCAGTGGTAAAATAATTGAATCCAAGTATCCAACAATTGCCTCAACCTGCTAGAATTTTGTACTAATTGCTTTGTAGGCTATAAGATTATGAAATATCCAAAGCTCACGACTACTTGGACTTCAATGAAATGGGTGCTGCTTCTGCAGTTCCCTAGAATTTCATCCAGCTCCAAAATTTATTTTCCATAAAGCAATGTGCCATCAAGCCTAGAGACTTAACCAAAAAAAAAAAAAAAAATACATAAATAAAGCCTAGGTTTTCTATTCCCTTGAACCTCATACATGACCTATGAGCTTCATGACTCTCTAACCATGTCTCAACAATGAGGCAAAGTTTACCGCATCTCAAGCAAACTAAAATGTACCTGCTCCAAGTATAACTCCCACATAAAAAGATAAAAATGATTAGCCCAAGTATAACTCCAATTCTTTGTTATTCTCCCCTTCTTTTAACTGTCTTAATCAAGTTTCAATCATCAGCTTGTCTCCTTCAATAACACTAGTTCCTCAATTTCACCTTTGATTATAACTCCAGTAATTCGCTTTGCATTTGTTTAGACCTACCCATTCATGTTGACCTTCACAACTTCCCATAAACTTATTTTATTAGTCAACTTACCTTGAGAAGCAAAAAGAACAACAATCATAAAACTTTTTACTAGACAGACATGAATTTTTCCGCTCTCCTCTCCAAATCCACATTGTAGAGCAATTTATGTTCAAGCTTGAAGGGTTTTGTATATGGCTCACTCCACGGAATTACAACACAACGGTGGGTAAACTTGAGGCCATAGGGTTTAGGGTTTAACGCAAGGCATTGGGGAACAATCAATATACCTTTGACATGAATTTGAACTCCATTATTTATGAAAGTAGTGTAACGTTCTTGTTTGTAGATTATATAAATGTCTACAAAAAGTTATCAAACCACAAGCTCAAAGAAAACAGTATTGTCACAAAAAAAAAAAAAGTAATCAATTCACATGCTGGAAAGAGGATACTGCAGTTAGAAAGGACCTCATTCCCCAGCTGATCTCCCAACCCTTTCTCTTGCACAAAACTTAACATTAAATCCTCTTCAAATAATAAGATCATCTCATCTTTCAACATTCCAAATTTATCTTCAATAATCATGATGACAGAGTTGAATCACAAAACCCACCCACAAAACTCCCCACTCATATAGAAGACTAAAGATAAATCGTGGTCTTTTACAAGATCATTTAACATACCCAATATAATGACAGCACAAAGACCCCCCTGGAAAAATCATATATCTAGCCCGTCTCACATATTTACTACTTCTACGTCTCTTTCCCTAGAAATAATCATTCAAATTAAGATTAATAACCCCCGACTCTGTTCATCTCATTAATAATGGATTTACGAAATATATTTTAAAAATACATAACAAATTTTATTTCAACACAAACCCATAAGACCTCATATTAGGATAGGCCTTGCTAACAGGTCTCATAGTTGTAGACACCCCATTTTTGACCGTCCTCAAGACTTGGACGTCACCGTTTGAACACTCGATGATTATCCATGTTTGTGTTCGTTTGGAGTTCCCGGAGGTCTCGGCTATGCGCCCTGCCTCAGGATCTCTGAACTCAACCGTTTTGTGTCTGGTTTTGCACCAAACACTTGTGTTTTGCCTTGGAGGGGCAGGGAATGCCTTGTGAGGCATCCCCACACACCACCGGCAGTGGCTAGAGGCCACCGGCTGGTTTTTGTTGCCACCGGCAATATATGTGGCCGGTCAGCACTCTTTGTTGCCGGTCGGCAGTCATTTTTGTCAAAATGACATTTTTGGCCAGCCGACTACTGTTCATCTGCTTTTGCAGATATTTTAGGACAGCTGTGTGGCATTTGGCTCCCCTCTATACACGTGTATGGAGGGATGCTCTCCTTGTAAGCTTGTTGTATAAGCTTTACAAGTTGGTTGCATATAAGAGAAGGGTCTCTTCTCTTGGGAGAGGAGAGAGAATTTTGGAGAGAAAAACACAGAGAGAAGCTCTGGTTTTAGGGTTAGGGTTGATACATATCTCCTATATCTCTTTTTCTCTCTTATGTTCTAGGTGTTTTAGTCCATATTATTGCACACAAACACCTAGTGCTTCACCTTCCTTTGGCTACTGGGGTTCTAAGGGCTTGTCCTTGCTATTTTTGACTGGATTGAAGCTTAAGGAGGCAACAAGATCACCATTGTTGAAGGAAGGCTTCAAGGGTAAGAAACTAGTCCTTTTACCCCCATTTTTGCATCCTATTTCTACCTATCTTAGAGCTGTTTTTGTGTTTAGTGTATAACATAAAAAAGTTCTGTTTTTAGGCCCTCTTGATTGTTTGTTAGAGTGTTTTGTGTTTGGGTGTGTTTGACCACCCTTAGGCCTTGAAAGGCCCCATTTTTGTGCTATTTTGTGCAAGTTTCGAGACTTTAGTGTTTGGGCCTCTTCACCACTGAAATGTTGAGGGATTTCAGTGGTGGAGATGGTGCCTTGAAGTCTCAAAAAGGGGAGGGCCACCCCCTCTCCTTGTTGTCCTTGAAAGGACTAATCTTGGCCTCTTAAGGGAGCATCTAGCTTAGGCTCTTGTTGATCATGCCATGGCTGTATTTTATGCTTATATTGCCATGATATAACTTTGTATTAAGTTAGTTTTGGTACACCATGCATGCCTTGCATACCTACCTTGTAATGCCTTGTTGTTGCCTTAATATGCCTTGGGTTGTAAACCATTATTCTAGCATGTTTTAGGCTTAGTCTTGTGAAGCTTTTGTGCTTGTTTTGCCATGTATGAGGTCTGTCCTAGGTTGTTTGGGTTGGCCCTAGCATGCATTGTGTAGCCCCTTTGTATATTTGGGCTTGTTGGCTTTAAGTGCATAAGTGTATAGCATGCATGGCTTGCATTATTTCAGTGGTTTGGAACCACTTAGCATGATATTTCAGTCCATTTAACATGTTTGCATACTTGCCTTAGAGGCTTCATTGTTGCTTTGAAAGCTTGTGTTGTATGCTCCATGTTTTTGGTCATCATGTATGCCTTTGGATTTGAGCCACTTAGATGCCATCTAGGTGCACCCTTGGTTTTGTTTAAGCCTTCTTTTGACCTGTTTTAAGCCTCCTTAGCCTTGTGAGGCTTGGTGAATTGACCTTGGTTCAAGCCTCCATGACTTGCCTTAAGTACTTGGACCATGCTTGCATGCTTATGCTTGTCTCATTTGAGTTGGTTTGGCACCACATTTTGACATGATTTTCAGAGTTAATATCGCATGCTAATTATCCATCATAGCCTCTTTTAAGTGTGCTTGAAAGTTGCTAGTTTAATGCTTAAGCCTTAGACCACTATATGTGTACATGTGCATATGTGTTTAGCCTTCATTTTTGGGCATTTTGGCCACTGTTTTAGGCCTATTTAGAGCCGCCTAAATCATGTTTAAGTCCACCTTTTCATTAGTTTGCATTGCCTCATGTTTGCTTGTATGCTTGCATAAGTGCCTTGCCATGTCATGTTGCATCCTTAGCTTGCATGCCTAGGTTGCATTGCATCTTGCATGCATGCCTTGTTCCTTGATTTGGTGATAGGAATTGGGCCTTGTTTTGTTTGATTGGTTTGCATTTCATTTGACATGAAAGTGCACACTTGATTCTTTAGGCCATTATGCATGGAAATGCGTGATTGGTGGCCCGAGAATCGAGGCACATACCCCTTTGAGTCGCAAACATGATATGGGGCATGATTGGTGCACACATTGTTTGAATTGTATTGCCATGCAAGTTTTGCCCTCTGCTGCTGTGAGTTGCAGGTTCTGCAGACGTTGTTTGCCGACCGGCAACATTTTCTGCCGGCCGGCAGTAAATCATCAGCCGATGGATTCATTTTGTGCCGATGGCCACATCCTATTGCCGGTGGTAATTCTACTCAGCCAGTGGTATCCCCCAGTGTCCTGAGAGGCATTCCTGAGACTTTGGCAGTTTTCAGAGGAGCAAAGCAGGGAAAACAGAGGCAGACTATGCATGGCAGTGCGATTCCGAGCAAGTCCCGAGCATGCGCTGCATCTGACCCGTTTCCCGAGGGCTTTACTGTTTTAATTAGATTAATTAATTTGTTTAGTTAATTTAATTGATCTGTAGTATTTAATTAGCTTGCGTAGTTAATTAATTTGTATATTCTTTTGGTCCTTCCGGGCGAGGGCAAATCTGTAATAAGCGTGGGTGAGTGGTGTGCATGTCTTCCAACCCCCACTTCTTTCTTCCCTTTTACTTACCTGCTTTGATGGTTAGTATTAGGGCACGTTTAAATTAGCATACTTCATGCAATGCATGCGTGCATCCATTCATTTGTTTTACATGCACCGGGCTCGGCGCATCATTCTAACTGCATTGTATTTCAATTTCCAAATTGAATACGTGTTAGTTGTAGCATTTCACGTGTCATTGTAGATTAGCCGAGCCTATCCTAATCACATTTTGCTTGTGTTGCATTAGCCACTTAACATGAACTAGGACATGCATGTTTGCTAACTAGTTTATTGTTTTGGCACGGAGTACGATGTAAGTATTTTCGCTTTAGCATATCGCATGCATGTGAATGTTGCCATGACAGTAGGCTTACCATGTGGCTAAATGTTTATATGAAATAAACTGTCTGATTGCCTGTGGGTGAAGGTTGGATTGTTTGAGTTGGAAAGACTCGTTGAAATCCGTGTTTTAGCCTACTTGCGAGTAGCAAATTCCAAAGCGCTTTTCAAAACAAACGGATATGCAATGCTTGTTTCCAAATTAGGCAATCTAGTCTATACTTGTTTGCTGTGCGCATAACATAGTAATTCTAGGCTAATAACTGGAATAAGAACACATAACGTTTTCAAAATCGGATATCATGGTTAGTAGAGGCCGGTCTTCGGACCGGGCGAAAGGGGGTGCTCATAGCTGACCTTCCCCGATCGTACCCAAGCTCCCGAGCCAAGACAACTTTGGTGATGACGGACACGTAGCCTTCGGCACCGAGTCAGGGTTTCCTAAATTTCCCATTTTAAAATATTTAGGTGGCAACTCTGTATCTGGCAAAGCAGTCCATGTTTGGCATTTCTTTTCAAAATCTATTTTTCTCAAAACGATTTGCCGGAGTTGGACTCTTTGGTTCAGATTAAGAACCGCAACAAACAAGAAAGGGGAGTCCGAACTGTAGCCGAGGTCCCTCGTGGGCTTGTTACAATAGTCTGCTCCAACACTTGGTATTGAAAATTAGTCCGTTGGTATTAGGGGAGTGATTTACTTGTTTACCCTCTTCTCTTCTCTCCTCTGTGTGTGTGTGTGTGTGTGTGTGTGTGTGTGTTCTCTTATCATATGTATATTTCATTCGATTTTCTCACCAACCAAACAGAAATGTAGACAAATTGCAAATTAGATCAGTAAAATTGAAGAGTGATGCTCCAATCTTCGACTAAATCAAACAAAAGAGATACAAATCAAAAGACAACATGGGTGAACTCACAAAGGAGTGATGCTCCAATTGCCATTGACTCCGATCAGACAGTGGAGTGATGCTCCGATCAGACAGAGGAGTGATGCTCCGATCGCCATTGACTCCGATCAGACAGAAGAGTGATGCTCCGATCGCCATTGACTCTCTCTCTCCCCTCTCTCTCTCTCTCTCTCTCTCTCTCTATGTCAGCCTTACATGGGTGGTTTGGTCAAAACCATGGGCTGGTTTTTGGAGAAACCATTGGTTGGTTTCTTTTATAATAATATTAAGGGCAAATTACAAACACCCCTCGATGTTTGGTGAAAATACAGATTCTTCATGGAATTTGAAAAATTACAAATTGTCTCGTGAGAGTTAAATTTTCATAACAAATTAGGGGAAATTAGGGGGGAATCTGTATGAAAATAAAAACCTCAGGGGGCAATTTGTTATGAAAATATAATCCTCAGGGAGCGGGATGTAATTTCTCAAATCTCATGGGGGGAATCTGTATTTTCACCAAACCTCGAGGGGGTGTTTTGTAATTTTCCCTTAATATTAAAAAATAGAAATAGATGAATTATATGATTTTAATTATAATAATAATACCCCAAAAGTGGGTGGCATTGTGGTTAAGGTTTGGGGTTTAAGCCCCAAGGTCATCAGTTCAATTCCTTCTCCCTTGGGCCAATCTCCTGGGTGAAGCACGGTTGGTTAGGAAGTTAGACCTCAAGTTGTCTAATCAGCACTTGGTGTGGGTTCAATGCGCCCCCACTGTGCGGGTCCTGATTTAAGCGGAGCTTGTCTTGGGAGGTTGGGACAAGTTCTCAGGTTATAGTCTCCTCGCTCGGAAGGCAGTGGGAGGATATAGAGGATTTTCCTATAACCAAAAAAAAAAAAAAAATTATAATAATAAAAATGGTTTCTTTAATAATAATAATAATAATCATAATAAATAGATTAATAGTTGAATTTTTTTTATTATTTTTAATTTATATGATTTTAATTATAATTTTTGAATAGTTTAATTAGGTAATATATTTATTAGTTGGTATAAGCTTAAATTTAACACTAATACAATAAGGGTATTTGTGTAATTTTACATGATTAATCCCATTCCTATTTCTCAAAACAAACATGAACTATTACTACTCTACTGGTTATCAAACAAACATATTTTTCTTAATCCCTCACTAACCATCTCCTCGCTATTAATCCTTTCACTATCAATCCCCTCTATTCTATTTTTTAAAACAAACGATTCCCTTTATTTTACTTCTGAAAACAAATAGGGCCTAATGGATTTACGAAATATATTTCAAAAGAAATAACAAATTTTATTGGGTAAATTACATTTACCTCCCATGAGGTTTCTGACAAACACAGGAACCTCCCCTGTGGTTTGAATAATTACAGTAACCTCCCCTACTTTACCTGACAATGTCAAGATTCCCCCCTTCTGTCAAATTGTTCCGAACGGTGTTACTTTTTTTTATAATAAATTACATTATTGCCCTTCATTTTAAAATATTAAAAAATATTTTTGGATTGGAGGACAGGTTTGGAAGAAACAAATAGTGTTTGGAACAGTATTTTTTGATTTATTTATTTTTAAATATTAAAAAATGTTTTAAAAAAATTATTTTTTTATTTTAAATATATAATTTTTTTAAATTTTTTTATTTTATTTTGTAAATATTTTAATTTTTTTAATTTTAATATTTTAAACTCAAAACATAACTTCACACTCAAATCGTAACCAAACACATAACTCAAAACTCAATTCAAAAATTATTTTCAAACCTCATAACCAAACATATAACTCGACACTCCACATTACTTTCAAAACTCTACACTCAAATTGTAACTAAATGCATAACAAAAAAATTAAAATATTTAAAAATATATTTATAAAATAAAATAAAATATTTAAAATAAAACTATATTTAAAATAAAAATTATATATTTAAAATAAAAAAATAATTTTTTTTAAAATTTTTTAATATTTAAAAAATATATTTAACATAAGTTTGTATTTTTTTAAGTTTGTGTTTGGTTATGAGTTTTGAAAATAATTTTTAAATTGAGTTTTGAGTTGTGGATTTGGTTAAGACTCTATAAGTTTTGAAAATTTCTAATTGGAATTGTGATTCTAAAAGAGAACCAAACATGTTTAAAAAAAATATTTTTTCGAAACATGTTTTTATTCAAAACTCAATTCAAAAATTATTTTCAAAACTCATAACCAAACACAAACTTAAAACTCAATTCAAAACTTTTTTCAAAACTCAAAACTCTTTTCAAAACTCAAAACCAAACTTTTTCAAAAACTCTATTTTAAAAGAAAAAAAATTTCAAATAAAATTTATTTTACTTTTTAAAATTATTTTTAGAATCATGATTTGAGTGTGGTTATAAATTTTGAAATTTTTTGAAATTATTTTTTTAGGGTAAACATTTTATATTTTAAATATTTATTTATTTATTTTAATGTGCATTATATTTTATACATCTATGTGTTGTATTTTTTTTTAAATATTTTAAATATTAAAAAATTAAAAAATTTATTTTTTATTTTAAATATGTAGTTTTTATTTTAAATATTTTAATTTTTTTGTTATTCATTTGGTTACGATTAGAATGTAGAGTTTTGAAAGTAGCGTGGAGTGTCGAGTTATGTGTTTGGTTATGAGATTTGAAAATAATTTTTGAATTGAGTTTTGATTTATGTGTTTGATTACAATTTGAGTGTGAAATTATGTTTTGAATTTAAAATATTAAAATTAAAAAAATTAAAATATTTACAAAATAAAATAAAATATTTAAATAAAAATTATATATATAAATATAAAAAAAATTTAAACATTTTTTAATATTTTAAAAAAATAAATCAAAAAATACTATTTCAAACACTGTTTGTTTCTTCCAAACCTGTCATCCAATCCAACAACATTTTTTAATATTTTAAAAGGAAGGGCAATAAGGTAATTTATTATAGAAAAATAACACCGTTTGGAACAATTTGACAGAAGGAGGGAATCTTGACATTGTCAGGTAAAGCAGGGGAGGTTACTATAATTATTCAAACCACAGGAGAGGTCCCTGTATTTGTCAGAAACCTTAGGTGAGGTAAATATGAAGCACAGATACTTCAAATAGGGTGACGTATCCGTATCGTATCCGTATCGGATACCGATACTCCTGGGATGCTCGCGGATACGTATCGGATATTTATTAAAAGTATCAGATACTTCTTAATTATTTTTTCATTAATTTTAGAGTATCAGATACTTAATTTTGAAGTATCGGATACTCCAAGTCATGTTTACTTGTTTTATAAAATCAGAATTGTAACATTTCTTGCATAGTAATATAATATAATATAATTGCAAGTATAAATATAAGAATATCTTTCTAATACTTTGTTAAGTTCTTCGATAAAAAGAGCATAGTGAATTAAATAATTGAATTTATCAAATTGATGTATCCTAATTATTTCATGCATGTCCCTTATAACTATATAGAAAGTAAGAATTAACAAGAGAATATAACTATGGTAAAATTAAATATCAATAAATAAATAAGGAAACTTGAATACAATATTTTCACTAGTGTCAAAGGAAAAAGCATAGGGATAAGTTGTGAATTGTTCTATTATTGTAATATAAATATATTAAACTTGATATTAAATGAAATATTTACAAGAATTATTAAAAATTTTAAAAGTAAACAAGCTACTAGCTTAAATTAATACAAAATTCTTAAAGGTTAGTATTTTGCATTATAAAATTACATTGTGGTTTCTCAACGTTCTTTAACTTATGTGTAACTCACTATTAATAATTTTAAAAAATATATTTTTCACAAACGTATCCTAGCCATACTGGTATTCTATTTTTTAGGTTTTGTCGTATTGCCGTATCCGTATCCGTATCGTATCGTATCCGTATCTCATATCCGTATCTATGCTTCCTAGGGTAAATGTAATTTACCCAATTTTATTTCAACACAAACCCATAAGACCTCATCTCCAACCTTGATTTAAACATGTATCAAATTTAAATTTGGATAAAAATCACTCAAAAGCCTATCCACTGCTTATCTCAAACTTATATCAAATTGCGTTCTACCCAAATCAAGGAAGACTCAAATTTTCACTCAAAATTTTCCAGACTATTTTGTAGCTTTCAAATTTACAACTCTGCCATTACTGAAACTTTTACTCAAATCTAAAAGTTTGTCTATTGAAGTGTTTCATATACAATAAAACTTTTACAAAGTGCGTAATTGTAATCCACATAAGGCAACAAAAAAGTCATCAACCCAATATCCTTTTTTTTTTTTCTTCAATCAAGCCCACCAATGACTTCATATGCACATAAGAAAAAATAAAAACCAAAAGCCTAACCTTTGCAACTTGAATGTTGACAAAATCAGGGATTTCCCTTTGAAGCAAGACAATCCTAGCATTCCTCACAACCTCCGAGTCCTCATCACACATAGCATTAGGCCAACAAGACATATTAGCACCACTAACAATAATAATAGAGTTTTGCCCATCAGATTGAAGCATCACCATAGCATGACCAGTGGGTGCACCAGGCACATTCCTCAACATATCAAGAACAACTCCACAACCCTCAAGAGCATCAAGAATCAGCTTCCCATGAGCATCTTCACCAATCTGACCCACAAAAAAAGTTGGGTATGAAAGTTTCCACCGCATACAGCCTGATTAGCCCCTTTGCCACCAGCAAGTGTTTGGCCAGTCTTGGCTGAGATTGTCTCTCCCTCTCTTGGGAGTCTATTGATCTCCACATAGATGTCTGCATTGGCTGATCCAACGACAAGGAGTAGTGCAGTTGCGGGATTGTGGGTTTGGGAGGCTTTGATTGTGAAAGACGGCATTGCGTTGAGTCTTTTTGTTGATAGGTTGTTGTTGATCAATCGAATGGGGTTCGGTTTAAGGTTTTTGGTGGGTTGTGTTGATGGGTTGTCGTGGGTTTTTGGGTGCCAATGATTTGACGGTGAAAGTGCAGCTATGCCTCTCATCTTTATCTCTTTCTCTCTCTCTCTCTCTATTCTGAAACTTCCCTCTCTGTTCTCCCTAGGATCATGGCCTGTTGAGTTCTTGCTTGGGTACGATTAGGAGTGTAAATGGCCAGCGGTCTAAGGTGGGCTCGACCAGTTTAGGTTTGTTTGGGTCCGGGCTCGAGTCCAATTCGAACCTCAAGACTTGGGCTTGAGCCATCATTTTGAAATCTAGTCCAACCCGTGGCCTGGCCCATCGACCGCTTGAGGTCCACTCAAAGCCTGCCCCGAGGCTCGGCTTGTTCGGCCCGCTCGAGGCCCAGTGTATTTTTTAGTAGAAAATAATAAATTTTTGGTAGAAAAAATTTTAAAAAATAAAAAAAAAATGGCCAAGCCCGCCCAAGCCCAAGGCAAGCCTAGGCCCACCGGGACGGCCCACCCTAGGCCCGAATATCCCTGGGTCTGGGCTTAATTTTTTGGCCCGTGGGTCAAGCCGACCTGAATTTTGGCAAGAGCCCGCAAGGCCTGACATGGGCCGGGTCAGACCCAGGCCCGGGTGAGCCAGACCGAGCCAGATTTACACCCCTAGGTATGAGGAGAGAGTTTCGGGAGAGGCTGGGTAGACTAGAGCGTATTATTATTGTTTAATGTGTACAATTTGTTTAGTATTTTATATCTATAAAAAATTATATTAATTGAATATATCGAAATACATTTTTATTAATAATTTATTTTTTTAATTATATTTATCATCGATAAAAATATATTTTGATCAAGAGACTATCTGTAACGTCCCACTTTTTATTTCTCGGAACCATTACCAGATTCATTAATTTATTTCAATTTCAGAGACAACATGCGAAAAACTCTTTACATCAACGAGTAATAATAAATAAAGATTCTCTCATCCGAATGCAAAATAAATACAACATGAGCATAACTAAATAAAGTGCCCGTAGGCTTACATCTTGCAAGTAAAAGAAAGGGTTAAACCCTTTTACATCAATGGCATTTCGCCCCCAAATAAAAGGCCCCGTGGCTAACAGGTAAAGAAGATCCATGACCTTGAAACACTTCTCAATGTTCACCTGAAAAAGGATTAACAATGTGGGATGAACATAAAGTCCATTAGGGATCTCAACATGATCCTAAACAATAGCAACTTACAGATAGTTATGATCATGAATGCTTAGTCTCATACTGTATAAATAATGTGACGATTTATACAGAAATATACGTATATAAGAACTTTTCTCAAAATCATTCATTTCATTCAATAACATAAGCAATTCACTTTTCTTTCTTCTTGTTACCTTTTTTCAAAAATTCATATGATTATAACGAATTTCAGAAGAAAACAATTTCACCAAGTCCATTACGTTTTCTCTCACTTTCCAGACTTATACCTGATTTACCTTTTCAAAACATGTCCACAAGTATTCAAAGTCTTTCACATTTTTTCACAATCTCAACACGATACTTATGTCCGTTTCCAACACATTCATAACTATACAAGTGTGCCTTTAATACAAAAGGAAAACAACAAGCCATCAATAACTATTTACTTCAATAATTGAGGCAACACGGCCTTCTAGAACAATACCATCATAACCCATGATATACCTAGATACACTGAGACAATAATAATAAATAAATTATGCTCTACCTGCCTTAAGCACGGTACGTCAATGATACACCTTTCCATAACAAAATGCCAAGTCAAGGATATACTTTTTCATAACAAAATTCCAATTCAAGGATACACCTTTCCATAACAAAATGCCAATTTACCAGACATCGGCTGGAAGGTAATGGTACCTCTGCCAAGTTCTCCAGGCGCTAGCTGGAAGGTACTGGTACCTCTCATTCGAAGCGCGGCCAATTCTCCAGGCGCTAACTGGAAGGTAATGGTACCTCTCATTCGAAGCGCATGCACATTCCTAACCATTTCAACATACTAGAATGCATGACAACATAAGTGTAATACATACACAATGTAAATGAACACATAATCACATATGGAGTACATCCCCTTTCCACTCCCAAATAGCCATACATATCCAATGTATATAGTTATAGTCATATTCAATGACAAGCACAAATGATTAATTTCAATTAACCTAGTCCACATGCAATTTCTACAACAGTTATAGCTATCCTCCACCGATAGCCCAAACCATATATTTCTAAACATATATACAATCTCCAAAATAGATAAACTATCCATATTTTCATAGGAGAGAGATTTCAAATATCCAACCCCACCATTTACATTCATATCTATCCATTTCTGCATCTAATACGAAAGGAAGACAAAGATCTAATTCTCACATGACTTTCAGTCCAATAACAATGATGATATGTGAAGGTTCCAAGATCCGACCTCAAGTTCATTATCAATTTTACAAAGGGTGATGATTTCATTTTCTTTCAAAAGACCACTTTTGTTTCCTTTCCAATCCACACAACTCCAACCATTTTTTAAGAATCCATTCTCGTCATTTTACAAAACCAAAACCAAATCCATCACCTTTATTTTACAAAACCAATTCCATTGGTACCAAAACGATAACTCAACTCAACATCACGTGATTAGTCTAAAACAATATCAACACCGTGGTTACTTCTCTTTTTATTTTCTTTTGATATAAACACAATTATCCAACCCATATTAGCAAAATATAAAGATTATTCAACTCCCTCTCTTTTAAATCCATTATACCAATATTATCAAATTAGGGCTTTCCTCATTTTCTTCACAAACATAGCAAATCATTTCCCAAATAACTCAATAATAAACAACTTAACAACACCAATCATAAATATCAAGCCCTAAATCCCCTTTCATGGCTTTCAAGAAAATCCATAGTGAATATGGTTTTTATGCAATAAAAACTACCACATGTCTATCCATAGATGAAGTATTGGAAAGGAGCAAAGAAATCCCTACCTCAAGATTTGAAGAGGAAGAAGGAAGAAAAACCCCAAAAGTCGACGGAGGAGAAACCACGTTTTGCTCCGATCAAAATGAAGCTCTCGACAAACTCTACAATGTATCTCAAAGGAGCAAGATAAGGAGAGGCCTTCAAGCAAGTAGATCTAAGGATCTATGAGTGAAAAGTGCTTTTTGAGAAAAAGAGAGAGTGTCTCACGGCTTTGAGGGAGAAAAGAGAAGAAGAAATAAAGAAAAGAGTTAAATGGAAGCCTATTTATAGTACTAGGTCAAAATAGAAATAAGCCCCAAAGTCAACCCAAAATATCAAGTCAAAATATCTCCAAAAAGTAGGCCCAAACGGACAAGAAAAATCTGGAAAAAGTAGCAGGTGTCGACCTTAAGACAGGAGAGGGTCGACCCTATCTTCCAGCAACCAACACACAGACATAAGAGGGTCGACCCTCTCCCAGTCTAGTGTCTACTTTATCATCCAGCAACACTTCCAGAACTTCACCAACAGGTAAGAGTCGACCCTAGGAAGGCTGGTATCGACCCTAGAATGGAATTTCTAAGTTCCCAAACAACTTTTCAACGTAAACAAGCGTGAATGAACAATCCCAACAAGTTTAAATCAATTTTCACTCATCCAAAACCAAGATACAACAACACCAAAGATTCTCAAAACATAATAAATGATTCAAATACACTTCCCAAAAGTTTTAAAAGGGTACAAGTGCTACACTATCAATATTTGATCAACGTGATTTTTTACAAATATGAAGTACTCGATGAGATTTACACATTAAACGATTCGGATTATCGAAACGGGATTTATTATAGGTCCCACGGACCCATCAATATGTTTCAATCTACACCGTGAATTGGAGAGAAACGTCTCATTTTTATTTTTTTTATTTTTTTAGAAAATTAGCGAAAACTATGGTGGTGGGTGTGCATATATGTATTTTATAACTAAAACAATGGTATAATTTTAATTTTTTGAGTTATAATTAAGAAAAGGAAAAAAAAATCATAACTAAATATAACATAAAGTATAATTAAATAATTCATGAGTCATAACTAAAATAATGTTATAACTAAAGAAAAAAATTAGTCATAACTAAAGAAAAAAATAGCATAATTAGGAATACATATGGTACACCATTTTTAAAGGAGTGTGCATTAGAATTTTCCGAAGAGTTATAATCAAGTTATATTAAAAAAGAAGAAGAAGTAAATAACATAAATAACAGAAAAAATAATAATACTACAAACTTACCCTTATCAACTCAAAATTTATCTAGAAAAAATAAATTAATGGCTCAGATTCATTTCATATGTAAACATCACATTTCATCAATTAAATCTCCACCACACAAACATATTCGGGATAAATTCGGAGTCCATAAGAATAGGTTCCTAGCATTTTTTATAGGAGAAATAGTCCAGTTTGGTTCTCTTTTGGAATTATAATTATAATAAAAAAAATTCAAAACTCATTTCAAAACTCATAATCAAACACTTAATTCAAAAACTATTTCAAAACTCATAACTAGACACGCAACTCAAAAATAAATTCAATTTTTTTTTTTTTAAAAACTCATAACCAAACTCTTTTCAAAACTCAATTTAAAAAAAAAAAATCACAAAAATATTTTTTTATTTTGATTTTCAAAATTAATTTTAGAATTACGATTTTAGTGTGGAGTTGTGTTTTGAATTATGAGTTTTGAGTTGAGTTTTGAAAAGATAAAATTTGTTTGGCTATGAGTTTTGAAAAAAAAAAAATTGAGTTGTGTTTTTTTAATGTATATTGTATTTTATACAATTATGGGCTGTATTTTAAAAAAAATTTTGAGTTGTATTTTTTAAAATATTTAAAGAGGTTAATTTTTATTTTAAATAATTTTTATTTTTATTTTATTTTATAAATATTTTAATTTTTTTAAATTAAAATTAAAAAAAAGTTGGATCGCCATATATATCTAAATCATAACAAATTATTTGGTCAATACTTCAACAAATAACAAAAATTATTTTTCAAAAAAATTTTTAAAAAATATTTTGAAAAAAATATGAAATAAAAAATAATTATAAAGAAGAAAATAAAAAATATTTTTTTTGAATTTTTTTTAATAGAATTTTGAAAAGAATTTGGTTATGAGTTTTGAAAAGAGTTTTTGAATTATTTATTTGGTTATGATATGAGTTTTGAAAATAGCTTTTGAATTGAGTTTTAAATTATGCGTTTGATTATGATCCGAGTATGGAGTTATGTTTTGAATTTAAAATATTAAAAAAAATAAAATGTTTAAAAAATAAAATAAAATATTTAAAATTTTCTGAAATGTTTTTAAATATTAAAAAAATAAATCCAAAAAATTTCAAAACACAATTCAAAATTCAAAAACTCAAAACTCTTTTCAAACTTTATAACCAAATAAATTTTCCCTTTTCAAAACTTATCTCACAACTCCACATTCAAATCATAATTCTAAAATTAAACCAAACGGAACGAAACTTCAAAGGACTAAACAAAAAAACTTATTAATACTACAAAGTACAAACATCAAATAACAAAATCCTCAAAAAATTAGTTACATTTCTGAAAAAATAATAAATCTTCTTATAGATATTGTTTGGAGAAACAAGACATATGCATCAAAATAATGTCCACACTCGCCATCTCTACGACCGTCTTTGTTCACTATTGTCTCTACCTTCATTGCCCAACTCTGCTGCTGAACTTCAGTCACTACCAAAAGTAGAGTTGAAGAAAAAGAATACCTACAATAGTAAAAGATGAGGATTAAGAGAACATGTGACCATTCTTTCTAGTCACTCTTTCTAGGCATAAAAAAATCTAAATCTACACTTTGAAATTGTTTTTGAAACTTGCTGAAAATATGTCAAAAAAGTCACCGAAGTGACGCTGAATATCGCCTAGAGAGAGAGACTTTGCTCTTTTCTATTGGGTCAGAGTTATGCTCTTTGAATGTAAAAGAAATAACATAAACAAAGATTTGATTTTGTGTAATTTGAACTATATAGTGTCGTTTGACTGTTTGTTGTTTTTAGTTTACAAAAAATATTACATATATTTATATTTATTTTTGGTAAAAATAAAAATAAATAACATGTTTAGCATATATACATGTTTTAAAATTTTGTTTTGAAAACAAGTGAAATGAGTGGATTGCAAGAGGTGATTGTTGATTGTTGAAAATGATGACCGAAGGTAGTTGTCGAATGTCAAAGATAGATGCCTCCAATGACAGGTAGTTCGTGGTGACCAAAAGTGGTTTCTCTTAAAAGGTCGTTGTGACAACCCTCACCACTGTTTACTGATTAACCACTGATTACTGCTAAACTGAGACTAAATATGTTAATGGACTGACTGATTGAAATCTGGAACTGATTGATTGTCTGTATCTATTTAAGTGCATCTCTATCTGTTCGACTGTTAAACTACCTGTTCATGTTTTATGTTTTAAACTGCAAATTGAAGGCCTTATCGGCGACCGAATCTGAAATTGATTAGTGATATGTGTTAATCATAATTTATGTGATTTTATGGCATATTTAATTGAAATGTGATTTGGTATGATTAAATTAGATCAAATGTTGATAAATTACAAGAGTTGGCCTTATTTGCAACTTTGCCACTTAGTGGCCCACTTCCTTGCACATAGTGAGGCTTGAATACACTTAGGCAAAACATTTCCTCAGCCATTTCCTTAGACTCAACCGACTAGAGAGAGAGGGAGCTAGGAGAAACTTGTCTTCATCTTGCTTTGCTTGGAAACTTAGTAGTTTTGAAGAGAATTTGGAAAATTGAGCTTCCCTTCTTATAATTCAAGACTCAAGGTAGAGTCTTCACCTTCTTGTTCGTGTAATTGAGTTAGTTCTTGCATGGCTCTTGTCATATTGGAGTTTAAAGTCAAGATTTGGTCTTGTAATGTTGAATTATAGCATAAATCATGCATGCATGTTGCCATCCTTGAGTTTTGAAGTTATTGTTCATGAAATTGTACATGCATGTTCATATTTTTACAATGGATCATGAATTCACCATGTTCTTGAGGAAATAGACTCTTTTGAACAAGTATTTGAAGCTTTGGAGTTGGTTAAATTCATGCATGTGCATGTTCATCACGTTCTTGAATTTTGAGTTGAAGTTTGTGTTTAATTGACTCACCTTTGGGCTTTGATTTCTCAAATTGAGCTTTGAATCATGTAATAGTATGAGTTTACAAGTGTTTTCCAGAAAATTAGCCCAAGAGGATCGAATTTGATGCATTAAAACTTGGTTTTGAGCTTGAGGTTCAAATCTGGAATTTCCAGAATTTGGACTCACGCTCGAGCGGGGAAATTGGCGCTCGAGCGTGAAATTCGTGCTCCCAGCACTTTGCATTGTTTTACAGTACGCTCGAGCGGGTAAGTGCACGCTCGAGCGAGGACCTGAGTCACATGCTCGAGCGGGGGTTGAGCCCCCGTCGAGCGTGAATTTCGTGCATCCAGTACTTTTGCCATGTTTTGCAGTCCGCTCGAGCGTGGGTAGTAACGCTCGAGCGGGGAACCTTTGTCTGCATGTCCGCTCGAGCGGGGAAAGCCACGCTCGAGCGGGACCCTATTTTTCTGAAAATTCTGAAAATGTTTTTAAAGTGCATCTTTGCATCCTCATTTCATTCTAGGCATTCTTAGGCCTAGTTTAAAGCATCTTAATGAGGATATTGCTATAGAACCACACCAAGTCAATTAGGGATTAAGTCTTTGATTCCCGAATGTGTAACTTAGTGTGTTCATTTTGTAACTATGTAGGGTTGGCATCCGGAGACACTCTAGCTTTTTAGTAGCCCAGAACTCTGTGAGTAACAATGTTGTAAAGATATGTTCGAAAATGAATATTTTCTGAATGATCAACTGAACTGTTTTTTGAACTATTTACTGTTAACTGTATGAATGTCTGTCCTCTATTCTGAACTATATTATGGCATCCTTAGTAACTACTGTTACTGTTACTGCTACTGTTACAGAGATCTCTGTCAGTTCCTATCTTGGAACTTCTGTTTACTGTTACGATGGCCATCATTGACTGTTCGGTCTTTAAGACCTACTGTTTACTGTACTGTTCTGCTAATGGATGTACCACATATGACTGTTATGACTGAATGACTGATATACTGATTCAATGAACTGTTTTCGTTACCGTAAGGACATTCATTCTTAACCTCTTTACACATTATGTTATTCACTAGGCTTTAGCTCACTGTTTATATATATATGTAGGTGTTCAGGCACCAGACCGGAGCTAGGAGTGTGGGTTAGACTCTCTTTTGTCAAGCCAACCACTGTGCCTCACTGCGAGGTTCCGAGTCTGTCAAGCTACGGCTTTTGGGGTGTTTTAATCTTCCCCCATTTGTCTCTATACCGGTTCTGTATTACTATATAGCTAGCACTGCACTGTATTGATAGGGACTAGGTCCCTGTTTTGGATGATTGTACATGTATGTATAGACTGTTCTGTTATGAATATGCATATGAATGAAAAGTCTTTTTGCATAAAGACTGTCACAGCTCATTGGACATATTTTAATTACTGTTTTGGCTTTCGCCAGCCCCTGTACTCTGTATTACTGTTATTACTGTTAAGCAGGCCTTCGGTAATCTCGGATTACTGGCCAATTACGGTGCTAAACCCATAGGGACAGGTTTGGGTCGTGACAGAGTGGTATCAGAGCGATATTAAACCACGAGTTATACCGCACACACGTGTCCCAATGAGCTATAGGATGTCCTAGAAAGTGATTAGGGCATTGCATGAGCATTGAAAAGTGTGTGTGGCTTTGACATGAATATATGTGCTAATGTGTTAAATGTTTAAAGTATGCAACTTCCTATGTTTATTATTGCTATGTTGCATATAGTGAAATGGACAATGCAAGGACTACTGATGAAACTGAATCATCTGACGCTAGAATGGTGAGATTAGAAAGAACTATTGAGCTACTGACTGAAGCCTTAAGGCAACAGCAACAACAGAACCAACAGCCTCCACCTCCTCTGGTACAGCCGGAACAGAATGTGAATGATGACATCATCACTCTAACACAGAAGTTCAGTAAGATGAAACCGACATCCTTTTAGGGAGGCCTTGAACCCTTAAAGGCTGAAGCATGGGTTCTTGAAACAGAAAAATTATTTGAAGTCTTTCCATGTTCTGAAGCACACAAAGTGCTATTGGCTACCTTCACATTACAAGAAGAGGCCAGAAGGTGGTGGATGCTGGTCCGTGACACCAACACAGTTGTGACTTGGGCTCAGTTTAAAGAGTCCTTCTTTGAGAAATACTTTCCACAGTGTGTCCGAGATCGCAAGGTGACTGAATTTGAATAGTTGAGGCAAGGTACCATGTCTGTTGCTGAATATGAATCGAAATTTACTGAACTTGCCAGATATGCACCACACATGGTGGACACTGACTATAAGAAGACCAGGAAATTCGAAGGCGGCCTTAATGTCGAAGTACTTGACAGAATTAACGTGTTGAAATTGCATAAGTATGTGGATGTTCTTGACCGGGCCATTATAGTTGAATCAAATATTAAAGCACTGGAACAAACTGAAACACCAGCGTCTGAATGGCGTGGTAAGAAACGGGGTTTTAAATTCAAGAAAGGCAGAAACAACCCACTGAACAAGAAGCAAAACTCAGGGTCAACCACCAGCTCTAGTCAGGGAAGTGGTTCCATACCGCCCTATTCTGAATGTGGTAAGAAACACAAAGGGGTTTGTTATAAACTTTCAGGTGCTTGTTACAGGTGTGGCAAGGTGGGTCACATGGTCAAAGATTGCCCTTCCACTCCTCAAGGCAATAGTAAAGCTGCACCAAGCGTAGCAGCATCAACTGCCCCACCAAAACCCAACCCTAAAGCGACTGGAAAAGAGCCTATGAGGCAGGGCCGAGTGTTCGCACTGGTTCCGGGAGATGTGCAGAATACCGAGACCGTTGTGTCAGGTATACTCTCAATCTGTACCCAAAATGCATATGTTCTGATTGATTCGGGGTCTACACATTCATATGTATCGCATGCTTTCTCGCGAAAATTGAATAGACCATTGGAACCCATGAATTACTTGTTAGCTATATCTTCACCTGTTGGGGGATCTGTAACTTGTGCTTATATGTACCCTGCATGTGAAATTATTGTTGGGGATATGCATCTGTATATTGATTTACTGCCTCTGAACATTGATCATTTTGACGTGATATTGGGAATGGACTGGTTAACAAAATATCATGCTACTATAGACTGTGTGACAAAACAAGTTATTTTCTGTCCACCTAGCCTACCCGAATTTGTGTTTAACGGAAGTGGAGTGGTATCTCCCCCATATTTGATTTCATCTATGAAAGCATACAAACTTATTAGAAAGGGGTGTAAAGGGTATTTCTGTTCTGTATTGACTGTATGTACTGATGTTAACGCTAATGTGAACAGTATTCCTATAGTCAGAGAATTCCCAGATGTTTTTCCAGATGATCTGCCAGGGGATTTGATTGATAGGGAGATTGAGTTCACCGTTGATGTGATTTCGGGTACACAGCCAGTATCTAAAGCTCCTTACCGAATGGCTCCGACTGAACTGAAAGAATTGAAAGTGCAACTGCAAGAATTGTTAGATAAGAAGTTCATCAGGCCCAGTACTTCACCATGGGGCGCACCTGTCTTGTTTGTGAAAAAGAAAGGCGGCTCACTGAGACTTTGTATTGACTACTGTGAACTGAATAAGGTAACTGTGAAAAATAAATATCCATTGCCGCGTATTGATGACTTATTTGATCAGTTACAGGGTGCTCAAGTGTTCTCTAAGATTGATCTCAGATCTGGATACCATCAGTTGAAAGTTAAACCAGAGGACATTGACAAAACTGCTTTTCGAACAAGGTATGGACATTACGAATTCCTAGTTATGCCTTTCGGAGTTACCAATGCACCTGCTGCATTTATGGACCTCATGAACAGAATTTTTAAACCATTCCTCGATGACTTTATTGTTGTATTTATAGACGACATTCTGATTTATTCTAAAAGTAGAGAAGAACATGAACATCATCTGAGACTTGCCCTACAGACCCTAAGAGAACATAAACTGTATGCGAAATTGAGTAAATGTGAATTTTGGCTCGATCATGTTATGTTTTTGGGACATGTTATTAGTAGAGATGGCATTTCAGTTGACCCACAGAAAGTTGAAGCCGTGGTAAATTGGCCTAGACCAACAAATGTTACAGAAGTCCGAAGCTTTTTGGGGTTAGCCGGGTATTACAGAAGATTTGTCAAAGACTTCTCCAATATTGCCTTACCACTAACACAGTTGACTCAGAAGGGGATATCATTTAACTGGACTGACCAAAGAGAATCAGCATTCCAAGAGTTGAAAACTTGACTTGTCACTGCACCGGTTCTTACCCTACCTTCAGGTACGGAGGGTTTTACCATTTTTAGTGATGCTTCTCATAAGGGTTTGGGATGTGTTTTAATGCAAAATGGGAGAGTTATTGCCTATACATCCCGACAACTGAGACCGCATGAAAAGAACTACCCGACCCATGATTTAGAACTTGCTGCAGTAGTGTTTGCACTGAAAATTTGGCGTTACTACCTTTATGGGGTGACGTGTGAAGTGTATACTAACCACAAGAGCTTGAAATACTTCTTCACACAGAAAGAACTGAACATGAGGCAGCGGAGATGGTTAGAACTGATAAAAGACTATGACCTGCAAATTCTGTACCATCCAGGAAAAGCTAACACCGTTGCAGATGCACTGAGTCGGAAATCGATTGGAAATTTAGCCTGTTTACTCACCGGGCAGAAAGAATTGCTATGTGACCTTGAAAGATTTGAAATTGAGATCGTTTTGCGTAAATAAGGTGGAACAATAGCCGCTATTTCTGCTCAACCAGCACTGATTGAAGAGATTAAAGAGAAATAGTAACAGGATGACTTCTTAAATAAGATCATCGAAGAACGGGAATCCAAACTGAGGCTGGATTTCAAATTTGAAAATAATGTGTTGAAATTCCAAAGAAGATTATGTGTACCGAATGATTCTGAACTGAAAAGAAGAGTTTTGCAAGAGGGCCACAATTCGAAACTGTCCATCCATCGAGGAAATACGAAAATGTATCAAGACTTGAAATTGAATTTCTGGTGGCCGGGAATGAAGAAAGAAATTGCTGATTTTGTATCAAAATGTCTTCATTGCCAACAAGTTAAAGCTGAACATCAACGACCCGCAGGTTTACTGCAACCCTTAGCGATACCGGAGTAGAAATGGGAACATATCACTATGGATTTTATTGTCGGTTTACCTCACTCCAGTAAAGGTATGGATTCAATTTGGGTTATTGTTGATAGACTGACTAAATCTGCTCATTTCTTACCTGTCAAAACAATTTATAATGCGGACAAATTGGCTATAATCTATATTGATGAGATTGTTAGATTGCATGGAGTGCCTGTGTCCATTGTTTCTGATAGGGACTCGAAGTTTACGTCGAGATTCTGGCAAAGTCTACAAACTGCATTGGGTACCGAACTGAGACTGAGTAGTGCCTACCATCCTCAGACAGATGGTCAGTCAGAAAGAACCATCCAGACTCCGGAGGATTTACTGCGAATGTGTGTTCTTGATTTCCAGGGAAATTGGGAAAGTCATCTACCCTTAGCTGAATTTGCCTACAATAACAGCTTCCATTCAAGTATTGGAATGGCGCCTTTCGGGGCATTATATGGCAGAAAATGTCGATCTCCGATTTGCTGGACAGAAGTTGGAGATGGGCCTTTACTTGGGCTCGAGATTGTTCAAGAAACTACAGAAAAAGTAAAACTGATCCAACAGAGACTGAAAACCGCACAGAGCCGACAGAAAAGTTATACGGATGTCAGAAGGCGAGACAGAGAGTATGAAGTAGGTGATCACGTTTTTGTGAAAGTGACACCAATGAAAGGCCAGACTCGTTTTGGAGTCAAGGGTAAATTAGCGCCGAGATATGTCGGACCGTATGAGATTATTAAGAAAATCAATCCGGTGGCGTATCAAGTAGTGCTTCCTCCTGAAATGGAGCATATGCATAACGTCTTTTACATTTCTATGTTGAGGGATTACCTCCGGGATCCTTTCCATGTGATTGAGCCTACTCGTGTAGTGCTGAGTGATGACTACACTTACGAGGAACGGCCTATTCAGATTGTAAACAAACGGATCAAGAAGTTGAGAAACAAAGAGATTCCGTTAGTGAAAGTTGACTGGAAAAACCATGGTGGCGTCTATGCCACTTGGGAAAGGGAAGATGATATACTGAAGAGATATCCTGAACTGTTTCCACTGAATCCTGTTTTCTTCCAAAATGAAGGTAATTCAAGTTTGGAGGACCAAACTCTTTATAAGGAGGGGAGACTGTGACAACCCTCACCACTATTTACTGATTAACCACTGATTACTGCTAAACTGAGACTAAACATGTTAATGGACCGACTGACTGAAATTTGGAACTGATAGATTGTCTGTATCTGTTTAAGTGCATCTCTATCTCTTCGACTGTTAAACTACCTGTTCATGTTTTATGTTTTAAACTGCAAATTGAAGGCCTTATCAGCGGCCGAATCTGAAATTGTATATGTTTACTGTTACGATGGCCATCATTGACTGTTCGGTCTTTAAGACCTACTATTTACTGTACTGTTCTGCTAATGGATGTACCACATATGACTGTTATGATTGAATGACTGATATACTGATTCAATGAACTGTTTTCGTTACCGTAAGGACATTCATTCTTAACCTCTTTACATATTATGTTATTCACTGGGCTTTAGCTCACTGTTTATATATATATATGTAGGTGTTCAGGCACCAGACCGGAGCTAGGAGCGTGGGTTAGACTCCCTTTTGTCAAGCCAACCACTGTGCCTCACTGCGAGGTTCCGAGCCTGTCAAGCTACGGCTTTTGGGGTGTTTTAATCTTCCCCCATTTGTCTCTATACCGGTTCTGTATTACTGTATAGCTAGCACTGCACTGTATTGATAGGGACTAGGTCCCTGTCCTGGATGATTGTACATGTATGTATAGACTGTTCTGTTATGAATGTGCATATGAATGAAAAGTCTTTTTGCATACAGACTGTCACAGCTCATTGGACATATTTTAATTACTGTTTTGGCTTCCGCCAGCCCCTGTACTCTGTATTACTGCTATTATTGTTAAGCAGGCCTTCGGTAATCTCGGATTACTGGCCAGTTACGGTGCTAAACCCATAGGGGCGGGTTTGGGTCGTGACAGTTGTGGCTGAAGGTAATTATTCTAAGTGGAAGGTGGTTCGTTG
Organism: Camellia japonica; assembly: GCA_030407325.1. Classification (NCBI taxonomy): domain Eukaryota; kingdom Viridiplantae; phylum Streptophyta; class Magnoliopsida; order Ericales; family Theaceae; genus Camellia; species Camellia japonica. Next base: position 54,798,434 of record JAPPVO010000031.1, on the reverse strand, counting down.
CAGTGGGAGGTGGTCACTGGCAATGGTATATGATAATGGTGATGAGAATAGATAGTGGTGGGAATAAGTTGAAGGAAAAAAAAAAATAATAATAATAATAATAATAATAAAAATCAAACAAGTGAAACTTACTTTTTTGTGGTTAAAATTTTTTAGTAAAGTTTGAAAATTATTTATAATTTTTTTAAAACAAAAACAGACACCAAATAAGTTTTGTTTATAGTTTTTAAAATTATATAATTATAAATATAAACATTACTAAACAAACAAATCATATGTATTTGAAATTTATGATTCAATTTTTTTGATTAATAGACCGTGAATATGAGCTATTATCATATTTACATGTGGAATTTTTCATTATTTTTTTTCACATTTCTTTTTTAAAATGAATTAAGTATTATTTGACATAATCACATGATTTCAATATATTTATCTTACGAAAATAGGTATGTTCTTTGAAAATAAATATGATAAAACTATATCACTATAATTATTAAAACATCTATTTTTCAATTTTTTTTTTTTAATAAAAATGATCTACATATAAAGATTTAAAAAATATAACAAATGAAATTATCATAAATAAGACCGATTGTTAGTAGGACAGTAAATGAGCTGAGTGTTAAATATTCAAACTTAATTTAAAAACTTAACGAATTTTAAAATATATTTAAGTTTGACTTGTTTATATCATGAATTAAATGAGCTTTTAACGTATTACGAGTATTTTAGCTTTTTCTAGTATATATAAATCAAGTTGAGTAGTAAGTTACTCAGTATTGGTTAAAAAACTTAATGAGCTTTAAAATATACTCAAGCTCAATTTGCTTATATAACAAGTTGATCTCAAAAGAATTTTTAACAAGTGGAGCTTGCATAACTTAATCCATTTTATAGTGATGAGAAGACTGTTTGGACTAGACGATTATCCCAAGGGACAGTCTTATTTGATAGGGTTAAACCTTCCTCTAGTCCATTGTTTGGACTAATAGGTCTAGTTTGGCCCATGTAGGGCCATTTTGTGTCCCATTTATTAATCAGAACTGTTCAATTTTTAATGCATTTTGAGTATATTATTTATGAAAAAAATTAAGTTAATTGAATATTGGTAGCCACGTTTTTAAATCACATCAACTTAAAAAAAAATAAAATGAATGGTCTATTTTTTAAATTATATTTATAGTCTTTTTTTAGTAATAAATGTGATCCACACATGTGGTCACCGATATTTGATTAATCTAATTCTATCAAAAACAAAAAACAAAAAAATTTACATGGATGATCTTCTCAAAATGTACTAAAAATTGAACCATTTAAATTAACAAATGTGATGTCTCAGGTCTTGGACTCGACTTGAATGTGCCATTTCAGACTTACAACTTTCTTTTTGGTACCTTGAGGGTTTGTGTTGCATCAATATTTGGGAATTCGAACTTGTTTAATCCTATTAACGTTAAACCGAGTTAGAATTTTTGAGTTTCCGGCACAAGGACAAAACTAATGAGAGCAGGATCACCTCTAGAAGAGTGGGTCGAATCAAGTAGAATCGTACATACGGGAGGATGAACGCCACGTGCGAGAAAGGGTTCGATTAGGAGTTGGGGTTCTGCTTTAAAGGCACATGCAGTGGAGGATTTTCGCACGTACGGGAAGGGCGCCGCACGTGCGGTCGGGGTTCCCGTATGTACGACTAAGCGTGTGAATAACCTCGAATTTTGTGCTTTTTAGCCTATTTGTTGTCTCTTTCTCTCTCTCTCTCTCTCTCTCTCTCTCTCTTCCACACTTTTTCCCTCATTTCAACATTCCCCCTTCTCTCTCTCTCTCTCTCTCTCTCTCTCTCTCTCTCTTCAATCTTTTCTCACTTTTTCTCCCATCCCTTTCTATCCAAACCCTCAAACATCTTACATTTTCTTTTGATCCCATGAATCTATTGGGAGTTTGATACTAGTTCCTTATACCAAATTGAGTCGATGGCTTTGTTTTGATTGGTGGAGATCGAATTCCGGCGAAGTTGATTTTTGGGCTTTTCTTCTCCTCTCTCTTTGAGGTAGGAATTTATTTGCTCCTCTTCAATACCTGGTTATAGATAGACATGTCTTAGATTTTATTGCGTTAAAAACTCGATTTGTTGGGTATTTTTGAAAAGCATGTGATCAGAGTCAGGGTTTATGATCTAGAGTTAAATTTTGTGCTTTGTCGCGAATATATGGGATTGTATGTTTGAGGAACATGTTTAAAAGGATTAGAGTAAAAAAAAATCCTAATTATTTGTTATGAGTTATGAGAAAGAGGGAAAAATGATGATTTGATATTATTTGAACCATGTGTGGTATTGCATAGTAGAAGTGTGAAGAATTGGTATGAGAGAAAAATAAATAAAGTGATCATGAATTTAATTCGTCTTAATCATTGTTGATGGTTTTATAATTGTTGAGTTGTAACAATTGTCGTAGGATTAGGATTTGTAACGCCCTAAAAAAAGATGCATAAATCAATCATCCATAATATCCATAGACATAGGGAAATAAATATATTCATTCATCAGAGTTTTCTTTACAAAAAGTATTACATGTTGACAACAAAAGTAAATGCCCTACGGGCTTACAACTTTCTAAGTCAACACTTGGTTACAACAAAAGTGGGTCAGAAGCCCTTTACAATTAAAGCCCTTGGCTTAGAAATATGACATGTATACATAAAATGAAGCAACAAAATGGAGACTTCATCCCCAAGCCTCCCAAGCTATGACCTTGGAGGTGGTACGTCACCTGCACCTGAAAATGATGTCCCATATAGGGTAAGCCAAAGCCTAGTAGAGATATGCTAAACATAATATGAGAATTAACTAAAACATTAGAATTTAATAAATGTTTAACAGTTATAAACTATTTCACATCTCTTTCATGAGCGACCAACATTGACATCCATGTTTCAATCCACTTCCATTACTCATCCAATCAATACATTGACATAGTCCAATATTATCCAAATAGTTTAAAATGAGACTACAACTCAAATATCAACACTTCAATAACAAACATCATTTAACACTTCAATATTCTTGCCATTTTACGAAACTATGTCCGAGGGAACCGGTACCCATATATGCACATGAACTCAAGTTTTGCCATTTTACAAAATTTTCATCCGAGGGAACCGACACCCATATATGCACAAGGTTTCATGATTTGCCATTTTACGGAATTTTCATCTGAGGGAACCGGCACCCATATATGCACAAGGTTTTGGGACTTTCACCCTAGACACTTCGGCCAACTTAATTATGCATAGAGTCCATCCCCTATCTCCGCCCAAACAATGATACATATGCAATGTATTAAAAACACCGTCATGTACAACGACTCAACAATTCTCATATTCAACATTTCAATTTAACCGTCATATCCAATGACATAACTCAATTGATTAGTTTCAATTTACTTAATCATCATGCAGTGTCTACAACAATCATGGCCATCCTTCACCGATAGCCCAAAATAGTTATTTCTAAATAGATAAAAAAATTTATCAAACAGATAATTTATTGCATTTTCCATCGGTGAGTGATTTATCAATCCAACAACACCATTACACCTCATATTTTCCCAATCTCATGATTTCCCAATTAATTTTTTATTTTCATAGTTAATTTCATTAATTACACAAATGACCTATTTAAGTCCAATTACGGCATTTTCTCCATTTTCTCAAATATTGCACCAAGGCCAAATGTCATCCATTTTACACCAATATTCCCATTATCAAGAACTCACATACACAAAGGAGCCCCAATAAGAAAACCCCTCTAATATAAATTCAAACTCAAAACCCTAACTTTTCCAAATTTTTCATAACTCACCACTTATACAAAATGACTAAAATTTATGTTAAAACTCATAATAGAGAGTAGATTATCCCTACCTCAAAGTGAAAGTTCAAAGAAGACGAAGAGAAAAATTTGAAGATGCTCCAAATCCACAATTTTTCGGATCAAAATAAAGCCCATGCGAAGCTCTACCTTTCTTACAAAGGGACTAGGGTAGAGAACCCGTAAAACAAGGTGTATTTGTAGAGAGAGATATAGTGTAGAGAGAAAGACAGCCGACACTAGGGTTTGGATGAAGAAAATGGTGAAAAAGTGATGAAAATCTTGCTGCTGCTATCTAATATACTCGAGGCTCGCGCGAGCGACCAGACACCAAAGAACCTCGCTCGAGCGCAAAAAGCCTCACTCGAGCGGAAAATGCGAAGCTTCAGGTCTGAAACCCAGAAGCACGCTCGAGCGCAAGAGTGCTCGCTCAAGCGAAGGAACTCGAAACATAGGGCCCACTTGCTCGAGCGCAAAAAGCGTCGCTCGTGCGAAGATTACCAACCTTCAGGTCTTTCAGAGGCGCAGACGCAGGCTGGAGCGCAAGAGTGCTAGCTCGAGTGGAGAGACACACCACACAAATCTCGCTCGAGCACAAGAAGCTTCGCTCGAGCGGAGAAACAAATACCCAAGGCTCGCTTGAGCGCAAAAAGCCTCGCTCGAGCGAAGAAGCCAAAACCTGAGTAGCAACCATTTGTTCCAATTCACAACCCACTTGTTCCAAACTCACTCAAAACATCCCAAAATGGAAATACAAAGGATAAATGATGGAAATAAGATATAGACAACAACATAGAACCATGGGTCCCGAGTCCGAAATATAATAAATGACAAGGAAAAAACCTAGAGCGCTATAGGATTTTGGGAAATCAAAGGGCGTGTTGGATTATGATTATAAATTGACTAATTAGGTTTTAATAACCAAAGATAGAATTTGAAAAAACTACATAACCCTCGAGATATTGATTCGTAATTATGTTTCAATTTAAAATAGTAAATAACAATCCTAATTAAACAATCACGACAAATCGGCACAATGATTTAACGTGAAAAAAATCACAATTGGAGCACCTCCAATTGTGATAAAAAAATTACGGGTTAGAGCCACAAAACAATCCATTAAGAAGACATAAAAGAATTACATATGAGTATTTTCAATTACCTAGCGAATCCACGCCAGAATTGAACCAAACGCGACGTGTCTCTTCTATCATCGTCTTCACCTCAGAGCTGCTTTTTTCCAACATTGAATTCACAACGCCGATGTCGAATTCACAACGATGAGCCACTCCAAAATCTACCAAAGTTTCAGGCCCAAGTTCCCTGAAATCCACAGAAGAACACCTCTCTCTTTATGTGAATAAAAGAACTAAATCAATCCTTGATGTTTGACACTCAGTAGTTCGTTGATCAATTGATCATTTTCTATACATCAAGGAAACTTATACAAAAACACCCTTCAATGTAGAACACTTTGTATTTTACTCCTTTATAAGAATCTAGGCTGGTTAAATTCTAAAAATAGCAAACGGCGCACTTTATAGAAAATAGGGCAGCGAAGATTGCTCGAGCGCATACTTCACCGCTCGAATGGTGTGAGTAAAGCGGTGCAAAACATATAGGCTAACCGCTCGAGCACACATTTCACTGCTTAAGCAGTAAAACATATTTTCCAGAAGTTCAGTTTGCAAGCAGAGATACTGGATGATTAATTTCATCGCTCGAACGAACAAATGACTGCTTGAGCGGTCAAACCACTTTAACTTCTTTTTGGTCAACACAAATGACCAGATAACTTGATCCTCGTATATAGTCAATGAAGTGGCAAACAAGCAAAGCTCAAGATGTAGAATGGTAACACAAACTCTTCTGCACAAGCACAATTTGGGTTGAATTCACATCTAAACACTTCCAACCTCACTGAAACAAAAGTGCGAATAAAATCACAACTGAAAAGAGTTTTGTCAAACAAGATTGCCAATTACAAAAACCTAATAGAATTGATGGTTTGTTGTAGGTAATGAGAATTTGAAATAAGGGGAAATGAAATTGAAACCAAGAAGTTTATAAACTTTTGTGAAATGAGAAACTAGAATGGGAAGAAAGAAGAGTTTATGATTTATTTAAAATTGAATAATTGCACTCACAATGAACTTACTACTTGTTGAGCCAATTTAACATTTGGAATTAAATTATGAAAATGGAAGGGAATGAGAGGGAAGGGGATTTATTTATGAAAACGACGTGAAGTGGAAAAATTGAATTAATGGGAACTAAATGATAGAATTTATGTAACTTGTGAATGTAGATAAAAAATCTAAACTGGGAGGACGAAATTGAATTTATGGAATTGACTCATGTTGTAATTTTTGATGAACGGAAATTGTGAAGTTAAATATTGAGATTTGGCGTTCTAGAGGTTTTGTCCTACACCATCAGTGGAGGATGGTATGGATGTTAAAGGATGTGTTTCCTGCATTGTTAAATAAATTGTGAAATTTGGAATAATGTATCAATTGTTAAGATGAATGAAAGAGCGCATGGATATGGGTTCCTCTTCCCTCTGGATTTGTGTGCGATGAAGTGCGAACTCTTCCCACTAGCTTGAGATCTAGTAAAGTTTGGCGCTTTGAAATGGGTTCTTCTCCTCTCTGATTTGTGTCCAGTAAAGTAGGTTGTAGTGGTTATGGTTTGACGAAACTGGATTGCATTATGTGATAGTTATGTGTAGTTTATCTTTATACTTGGAATGTGATGAAAAGAGGGTATTATTGGTTTTCCGTACTTGTGGCCGGTAAAATATATTAATGCGTGTGGACGTGCCTATTGTTGCATGTATATATTGTTGTAGGTGCTCCATCTACTCGTGTGTTTAAGGCCATAAAACATGGTAGTTGTTGTTGTAGCTTTAATGTGTTGGAAATACATGACGTGTGTCTTTGTCTAAGTAATTTATGAGACTATGGTAATATATGGGATAGTTGGGATTTCCTTGAATGTAAATGGAAGGATTTGAAAGATAATATATGGCTTCGATTTTCCTATTATGTTAAAGAGGAATTTTTGAGAAAAACAAATTTATGTAAGTATATTTTGAATACTAAATGTCATATTATCTATATATGTATACACATGAAATATTCATAATTATAGCTATATATATGTTCCTATTGTTTAGGATCATTGGGATCACTATTGGATCGTTGTGTTCATCCCACGTTATTAATCATATTCAGGTATAGAGTGAAGACTTGCTCAAGACTTAGATAGATAGGGTCCGAAAATTTTGTAAGCTGTTAGTGTCAAAAAAATAAATAGGCCCAATCTAATTAAGGCCCACACTTGTTTTTTTTTTTTTTTTAAATTAACAGGCCCGAACTATTTCAGTTTCTCTTGGTCATTTGTTTTATTACAATTAAATCCATTTTGTTTTTGTTAATCAACTACTAACTTCAATCATTTTTAGTTGGAACGAAAATATGAGGACTACAATTTTGCTTTGGATGGCAAAAGTGTCGACTCACCGTTTCACACGAGAAATAATTGATTATTTTTAAAAGACAGAAAGGTGAAGTGTTTTAGTGTTAAATTATAGGGAGTAAAATGAAATTTTGCCTAACTTTTTTTTTTTTTTTTATAAAAAAAAGCTTATAAATATTTTACTTTTAAATGCATAAAAATTACAAATTTTCACTAAAAAATTGGTATGATCAGGATATAAAATTAATTACCAGGATTGTAAAAACTTTAAAATTTTAGAATAATTTACATCATTTGACCTAATTAGGATTGTTCGCAACATAATTTTGATAACCATATTTACGGACAACTCAACATTTAAAACCTTCTTAGCCAATTCACTTCTAACTGTTGCTAATTTGCCATATCATCCGATTGCTTGGTACTTGCAGGGACCTCCATCATCATCCTTGACACCAGCCACGAGTTCATCTTCATTTTTGTGTGTTAAATCTATATTGGAGTTTTTTAATTCAGTTTTTTAAATTTTGAATTTATATATTTTTATTATTGATAAACTTTTTAAATTTTAATTTTTTTAAAACTTTTTGGATCAACTTAATTTAGATTAAAAAAAAAACAAAGTCGTATATTTATGAAAAGTATAAAAAAAATCAATAAAACAAAAAAAAATGAAAATGTTCTCAGTTTATATATATATAAAATAAATTATTAAATATTTTTTTCAAAAATTTTAGACTTTTAAGTGTATCTAAATTAAGTAGATCTAAAACATAAAAATACAAAATTGATTAAGACATTTAAAAAAAATCAACAAAAAAAATACAGATTGAAAATTTTAAAATTATTTTTGAAAACTTCAAACTAAACATTAGAGAACTGTGTTTGGTCCTGATAATAACTTGCCCGTCTACCATTGTCATACCACAATTTAAGGTGAGTTTGACATAGAACTAAAAAGTGACATTTAAAATATATATATATGAATTTTATTTTTTATTTTTCAGGTTCTTATGTAAATGAATATAAAAAAAAATTTAAAAATTCAAAAAAAAAATTATTAAAGACAAAAAACAAATTTCAAAAAAATCAACTATTTTGACTTTTTCTTTTTTTGGATCCTTACTTAAAAAAAGTCAATCTCAAACCTCCACTTAAAATATGTGATTAAAATAGGGGAAATATGAGAAAAATAGAAAGTAGGGAAAATAATTGCCAACTTATGAAGGTAAAAATACTCATTCGCACAAATCTAGTACATAAATTATTTATACTTTCACAAGTTTAAAATTATTATTTTGCTTTCACTTTTTTAATATTCCTCCATTAAAATATGCGATGTACTGTATACTTGTTCTCATTTCACATAACGAAATAATCCACGTTATAAGTAAAATGGCCTTACTTCTTACATAGGTAACATCTATCAGAATTTCTTTTAACCTTGACATTTTTTTTTTTCTTTTTGAAATAATGTTATTTCCTGTTCTTTCGGAAAAGATCAAAAGAAAACTTCTTTTTGGATTTCTATTTATGAAAGTCGGTCAAGTTTAGACTTTAGTGAGGCTGTGTTTAGGATGATAGATTTTGCCTAAAATAAAGATAAAAAATACTAAAATAATTAATAAGATAAAGTATTATATTTTATATATTAATTAATAATTTTGTCGTTCACAATTATCTATTTAATTACCAAAAAAAAAATCATAAATTATCACAAACACAATTATTTTCATCTCATAAAATAATTTAAAAATTTAAAAACAACCCTAAAATAGCCAACATTTCAAACGAGAACTTTTAGTCTTTCGCAAGATTAGATGGAGAAAATGATACTCTTACCCAACTTTATATAAAAATATAAGTCAGACATGATGGGGAACTTTTCTGTCTCTATTTATGGACTAGAGGGTACTGTTCATCTATAGTGGATCTTGTTTCAGATCTATTTCAATGATTTAAGTTATTCAATGTGTAAGACTCATTGGATATATTATTTTAATAAAAAAAATCATATTGATCAGATGTTGATAGTCTTTTGATCAAATCATATTTGTATCAACAAATTTTTTATTTTCTAAATATCATATTTGCCGTTGATATAAATGTAACATGATTAAGTGGTTATTGATATTCGATCAAAATAATTTTTTTACAAAAATAATATACTCAATAAATCTTATACATTGAATGATTTGAATTATCGAAATAGGTCTGGAGCAAAGACCCATCATGGGCCAACAACACTCTAGTTCGATCTCCCAACATAATGGGCTTTCTATTTTAAAATAGGGGCGGCCTTCTCTTCAATCTCAAATCGAATTTGAGAGGTGTTGTTAGGTCTCGTTTTAATAATCTGAACCGTTGACATTTTAGGATTCGTCGAGTATATCATCTTTGCAAAAAATCAAGTCGATCGGATAATGAAAACCATGTGTTCGAATTAATTTTGTAAAAAAAAAAATGGATCGTAAGAAAATAAATGGCTTATACAAAATTGATTCGAACACGTGGTTTCCGTTATTTAACCGACTTGATTTTTTGCAGGGATGATGTACTCGACGAACCCTAAAATGTGAACGGTTCGAATTATTGAAGAGGGGCCCAAAAATTAGCCCACTGTGCCAGACTGAACTATCCACTCCGATAAAGGACGAGAGACCATCCAATCCTTTTAAAATAATAAAATCAAAACTTGTTATATCATTTTTTAGGAAGTGGATCCCTTCCAGGGATGTAAGAAAAATTGAAAAAATCGATCAAACCGATTGAACTGGACCAAACCGGTTATATGTGGTCTGTTTTTTTAATAATAATCGGTCTGTGCGATTTTTCAATTTGATTTTTTTCAATTTTCGGTTCAATATCGGTTCAACCACCTTGTGTACTGAATTAAACCGAAACCTACTGCTTCAACATATATTGTATTTATATATATATATATATATATAATATAATAATATAATGATATTAATAAGTATAATAAATTATTAAGCTTAATTAATTAACCTTATTATCTTTATAACCTAATTTTGTAAACTCTTACTATATATAATCTTAACTCTAACTCATTATTCTTGAAACCTAGTATTTTTTAACTTTTTTTTTTTTTGTTAATTTAGGAACTGCAAAAGTATTTATTAAATGAATGGATTGAATATATTTGAAATGGTGGACAAAGAACTAATTTAATGTTTTTTTTATATAGATTAGTGATTATATTTAAAAGTGGTTCAAGTTTGAAAGGTCCTAGACCAATTAAATCGGTTTGGTTTGGTGCAGTTTGATGGTAGAAACGGTTTGTATCGATGTTCAAAATAATAAAATCGACATTATCGGTTCAATGAAATTTTGTACTAAAATACCGACCATACAGAACCGATTACACCTCTATCTCCAGTCCTTAATCCGGACTGGAGGGCGCTGTTCGAGTCCGTGGGTCTCACTACGGCCCCATTTCGATAATTCGAGCTGTTCTTTTTGTCGGGCACTTTGTCTATTTCATCCACACAAAAAATTAAGTCTATCCGTTAATCGTAACATATTTAATTCATCGCGTTTGTTAGTAAAAAAATGAATGGTATATTTTTAAAAATACAATTGTCACATATTTTTTTGGCAACAAACGTGATAAATTGAATAGGTTATGATTATCGAATCGACTTAATTTTTTATGTGAATAAAATAAACAAAATGTCTAAAACAATGAACAATTCAGATCATAAAAAAGGAACCCATGGTGAGTCCCATGGGTCCGAACAGTACCCTCCAATCCAGATAAAGGACTAGAGGGGCTCCAGGTTAGTTTCACTTTTATTCTTCAAATTATTGTTAAATTTTTATTTCATCTTTAAATTATTAATTTTATCTATTTAATTTATAAAATTTTTGATTTCTGTCAATGTAGTTCAATTTGATCGGCAAAAATGAGTATTTTGTCATATACCATTTAAATTGTTAATATTATGAAATAACTTGTTTTTCATTAAATTAGGTTTCAATAATTATTGATTTGTATAATTGTTTTTAATTGAATCACATTAACAAAACTTAAAAACTTTAGGGATTAAATAAAAATTGATAATTTAAAGATGAAATAGAAAGAATAGGAATAATTTAAGAGATAAAAGTGAAATTAATCTATATATATATAACACTATATGGCTTATTCAAATTTATGATTATGCATATCTTTGTATTACAATAGCATATTTGCGCACACGCAGACAAACATGCATAGATAGTGAAAATTACAAAATCAGAACCATGTTAAGTTGCATGGATGAACTCAAAAACTGTGAAATTTAACATTGTCCAAAGCAACAAAGAGAGAGCCGACATCATGGAAGCAATTGAAATGCATTGACAGAACTTGGCGAGGATTAATGGCTTGTTATGGATTAACAACGTGTTCAATGAGCTAGAGAAGGCAAACACAAGAAATGCTACGAACGCGTGCAACATAGAAGGACGTCCCTTGAATATGAGAGTCGGTATTGGGCTCCCGTCTATGTATTCACAGGAAAGGATGATGAAAACTGTGACAATTGCAAAGGAAGCTATGAGAATTAATTCCAAGACTCTGGTTTGGAGTGGCTGCACTTTGTTCGGCTCTAAACCATCTTGTGGAGTTGTAGCAACAACTTTTGACATGTTGTCTTCAAAATTTCATAGCTTGTATACTTGTCATTTCTATATGCCCAAGGCCCTATTTATATCATAGACAATTTGAGACCACTTTTTGTTTTTTTTTTTTGCTTTAAATTTTAGAAAAAGAAATGAAAAGTAAAAGTTTAGGCTCCACCATTAAATTATTCAATTTTTTTATTATATTTTATCTATCATCTCAATCTCATACTCCAACAACTACTTTTGATACCGTGTTTTTAAAAAAGTTAGGTTTTTCTCAAGTTTAAATTTGAATTTGACCGTTATGTTCAGACTCATGGGACTCGTCACAGTTTTGTTTCGATGATATGAAATGTTTATTTTGTAAGGTTCATCCATAAAAAAAAATTAAGTCGATATGATAATTATAATCTTTTCACTTTATAACGTTTGTCTTTAAAAAATAAATGACAAATATATTTTTAAATATAGACTATCCATTTTTTTGAAATAAAAATGTAGGCCCTTGTCCCGCAGTTAGGAGGCCCATCTGGCGCATCAGGGTCGAGGTAGACTTAGAGTCACTAGTGGGCTTATTCTGTTCAGGCCACTCGAGCTAATTAGGGAGCCACCTTGGCTCAGTCAGTACAACAGGCCTATGCTCTGAAAGATGAGCAGGTTGATCAAAGGCCACAGGGACACATGTATGATATTACAACATCATAGCCGTTGCCACGATTCTCCGTTGTGAGAGGTAATTTTGTTGTGTTCAATTCATTGGCTAGTGTGTTGATTGATACTGGTGCGTCGCATTCATTTATATCTACTACTTTAGCTTCTACATTAGGGTTAAATGTTGATCAGTTAGAGTCGCCGTTGTGGGTTGAATCACCGATTAGGGTTAGAGTGGCATTAGGGTGAGTGTGCCGCTCTTGCAAGATTGAGGTTGCAGATCATTGACTCTCTTTTAATTTCATCATCTTAGACATGCATACTTTTGATGTTATATTGGGCATGGTTGGTTGGCACATTTCTGGGCTATTATAGATTGTTAACACCACCAAGTGTTCGTACGTACACCTACTGGGGATTGTTTTCATTTTCGGTGTGATCGGGGTAATGGTTCGATTCCCCCGTTGTTTGACCTCAAGGGTCAAGGAGGACTAAATTTTCTTTTTGCCATCTCCTTAGCCAGTGAGGGTAGTATGGTTCAAAATGATTTCCCAAGGATAGTTTGTGAATAACCTGATGTTTTTCCCGAAGATCTTACCGGGTTATCACCTCATCAGGAAATTGAATTCTCCATTGACTTAGTGCTTGGCACGATACCAATTTCCATGGCACCTTATAGATTTGCACCCGCCGAGTTGTGTGAATTGAAGATTCAACTCCAAAAACTTTTAGACAAGGGTTTTATTCGCCCTATTACATCACCTTGGGGAGCACTGACTTTATTTGCAAAGAAGAAGGATAGGTCCTTGAGGTTGTGTATTGATTACCGCAAACTGAATAGAGTTATCGTCAAGAACAAGTATCCTTTATCCAGAATAGATGACCTATTTGACTAACTTAAAGGATCTAGTTGCTTTTTGAAGATAGACTTGAGGTTGGGGTACCATCAGTTGAGGGTTAGAGAGGAAGACATCCAGAAAATGACATTTCACACGTGATATGGCCACTACGAATTTTTAGTAATGTCTTTCGGTTTAACCAATGCACTGGCCTCCTTTATGGACTTGATGAACTGAGTCTTCCGGGAATTTTCGGACCGTTTTGTGGTTGTCTTTGTGGATGACATCTTGATTTATTCAACCTTCAAGGAGGAACACGAACAACACTTGCTGATTGTGCTTGACTTACTTAAAGTGTACCAATTGCATGTGAAATTTGAGAAATGTGAATTTTGGTTGATGGAAGTAAAGTTTTTGGGGCATGTTGTGTCGAGAGATGGGGCAATGGTGGATTATTCTAAAATAGAGGTTGTGCAAGATTTGGAGCAACATAAGAATGCATTTGAAATTCGGAGTTTTTTAGGGTTAGCCAGGTATTATCGTTGTTTCGTAAGAGATTTCTCTAGACTAGCCGCACCTTTGACTATATTGATGAGGAAGGGTATCAAATTTGTGTGGAACGAGACTTGTGAGAAGTCATTCCAAGAACTTAAGACTAGGTTGACCACGACACCGGTTTTGATAATTTCGGAAAGGGGCTTGGGTTATATCGTTTATTGTGATGAGTCCAGGGATGGGCTTGGTTGTGTGTTGATGCAAGAGGGGAAGGTTGTGGCCTATGGTTCACGACAATTGAAAACTCATGAAAAGAATTACCCTGCCCATGATTTAGAGTAAGCGGCAGTAATTTTTGTTTTGAAGATTTGGAGACATTATTTTTATGGTGAGAAGTTTGAAATTTTTTCCGACCTTAAGAGACTAAAGTATTTGTTTTCCCAAAAAAACTTGAATTTATGGCAAAAGAGGTGGATGGAATTTATGGAAGATTGTGACTTCGAGTTACACTATCACCCAGGGAAGGCCAATGTAATGGCCGATGCTTTGAGTCGGAAATCCGTAAGTAGTTTGGCAAGTGTGGCCATTCGGGAATGGGATATGCTAGGCGATATCAGTGAATTTGATTTGCATTTGGGTGAATACAACAAGGGTGCTACCCTATTTACTTTGATTGCACAACCCACCTTGATTAGTAAGGTCATAGAGGCAGAACAGGGTGACCATGAGGTGGAGACAATCCGTGATAGGATCTCCAACGGGAAGAAAGAAAAGTGTTTGAACATACACTCGGATTTGAGTGTGAGATATTTAGACCGTGTGTTTGTGCCGGAATCTTGTAGAGAGGAGGTTCTCCGAGAATTTCATCATTCACGCCTTGCGGTACATCCGAAAGGCACAAAAATGTATCATGATCTTAGCCGTCATTTTTGGTAGAGAGGTATGAAGCGTGATGTCTCTTTGTTTGTTTCAAAATGCCTTACTTGTCAACAAGTGAAGCCTGAACACCAAAAGCTAGCGGGTTTTCTACAACCTTTACCGATAACCGAGTGGAAATGGAAACATGTTACCATGGATTTGTAGTTGGGCTTCCAAGAACACAGCGGGGCAATGATGTCGTTTGGGTCTTTGTCGATAGGTTGACTAAGTCTATGCACTTCATTCCGATGCGCACCGGCGACTCAATGAAACATTTAGCAGAGTTGTACATTAGAGAAATAGTTCGACTTCATGGGGTACCTATGACCATAGTCTCAGATAGAGATCCTCGCTTCACTGCCCAGTTGTGGCAAAGCCTTTAAGAGGCGCTGGAAACTAAGTTGACTTTTAGCATTGCCTATCATCCTCAAACCGATGGGCAATCGGAGCGTATTATTTAGATTTTGGAGGACATGCTTAGAGCTTGTGTCCTTGATTTCAAGGGGTCTTGGGAGAGGCACTTATCATTGATCGAGTTCACCTATAACAATAGTTATCAGGCTAGTATCGGGATGGCGCCATTTGAGGCCTTGTATGGCCGACCTTGTAGATCACGGGTTTGTTGGGCTGAGGTGGGTGGTGCACCGATGTTGGGCTCGAAGATTGTTAGAGAGACGATGGAGAAAGTTGTTCTCATCCGAAAGAGGTTAGTTACGGCTTAAAGCCGACAGAAGAGTTATGCTAATAAGAGAAGACGACTTCTATCTTTCAAGGTTGGCCATGTGTTTCTTAAAATCTCGCCGAGGCGGGGTTTGATGAGATTTGGGAAGAGTGAAAAATTGTCTCCAAGGATTATTGGAACTTTTGAGATATTGGAGCAAATTGGGGAAGTGGCATACCGTCTAGCCTTACCGCCACAACTTGCTTAGATTCATGATGTGTTCCATGTGTCTATGCTTAGAAAGTATGAACCCGACCCTTCAGATGTGCTTTGTTGGGTTGATTTGGAGTAGATGGGGATGTCTCATACAAAGAACAACTAGTCCAAATATTAGATACCTGAGAACAAGTACTGGGTAAGACTATCTCTGGTGAAGATGTTGTGGAGACACCATAGGGTTGAGGAAGCAACATGAGAATGGGAGGCAGAAGTCCACTCCAAGTATCCATATTTATTTGGGAACGCCTAATTTGTTCTAAATTGTAAAATTCTCTTGGTATTTGGAATGAAGTATTTGAGTTGCTAACTACTTGCCATTATGATTGTTGTAAAATTTTCACTAATGCTATTGAACCTCATTCTTGAGATTATCGTACCTCATTCTTGAGATTATCATATTAGTTGTGGTTAGCTTTGTGGCTATGTTCCGAAAACTATGATGTTGGTAAGGGAGTGTTGCCAAGATTGAAACCTCTGTGCAATTGTTGAATCTTTATAGTAAAAGTCAGGCATGGTGTCGCCGACTACCCATGGTTGGGATGGTTATGAATTTTGTAAAATGGAGATGGTTTTTTAAATTCTATGTTATTGAGTATGATTATGATTGTTGAGTAAATTCTAGGTTGATTATTGTCTTTTGTTATACCATTGGTGTTCTTTTGATTGTCTCTAAATTTTGAGGACGAAATTTCCTAAGGTGGGGAGGTTGTGATGATCGGGTATGTAAACCGTCTTGCCTTTCTTTTATTTATGATTAGTTTACTCTTGTTAGGAGTGTCGGGGATTCGTTTGGGGTCTTGTTGACCGTTGGGTTCACCGTTCTTGAAATCTTTTTCAAATTCTCTCATTTATTGTGCTTTGGAGTTGAATTTTGCTTGTTCCGAAAGGCGTGAGATTGGATCAGGGGTGCCTCGGGTTTAGCTTTTCTTGGGTGGAGGTTGGATCGCAAGTGCGTGAGATAGGCCACACATGCGGGAGGTGAGACCGTACGTGCAGTGAGGTGAGGTTATGATGGTGTAGTATTGCTTTAATTGCACAAGCAAAGGGTAGGTACGGGAAGTGGGCCACACGTGAGGGGAAGGAAACCGCACGTGCGGTGAAGGATGTGCCGTACGTGCGGGAATCTGCTGGGTCTGAACTTTTTTCCATTTTCTTCTCCTTAGTTTGAGTGTATCTCACTTTCCCTATCATCTCTCTTTCTCTAAAACATATTTCTTCGCCTTCTCTCTACTTTTTCCTCACCAAACTATATTAAACCCTTGATTTCTCCAAATCCATTAAAGTTTTGACCCTAGTTCCTTCATCAAAGTTAGAGAACTCTTCGAGGGCTACGTTGTGTATGGTACAGATCGGATTTCAACACCATTGATTTTGGGAGTTTCTTCTCTCTTTCCTTCGAGAACTTGAGGTAGGGATTTTTCTTGGAGTTATATATACATTTTTGCAAGAATATGTTGATTTTGGAACTCTCTCTTATAGAATGGAACTTGATTTTGGTCTATGAGTGTTTGATGATTTTAAAAATGGGTTTACCCTTTGTTTTCTAAAAACTCTTGAGGGATTGAACTATATTGTTAAGGAGAGTTGTTGTTTTGGAAAAACCCTTTAAAAAATGGAGGGAAATATCTAATTTTGGTGAAAACCTAGAAATTTGAGATTTTGGAAAAAAGGTTGAGTTCTCTTGAGAATTTGTTTTGGTAAGGTATTATGGTGATGAATAATTGAGGATTATTATTATTATTTTTGCATATAATGTGAATATCATATTATATGAGAAATGGTTGGTTTTAAAGCTTGTTGTATAGCATACTATTGATTGGTCTTGAAATGACCAAGCTGAATATTGATTAAAATGTGGAGGATGCAAGAAATGTGATAATATGATTTATTCCTCGATAAACTTATATATGTGTATATATATACATTTGGTGAAATTACATTGAGAAAGGAGGTGGGGATTTTGATCACAATGAAAGATTGTGTAGTGGAATTGAGAAATGGAAACTTGATCACAATAGAAGATTGTGTACAGGAAATGAAAATGGAAACATTTTGTAATGCATTGATACATGTTGCATTGGCATTTCATTTCACTTGATTATTTTGAATTTTGAATTAAGATTTGAAAACTATTGCATTGAGAAAGAAATTGTTTATGAAATAAGATCATGTTGAATGGTCGTTGGGGTAAACACGTTTGGTAAGTCCGGATAAGGAGTGTAGATTGGTATTGTTTAAGTTGGCCTGAATGTCCAAGATGAAAGACCGAAACACACGCGGTGGAGGTAGCACGTGCCTTCCGGTTAGCTACCGGTAAAGTGGGGATTTGGTAGTGTTTGTTAAGCCTACTTACAGACACCAACCTAGGGATTACCAGAGTCGTATTTACCGCCCTTTTGAACTTTATTCAAACTATTGAGTTATTGAATTTTCAAGGTTTCATGGTTGCATAAAGGTTTCCAAAGGATAAAGATATGTGCTTTTTATTTTTATGTTTAACATGGCATGTCATATGCATTTATCCCATGAGAGTGTATAAAATGTATATAATTTGTTAAGATTTTTCCTACTAGGCTTTGTGCTCACCCTATGGGGTTTTATGCAGGAAAGGATGTGGTGATTCTACTAAATTAAAGGAGTGGGATATATTTTGAGAGCACAAGGCTCTTGTTTTGTTGTAATTATTTTACCAAGCCGAGGACTATATGTGTGTGGGTTCAAGAAACCACTTTTGTGTAACCGGGCATAAGCTTTGGAAACCGTAGCCTTTGAGGGCATTTAATTGTTTTTGAACTGTCACGCCACATGCTATAGATTCATAAACTAGGGTTGTTGAATGTATATTTGCTTGTGGACCACCTTTTGTAAATCTCATAGTGATTAATGAATACAAATGTTGGAGATTTGTAGATGATGTTAACATTAAGCGTTTAGTCATGTTTATATTTAATAATGGGAGTTGGTGAATATTTCTGAAAGAAATTTTGAGGCGTGACATAAATTATTTTATACTATTCAAATAAATATATGAGGGTGTGTACTATAGTGTTACCTTATATATTTATAGTGAAATCATGTGAGTATTTCTAAATAAATTATTAAATATTTCTCAAATAAATACATTTGGTATTTCAATTTAATTATTATTAATTTAGCTAGTGAGACCCATCAATTTTAACTTATTTATTTATTTATTTTTATGACAAATGAATTGTATAATATAAGGTATTGATTAAAAATTATAAAATAACTTCTCTTATATGTACGTAATTAATTTTTAAAATTTTTTTCATCATCACTTTTGTCATAACAATAGGTTATTCTATAATATACACCATTTTATGTGTACTATATACAAGTTATAATATTTGTAATATTGAGATTCCTAACAACTACACTGGTCTCCCCTCATTTTTCTAAAATTACACTAACCTCCTTTGTGACTATTCCTCTCATTAACGCCGTTACTCATAGGGGAGGTATAACGATTCTGGTTTAGACTTGACCCATTTCTTACTTTTGAATTCGAGAATTCATATCCTTAACTATTGTTCATTTCATTTTTATCTTGTTACTAGTTGAGTTTGGTTATTTGGGAGTTATTGTTGTGTTTGAAATAGGTTGTGAGTTAGTTTTTTCAAAAGAGTTGCTGTCCAGATTTTTGCTGGTTCACTCAAGCAGTCTTTTACAGTCTGCAAAATTTTTGGAAGTAGAGTATCTTTGCTCGAGCGGGATTTCTTACACTCGAGTGATTTTTTACAGGTCTGAGATTCTGGGAAGGGGTCATTGTGCTCTCAAGCTGTATTTTTGGTCGCTCGAGCGGTATCGCTTTTTATGTCTGACACTCAAGGGATGTTTTGGTCGCTCAAGCTGTCTGCGCGTATATCAGTTCGGAAAAAGGGATTTATGAATCATTTTTCACTTTCTTTCTCTCTCTCTCTCTCTCTCTCTCTCTCTCTCTCTAAAACATTCCAAAACCCTATTTCTTCATTCACTCTCTATAGTTCTTGCCTTAAAGTCCCAAATACTCTATCATCCATTGATTTCTTTACCTTAGTCCTTTGGGAAAAAAGGTAGAGCTCGTCTTATGCTTCGTTCTAATCAGAAAAATCTCATTTTCGGCTTTGCCAAACTTCAACCATTTCTCTCTCTTGTCTTCTAATCTTGAGGTAGGGATTTCTTCAACCTTTGGTATGATTTTTACCTTAATTATTTGTCTATAGAAAGAATCTAGTGATTTGGAGATTTTGGGTTAAACCTAGGGTTTGATTTTTGAAATGTAAAAGAGAGTTTTCAAATGGGTTCTTGAGAAAGGTTGTGGAGATGTGTTTATGATTGAGATATGTTAAAATGGTGGATTTCTTTACTTAAAATTGATTTTGAAAGTAAATTGGGGGTTTTGTTAAAAAATTATGGATATTTGGTTTGTGAAAGAAAATGGGAAATGATGTTGGGTTTTGTAAGAATGGAACGAATGTGTATGTTGATGGTGATAGTGGAGTTAGATATGTAATATTACTTCCAGTTAAAAATAATGGTATTATATCTCTTGTTGAAAATTATCTGTTGAATAGAAATATCTGTTTCGGGTTATCGATGGAGGATAGCTTTTGAAAAACCTATGTGATTCGTGATTAGATCAAGATTAACGAATTCCAAATCCCAACAATTCAAAACACACAACCTAAAATCATCAAGCACTTACGAGAGTGATTTTAGTTTGTTTGTTTTTAAGAATAAATAATAAATCGACACAAACGATTTTTTACGTGGAAAAAACCACAATTGAAGAACCTTCAACTGTAATCAAAAACCACGGGCGAACCGCCACTGATCAATCCACTACTGAAGAACTTAAAAGATTACAAAGATACCATACAAATTACCCAACCCAGTCAATTTGTCTCTGAATCTTCTGTAACTCTTCCACCACGCCTTCGTCACGGAACTGATCTTGAAGTTGATTCCACACCACAACTTCACTTGTCGAATTAACGACTACGTAAAGTATCAAACGCCTTTTGAAACTCTACGTAACAACCTTCGGATTCCACCAAAGAGAACTCTCTTGAATATGGTGTATCAAACTCTTTGATGTATGAATCTCAACTCATAAGTGTAAAACTCTCTCAAGAACATCAAAGAAAACTCACAAAAAACTCAGAAGAAAACTTCAAACAAAACCCTAGAAAACCCTAAACCAGATCTAGGAAAAGTAAATCTAAAACAAGCCCAACAAGCGAATTTATAGAATCTGAGATCGCGAGGTCCGCTCGAGCGTGGGTCTTCCCGCTCGAGCGGAGACTTCAAAAATTGTGATTCATATAGCCTTCCCGCTCGAGCGTCCATTTCCCCGCTCGAGCGGGGAATCACACCATCCAGTACTTTGTTCATGCTGCGCAGAGATGCTGAGGACTAGCAATCCCCACTCGAGCGTTACTTTCCCCGCTCGAGCGGGGAGACAAAAACAAGAAAACCTGGAAAACTTTAACAACTTACAATCTTGGTTTTGATTCATGGATTTTGACAACAAAGGGTCCTAACAATCTCCCCCTTTGTCAAATCCCGGACAAAACCATTCTAAGACAGTTTTCCTAAACAATCACAAACCAAACTTTAACCAAGATTCCAAACTAGGCTAAAACAAACAATTTGCCAATTAAGAACCAAAATAGTCTGAAACAATGTGCAACTCATGAACCAATATGCCACAACCAACAACCAACCATGCGCTTATATAATGCCCCTGAAAAACAAACACCAGCCAAACAAAACTATGTGGAACCAGATTAAATAATAAAGACCAAAACAACATAATCAAAACAAGTTCCATCCATAAATCATATATACCAGTCCAATTATATATATATCAATCCCACTGTACCAAAGAAGGAAAGATGCATAATAAAGGATAGAAGCATAAACAAATGTACCATCAATAAGATGCCTATACCAAGAAACACCATATACATCACCATATATCCATCATCATGTCCCAAAAATAAGATGCCTATACCAAGAAGCACCATATACATCACCATATATCCATCATCATGTCCCAAAAACTGAAGCACCATATACATCACCATATATCCATCATCATGTCCCAAAAACTGTTATCCATCACTCCCCCTTTTTGGCCGGGAGGAAAACAAAACAAAGAAAAACACAAAGTGCCAAAGTCAAGAAGCCGGGGGCGGAGACTGCATCTGAAGGAAGGCCAAAATCTGAGCAAGCTGGGAGGAAGACTGGGTCACTGAAGCCTCAATCCGCTGAGAAGATGTCTCCAAAGCACTAAACCGGGCATCGGAGGTGGTCTCAAGATCTGTGAGACGAGCCTCAAAGTATCCATCCTCTCCTCAAGATGGTCAAACCTGGAACCAATGGAACGCTCTAAGGACTGAAGCTGACCTCGGAGTGTACGAACTGGAGGAGACTGCTCCCCCTCACCAAGATCACCACCAGCAGCCGCATCATACTCAGCCTCCTCTGCCATGGCTGCAGCAGCACTAGAACCTGCACGAGAGCGACCCGAAGGAACCCCCCGAATATGAGACTGACTCTGGGAAACAGTCTTCTTAGTAAATGGACGGGTAGGGGAAGCAAACTCATCCTCATCAGAAGTGGAAACCCCAAATTTGGCTAAAAGCCGGTTGATGAGACATCCATAAGGTAAACCAAGATTGGTGCGCTCAAAAGCAGCTACCATTTTCTGAATAATGAGGGTGGCAAGGTCGATGGGCCGGTGTTGGGCAATACACTCGAGAATGAAACCTTGATCTTGCTTAATCTCCGAACTATGGGTGGTAACAATGATATTAGCACACATGATAAGGTTGAGTAACCGAAAGTGAGGAAGAAGATCATGTTGTTTAATCAGAGAACCTGAAGGCCAAGAACGAGAAGAACCACACAGAGTCTGAGCAACCTCATCAAAATTACAAGTGGGTCGAGATGGGACGGGAAAGGGATAAAAGATAGGTGATCCACGACAAATCCCTAAAAGCTCATGAATAACATCAGTAGTGACAGTGATTTCTGTGGATCTCACCCAGGTCTTAAAAGAGGGACCTATATCATCAAGACCATTCATATTACAGTAAAACTCCCGAATCCAAGTAAGGTTTTGTTGCCCAGAAAACAAAAGAACCCTATCACCTCCCAGGGGATCAAATAAAGGCCGGATAGAGAGAGACTCAAAGGTAGATGGATGAACATTACGTTCAAGGTGTATGGAACGGGAATGGTAGGCCTCACGGTATAACTTAGCTTTTTCTGCTGATGGGAAGCGCTCGGTGTTATAAGAAGGGCGAGAGGCTGTCGACTTACGACGTTTGTGGGTAGACATGACTAAACAAAACACACAAACCCCCAACCCAAAGAAAAACAAAAACCATCAGAGAAAGCACAAAGATTAGTACCACAATAAAAAACAACATGAGGCAATCAGGATATCAATTGAAGCAAACATTGGTCCAATAGTGACATTGAGAATGATAAGTAAACACCAAGAAATGAAACAGGGCAAACAAATCACAATTTCAAATATGGGATAATGTAGCACAAATTACCAATGCAAATATCTGAATAAAACCCTGAATGTACACAAGCATGAGGTCACATGGAGAGAAAACCAAAAAACCCCAATATAAGCAATCCACAGCATACCATAGTTAAGAGAAAAAGCCCCAAAATGAAACCCAAGACAAAAAACAGAGTCATAAACCTAAACAGAAAAAAAACTAAGAGAAGAAGGATAGATGAAAGCAAAACTTGTAAACAAAAGAAAGAAAAAAACTAAAATAGGAGCATCACAAAGAAAAACTCTCAAAGACTCAAAGGAAAAACAAACAACACAAGCAAACCTACACAACCCGATGCAAACTCGAAAAAACTACGACTCAAGAACAAAGGAGAAGAAGAATAGAGATATACCTGAAGGAAAGAGAAGAGGAAACCAACCCAAATTGAAGGAGAGCCACGGAATCGCCGAAGAACCCTAGAAGAGGAAGAGTTGGAGGAGTTGAGAGGCAAACAATGAGGCCAAAAGTCGAAGGGAGGGAATTTATACAAAACCAGTCCGCTCGAGCGTAAGGTTTGACGCTCGAGCGGGAGACAAACTTCGCAAAGCACGCTCGAGCGCGGAGAACGAAGATCGAGCGGAAAAACACCCCTCCCAGAACTGCAAAAAGTACTGCAAGCCTCAAAACCACGCTCGAGCGTGGAACAGTCCGCTCGAGCGGGAAAAACAATTTTTTTTTTTTTTTTTTTAAACACCTAGGATGTCCTGTAACAAGCAAGGTGGCAAAGTGAAGGACTATACCACAAGGAAAACAAATCCATCAAATATGAGTCCTGAAATTTTTAGAGAAAAGAGATGAAACACAGCTCATATATAAAACAGAAAGTATTAAATCAAAGCCATAAACATCATGAGAATGCATAACTCAAAAACACACATGAAATCTCATATAAAAGATGTGTGTGTGTGCAATCCTTGAGAGCCACAAAGCTAGAATTAATCCTGGTAGTGATCTGATGGCTGGACCTCCAACAAGAGTGACTGTCAATCACAGAGAAAAGTCAAACCACTAGGAATCACGGGGTATTTGTTGAGTAAATGCGGAAGCTCCCCCTCAGACAATGATTCCTTTTTTTTTTTTTTTTTTTTTTTTTTAACTTTTCTTTCTTGTGGGCACTCACTGGTGGCATACACGCTCAAGAGTATGGAGACCAACCAGAGAAGAATGAAATCAAAATGATGGCCTGGTTGGTGCCTCTGAGGTAGCCTTTTCCTAATGCCCGGAAATCATGTACTGAGGGAAAAACCATGGAAGTGAAATAAGATGGTAGATGGTTAAGAGACTTAACATCACCCATGATATACCAGTATAGGTCAATTCCTCTGAAAGAGTACAAGAAACACTGTCAGTGGTCCATAGAGAACTTTGATCACTTATGCGGAAACCCCTGCAACAGTTTATCTCAAGGATGTGTACAGAATGAGATCATGAAGTAAATGAGTATGGGCATTCAGAATGAGCTATGAACAAAGATTAATAAGATCTTGTACAATATAAGCAGTGTTCATTTAAAAGTTGATGCAAAGATATCAGAACTCAATCACAATGAGATTATCACATCCAAGAACAGTAAGTCAACCACACACTCACCTCACATGAAAAACAGGAAACAACCTAGTTACTGAGTCATTACACCCAAGGTCTTTCTAAGAAACTCAAATCGAAGAAGATCAAGGGGTTTTGTAAAAATATCAGCTTTTTGATGCTCAGTAGAAACATGTTCCAAAACAACAAGGCCTTCATCCACTAACTCTCGAATAAAATGATGACGGATGTCAATATGTTTGGTGCGAGAGTGTTGGACAGGATTTTTTGAAATGTTTATGGCACTTGTGTTATCACAAAAAAGAGTGAGAGTGTTCTGTTCTATTCCATAATCATGAAGCATTTGCTTCATCCACAACATTTGGGCACAACAACTCCCTGCAGCAATGTATTCAGCCTCAGCAGTGGACAGAGAGATGGCATTTTGCTTTTTACTATGCCAAGAAACCAGATTATTCCCAAGGTAAAAACACCCCCCGGATGTACTTTTCCTATCATCAGCACACCCTGCCCAGTCGGCATCAGAAAAACCAGTAATTTCGGCTGTAGTATCAGTGGAAAACCAAACCCCATACCCCAAGGTCCCATTTACATACTTGATGATGCGTTTTACCGCAAGAAGGTGAGACTCTTTAGGACTGGCTTGGTAACGAGCACAAACACCGACACTAAAGGAAATATCAGGACGACTGGCTGTGAGATACAAAAGACTCCCTATCATACTCCTATAAAGGGTAGGATCAACATCAATACCAGAGGAATCTTTGGAGAGGTGAAGACTGGTGCTCATGGGAGTGCGTGCATGCTTGGAAGACTCAAGACCAAACTTTGACACAAGATTTTTAGCATACTTAGACTGAGAAACAAATATGCCCGAAGGAGACTGTTTAATTTGGAGACCCAAAAAATAAGACAACTCTCCCATCATGCTCATCTCAAACTCATGTGTCATGCAATCCGAAAAGTATTTCACAAGATGCTCAGCAGTAGATCCAAACACAATATCATCAACATATATCTGAGCAACAAGAATATGAGACTTGGTATGTTTCACAAATAAAGTCTTATCCACACTACCCCTTTGAAAATCATTATCAAGAAGAAAGGTAGTAAGCCTATCATACCAAGCCCGAGGGGCTTGTTTCAACCCATACAAAGCCTTGTCTAACTTGTAGACATGATTAGGACATTTAGGGTCCTCAAACCCTTTTGGTTGCTCAACATATGCCTCTTCTTTTAAGTACCCATTCAGAAAAGCACTTTTCACATCCATTTGAAACAATTTAAAGCCAAGAAAACATGCAACACCAAGCAAAATACGAATGGATTCGAGACGTGCAACTGGGGCAAACGTCTCATCATAGTCAATACCCTCTACTTGTGTGTAGCCTTGAGCAACCAACCTGGCTTTATTTCTCACAACAGTACCATTCTCATCAGATTTATTTTTAAAGATCCACTTGGTACCTATCACATTCATGTCTCTAGGTCTGGGAACAAGAGTCCAAACTTTGTTACGTTCAAATTGACCTAATTCTTCATGCATAGCATTGACCCAACTATCATCTAGCAAGGCCTCTTTAAAATTCTTAGGTTCAATTAAGAAACATAACACATGTGTGATACCTCATCCCGAATCTGTCTTCGGGTTTTCATTCGATCCGAAACACTTCCAATCACCTGTTGAGCTGGATGATTCAGTTTCACCCTTGCTGATGGTTTAAGTTCAGGACTTGCGGTAACAGGAGCAACAGGAGTGATGTCCTTTTGAGCACTCTTTGGACTTGAACTTACCTGTGAGGATGGTGCTGTAACAATTTCTTGTGATTGATCCGCAGCTTCTCCTTGATTTTGTGGTTCAGTATCCAAGATTGGAGACTCACCATTGTCATCCTCATTTGTTGCTTGAGTAGGTGAACCTGTGTCATCTATAACCACATTGATAGATTCCATTAATGATGAAGTTCGCAAGTTATAGACTCGAAAAGCCCTACTGTTGGTTGAATACCCTAGAAAAATACCTTCATCACTTCGGGAGTCAAATTTGCCCAAGGGCTCTCTATCTTTGAAGATGTAACACTTACTCCCAAATGTTTTGAAGTATTTTACATTAGGTTTCAAACCCTTCCACAATTCATAAGGAGTTTGTAAAGTGCCGGGTCTTAAATACACACGATTTATGACATAAACAGCAGTATTTAAGGCTTCGGCCCAAAACTTTGGAGGAAGACTCTTACTAAGGAGCATGACCCTAGCCATTTCTTGAACAACTCTGTTCTTCCTCTCAACCACTCCATTTTGTTGTGGAGTAATAGGTGCAGAAAACTCATGCTTAATTCCATGCATATCACAAAAATCCGAAAACGAACTATTTTCAAATTCACGACCATGATCAGTTCGGATTCTTATGATACGCCCAATGGAAACACCCTGTTCATTTTGGATTTTAAAGACTAAAGCCTGGAAAGCATTAAACGTATCAGATTTTTCCTTAAAAAATTTACCCATGAGAAGCGAGTAAAATCATCAACAGTTAAAAAAATGTATCTTTTACCTCCAATGCTTTCAGTGCGAGTAGGACCCATTAAATCCATGTGAACCAATTCAAGAGGACGTTTGGTTGTAAAGCTGTTCACCTTTTTATGCGGAGCACGGGTTTGCTTGCCAAGCTGACATGGTCCACACACATGGCTCAAATTCTTACCCAGTTTAGGTACTCCTCTCACAAGTTCTTTGTTGGCTATCTTAGTTAGGTCTCTGAAATTCATGTGACCTAATCTTTGATGCCACAGATCAATGTTACTAATGATGGCAGAATGACAAGTGAGATCATTAGTAGTAAGAATCCCATAGCAGTTATCAGATGTGCGAACCCCATGTAAAACAGTATTTCCCTTTTTATCCAAAATTTCACATTTATCTTTTGAAAACAATACTTCATGATGGGAATCACACATTTGACTAATGCTCAAAAGATTAGCTTTAAGGCCATCAACAAGTAAGGCATTATCTAGCTTGGGAAGACCAGCAACACTTATAGAGCCCTTACCAATGACTCTAGAAGTGCCGCCATCTCCAAAGGTAACAATTCCTCCTTCATATTTTTCAAGGGAGGTGAAATAGGATTTGTTACCGGACATATGACGAGAGCACCCACTATCAAGATACCACATGTGTGAGTCACGTGCTTTTAGGCAGTGTGAGCAACAAAACAAGTCAAATCATCTTTTCTAACCCAAATCTTTTTAGTCTTGGTGTTCCGCCTAGACATGTAAGGTTGTCTCCTAACCCAAAAAGTGTTAGAATTTCTACCCTTTTGAGACACCTTACCAAACAGTTCAAAACAATAAGGACGAATGTGGCCATACCTACCACAGTGATGACAAATAAAAACAGGTTTTACCTCCCTTTTGTTGGTCTTGCCTGTTTTTGCTTGATGAAAAAAAGAGTCATCTTGATCTACCTTCAATTTTCCCTTTGCTTGAGTCTTCAAGTTATGTGAGGTAGAGGCTTGTCCTTTGTGAGCTGTTGCACCATAGCCTAGCCCTCTTTTGTCAGAACCCATTTGTTGAGATCCGAGAATGTCTTCTAGAGATCTGGAACCTTTGTTCCACATGGCAATTGTTGCTCGAGCAATACGGAGTTCTTCATCTTTCTGTCTGACTTTCTCTTCCAATGCAGCTTGTGACAGCTCAAGACTTTCAAGCTTTTCTTCATATGTGGAATACACCTTCAGAAGTTCATTCCTTTCAGTTTCACAGGATAGAAGTTTTCCACATAAGTCTTGCCTGTCACTTGAGATCTTGATGACATTCTGTTTTGCTGTCAAGAGTTCTCCTTTGAGCCGGACATTCTCACTCTCGCACGTTTTAAGCTTGAGAGAGAGTTTGTCGTTGGATTTAGACAAATTTAGAGATTCCTCGTACAGCTTCTCGTAAGCTTGTTGTAGCTCATCGCCATTGATCTCATCAAGGTCTTCAGATATTTCATCATCCTCTCTTTGCTCCTCATTCTTCTTGACCTCGTCCACTCTAG
This sequence comes from Camellia japonica, assembly GCA_030407325.1. Lineage (NCBI taxonomy): Eukaryota > Viridiplantae > Streptophyta > Magnoliopsida > Ericales > Theaceae > Camellia > Camellia japonica. The sequence goes on along the minus strand of JAPPVO010000031.1, from coordinate 54,769,448 downwards.
CAACCAAGACAGATAAGTTGCTGGATGGTGGTGGAGGTGGATCTCTTCCTTCATGGAATTGACTCAGAATTTCCCATGCATCTTTAGCCTTTGTGCAGTGAACAACCCGTTGCTGTTCTTCATTAGAAATTGCTCCACGAATAATGATTAGGGCTCTCAGATTGCCCGGATTATCTGCACTTTCTGTATCTTCTTCAATGGTTTGCCAACCTTCTGGTTCAAAGGCTCTCAGAAAAGCCCTCATTCTGATTTTCCAATACAGGTAGTTGGTCCCATCAAAGGTGGGAGCATGATGCAAGTTCTGACCACGGGCTAATTCCGAAGTTTTTGGAAGAGGTTGAGAAACCGTGGACCAAAATGCCATGAAAGCACTATCCCCATCTTCACCAGATTCAGGTTCTTCGGGTTCTTGCTCCGACCCGCTTTCATCATCCCAAGTTACGGTGTAGACTTTCTTCCGATTCTTCTTCGTAGGGCATTCAAGGGACATATGGCCAAATCCTTGACATTCATAGCACTTGACCCCTGGCCCCCTAACAACCTTCTTTTCAGTAGTTTGAGCAAATTTTGGTGGAAAAGTTTTTGGTTTGTCATTACTCTTATCTTTTGAAGTAGGAGCTCTGAAATTAGGCTTCTTTTTCAGAAATTTTTTAAACTGTTTTGTAAGCATAGCCGTCATCTCAGACTCTAAATCAAATTCAGTCTCCGGAGGTTTTGCAGTCTCATGAGCACTGTGAAAGCCATACTTTCTTTTTGCTTTTTCTTGGAAATTTGGTGTGCTTCATAAGTCTGCAAATTTCCAACCAATTGATCGAGCTTGAGGGTATCAACATCCTGAGCCTCCTCAATGGCTGTCACCTTTGATTGGAACCTCTCGGGAAGGGACCTCAAAATTTTTCCAACAACTTTTGCTTCCGGGATTTTTTCACCGAGAGTGAAACAGGAATTCACGATATCACTGAGTTTTGCATAGAAATCATCAAACGTCTCATCGTCTCGCATAAAAAGGGTTTCAAAGGCGGAGGTGAGACGTTGAAGTTTTGACCTTTTAACAGAGGTAGTACCTTCGTGAATTGTTTCAAGAATATCCCACGCCTCTTTTGCTATTTCACACGTGCAAATTCGACGGAATTCTTCAGGTGTGACAGAGCAGAAGAGGGAGTTGAGAGCCTTGCTGTTCCAACTCGAGTTCTGGTAATCAGTTGTGTCCCATTTATCAAGGGGTTTAGGAATATCAATGCCATTAACGGTGATCATAGGTTCACTCCACCCAAAGATTACACAGTGCCAAACTTTCTCATCGATAGATTTTAAAAATGCTCTCATACGAGCTTTCCAATAAGAATAGTTTGTACCGTCTAGTAAAGGGGGTCTATGAGTCGAGTTACCTTCACGAATAGAATCCATGAAACTAGTCACACAAAATCACACTCCTATAGTTTTGAAAAAACAAAGAGTGACCTGCTTTGATACCAATTGAAAAACCTATGTGATTCGTGATTAGATCAAGATTAACGAATTCCAAATCCCAACAATTCAAAACACACAACCTAAAATCATCAAGCACTTACGAGAGTGATTTTAGTTTGTTTGTTTTTAAGAATAAATAATAAATCGACACAAACGATTTTTTACGTGGAAAAAACCACAATTGAAGAACCTTCAACTGTAATCAAAAACCACGGGCGAACCGCCACTGATCAATCCACTACTGAAGAACTTAAAAGATTACAAAGATACCATACAAATTACCCAACCCAGTCAATTTGTCTCTGAATCTTCTGTAACTCTTCCACCACGCCTTCGTCACGGAACTGATCTTGAAGTTGATTCCACACCACAACTTCACTTGTCGAATTAACGACTACGTAAAGTATCAAACGCCTTTTGAAACTCTACGTAACAACCTTCGGATTCCACCGAAGAGAACTCTCTTGAATATGGTGTATCAAACTCTTTGATGTATGAATCTCAACTCATAAGTGTAAAACTCTCTCAAGAACATCAAAGAAAACTCACAAAAAACTCAGAAGAAAACTTCAAACAAAACCCTAGAAAACCCTAAACCAGATCTAGGAAAAGTAAATCTAAAACAAGCCCAACAAGCGAATTTATAGAATCTGAGATCGCGAGGTCCGCTCGAGCGTGGGTCTTCCCGCTCGAGCGGAGACTTCAAAAATTGTGATTCATATAGCCTTCCCGCTCGAGCGTCCATTTCCCCGCTCGAGCGGGGAATCACACCATCCAGTACTTTGTTCATGCTGCGCAGAGATGCTGAGGACTAGCAATCCCCGCTCGAGCGTTACTTTCCCCGCTCGAGCGGGGAGACAAAAACAAGAAAACCTGGAAAACTTTAACAACTTACAATCTTGGTTTTGATTCACGGATTTTGACAACAAAGGGTCCTAACAGCTTTGATTGTTATAGAAATTACATGAAGATTAGCTGAATTGAAACTAATTACTCATACATCTTGTATTGAGTATTGTTTTATACTTCAATATTAAAAATGTATTGTTTTGAGAAAAATGGGTGAATGCCTTAATAAATCTGGTTAGGGGGTGTGGTTGTGGTTATTATGTTGGCATATGTATCCTTGGTGAAAGTTTAAAAACCCACGCGGTTAGGTGCCGATCCTTTCGATAGTGCTTGTATAGCCTATTGGCAGACATGCACTTAGAGATTCCTAGTATTTTATATTCACTGTCCTGTTTTCTGATATCAAAGGTTATTTTCATGAATTGATATATAATCTGGTATTACATTGTTTTGAGATAGAAATATAAAACGTTTGACAAATGGGATGCATATGCATTCACCTTATAATTTCGTTAAGATTCATATATTGTGTTAAAGTATCTCTACTAGGCTTTAGCTCACGCTATGTGGAAAACAACTTTTAGGTGCTGATGATATGTCTCCACCAAGGATTGAACTTAGGAGGACTTGGAGCTAAGGGTTTCATTTTGTTTAATTGATATAATTATTTTTGTACAAGCCTTGAATTTTAATTATATTGAGTTGAACTCATTTGTTGTATCCAAGCATTGACTTGGAAAGATGTAGTCATTATGGCATATAATTACTTGGGTTTTCTTTTATTTCAATTCATGTATACATGTCATATGCTATAGATTCAAGATCTAGAATTTATGAATGTATATATGCATATGTCATCTTTTGTATGATTAATGATTATAAATAGAATATAAAATATGATGTTATTTATTAATTGTAAGGAATATTATGAGTTGAGTTATTGTTATAATTTCGGAGCGTTGCAGAAGGATAGTGTAATTTTAGAAAAAGTAGGAGAGACTAATGTAATTATTAGAAATCTCAAGGGAGGTTACTGTAATTTATCATATGAATTAAAACCTAAAAAAAATTCAATATGATTATCCCAAAACTTATAAAAACTTATTGTATTTTTTTTAAACTTGAAGAAGAGTTAATGTAAAAATAAATAAAATTATGGACACCCTTCCTTGACAATGCGTAGGTTACCAGGAGGGACGCACGGTAAAAACATTTTTTTCAAAAATAACAGCAATTGGATGATAGATTTAGCCATATACTCATCTTCGCATGATTAATTTCGGCAAAAATGTAGGGAACATTTTTGAAAATTTTCAGTCAAGTATAAATTTTAAAAAATAATTATAAACAAAAATTAAAAACTTGATCATTCATACTTTGAGAGATATTGTATTTTAAAAAATAAACAGTTTGAATCATTCAAGTGAAACTATGATAGCCCACACGAGTCTAAATAGCGCTGTCTTACTTTCTTTCTATAAATTGTTTCTTAAAAATTCATAATGGTACATTTTATCCCAATTTTACTCTTCTCATACAATAATTTCGTAAATAATGACAAATTTTTTTAAAAAATTTTTGAACCTTATGCTTTCAGTTTTAATATAGGCTTTATTCCTAAGTCGAAACCATTTCTCTTAGGACACTAGTCGAGAAAACCTTCTAACTTAACCATGCTTGAACTATGATTTAACGTGATTCGAAGCCCCAACACGTAGTCAATCACCAGGCTCGGTCAAATTTTCATTTGTTCCAATAATATTTGGATTATTTATGGATTAAAATTTAAATACATGATAATATGCATACCAATTTCTTAATCCTTTGAACTCATCATCAATAATATTTGGACTGCTTCTGGATTAAACCAGAAAACATGATAATATTCATACAATTTCGGATCCATTGACTTGGACAACAATATTTAGACTGCTTCTGGATAATGGAATTGGAACATGATAATACTTATACTAATGATAATTGACATTTATAGTTTTTGCATTAATTCCTACACTCAAAACTGATGAAACATGATAATCCTCACGCTAATAATATTCGTACCGTTCCTTGGATTTTGAACTTGGACAACAGTATTTGAACCAGGTTTCAAAGACATCACAGTTGGAGTCATTGTTGGACCTGATGAGTAATTACAGCAAACAATATTAAATAATGTCAGGACAACTAAAAATGAGAAATATGATAATATTCGTAACCAAAACATTGGACTTCATTTCTAGACTAAAAAGGAAATATGATATTCACAACGCCAATAGTATTTGACGAACTTTATATTTTCAATTGGACCATTTTAACGTGTGATAGTAGTGGTATTTGGTGTGGCGGTATTTGGTATGGCTTATTTTGCTCAATTTATAATTTTGTGTATTGAAAAAGTTATTTTGAACTATTTGGTTAAATTTATTTTAAATAGTTTCTGATTTTAATAACTTATTTTAACTCCAAAAAACTTATTCTAAGAAGCTCTCCACCCCTACTAATTATCAATTTTTACTGTGGGCATGTTAATTTACCATTATATCTTTTTTTTTTTTTTTGGAATACGAATAATTCTTTTTATTTATTTATTTATGGAAATGTGGACTAGTTGTGAATAATAAAAAATAAAAGTTAATTCAATTTACAACTAATAAAGGTTAATTCAATTTACATTTAACAGGTAAGGGTGTAAATTTGGCCCGACTTGGCCCATGTCGAGTCTCGCGAGCTCCTCCCAAAATTCGGGCCAGGCCGGCCCAAAAAATAGGCCCAGGGATATTCGGGCCTTGGGCGGGCTGGTGGGTCGGGCCTCGAGCTTGGACAGGCCTGACCATTTTTTTTTTGTTTTTTTTGTTTTATTTTTTCTACCAAAAGTTTATTATTTTCTACTAAAAAAGACACTGGGTCTCGGGCGGACCGGGCCTCTAGCAGGGCCTTGAGTGGGCCTTAACCGGGCCGATGGGCTGGGCCACAGGACAGGCCAGGTGGGTCGGGCCCACGGGCCGGGGTTGGGCTTCAAAATGATGGCCATGGCCCAGGCCGAGGCCCTGGGGCTTGGGCTGAGCTCGAGCCTAAACGGGTCGGGCCCAGGCCCACCTGTAACAACTCTAAAATGCAACTCATGATTATATTAATTGAATTATGTGTTAATGAATGATTATATGACTTAATTGTGCATATCAGTCCAAGTTGGGAAATTATCTATTGTGATTATGGCTAGAAACTGAAATTGAATATATGGATATGCTAGTTGGAATTTTTAAAGTCATTTGGGAAGTTTAATTGAAAATTTATTTTATCTGATATGTTAAGGTGTGTTTGGGTTTCATTATTGTATTAAGCCATCTAGATACTGAAATTAACGGCCTAAATGGATTCAGAAATTGAAATTGAATACATGGATATGCTAATTGGAATTTTTAGAGTCATTTGGGAAGTTTAATTGAAATTAATTTTATGTAATTCGTTAAGGTGTGTTTGGGTTTCATTATTGTATTAAGCTATCTAGATACTGAAATTGACGGCCTAAATGGATTCAGAAACTGAAATTGAATACATGGATATGCTAATTGGAATTTTTAGAGTCATTTGGGAAGTTTAATTGAAAATTAATTTTATCTGATTTGTTAAGGTGTGTTTGGATTTCATTATTGTATTAAGCCATCTAGATACTGAAATTGACAGCCTAAATGGATTCAGAAACTGAAATGGAATACATGGATATACTAATTGGAATTTTTAGAGTCATTTGAGAAGTTTAATTGAAAATTGATTTTATTTGATTCATTAAGGTGTGTTTGGGTCTCATTATTGTATTAAGCCATCTAGATATGGATATATATATGATATAAGCTTCTTTATGAGCTCAAACTCATCTTTTAAAGAGAAAATTGAGAGATATACGTGTAGAGAGAGAGAGAGAGAGAGAGAGAGAAACCAAGAGAGAGGTGAAGAAAGTGAAGAAGAAACTCAAATTTGGCTTGGGTTTGTCAAGATTATGCATGACCAAGTGTCTATGAAGACTCCAGGTAAGGATTTACCTCTCAAACCTTGAAGATCATATGGTATAGAGTTGGATTTATGGGCTATTGCATGTATTTTGCTTGAACATGTTAAGAAGAAGATAATTCCTTACATACATACATGAATATGTTGGATTTTGAAGTTATATGTTACATGGATTCTAGAATTGAGTTATATTAAAGTTCAATCTTATAATTTGAAAGCTATGGAAAGGAATTTAGACTAGATTGTTATATGCATGAAGTGTTTATACATAAACATTGAAGAAAAATGATGAAAGCTATGAGTTCATGGAAGTTAAGAACTTGATTTGGAAAATAAAAAAGGAGTTTGATTTATTTGAGTTGAAAATTGAATTATAGTTCATGAATATTTCCATGTTTTGAAAGTGTATTGCATGAGTTATCTAACTTGAGAAGGAAAACTCCATGAATTTCAACGGTTGAAGCTCAAGATTATGATTTTGATATTTTAATTCAAGGATTTGGGGCTTTTGTATGAAATGTGAGCTTCAATTTAAGGTTATGATTTTTGTTTAAAGCTAAGTATGAGAAATTAAATTCAACATGTTTTTGTGGATTTTGAGCTTTGAAAAATATGAATTTGGAATAAATTTCGAAAACATTGAGTTCCAAACCAAAGACAAATTTCTAACTCCTCCAGACCCAGGATTACCCATTCTGTTTGAATCCGCACGTGCGGATTGGGCATCCCGCGCGTGTGGTTTTGGTCAGGCTCGGATTTTGTTTTCGCATCATTTTATTTCTACCTTCCGGACCACCATTTGCTTAATTTTAAAGAGTTTTTCATGTGCATTTTCATTTCATGTATCTAAATGGATTACAAGAACAAAATGTTAGAACCGAACAAGTGAACAATGAATAGAAACCGAATAAGTAAGTAACCGACTGAATGATTGAACTATATATTAAGATATCATGCTTGAATTGTTTGCTTAGGTCGGATGCCGCATCCTTAGTGCAACTTTAGCACATACTTCAAGGAGCCACTGTGAGTAACACTGCTGTAAAAATATGTTCAGTCGTATTTATTTTCTGATTGATAAATTATATTATTTTTTTGAAATGATATTTTTTTATCGATTGAATGATGATCCTATTTTCTTAACTGTATTCATGGCATCCTTAGCATATTGCTATTATTATTGATATTTTTATCACTATTGTTACAGAGATCTCTGTCAGTTCCAAATCTTGGAACTATTGTTATTGTATGATGGCCATCAATTGATTGTTCGGTCTTTAAGACCTATTGTATCATATTGTTGCTATTGGATGTACCATGTATGACCTATATGAATATGAATATGATTGAAAATGATTGATCATATTGAATGATTGATTGACAAAAGATATTGATTGAAATCGATTGTTTCAAAGACTGTAAGGACATCATTCTGAACCTCTTTACACATTTGTTATTCACTAGGCTATAGCTCACAGTTTATTATATATATGTAGGTGATCGGGTACCGAATCAGAGTTAGCGGCGTCGACCGAACCCTGTTTTTGTCAAGCCAACTACTGTGCCTCACTGCGAGGTTCCGAACCATTGCATGTCAGGGTTTATTGGGTGATTCAAATTCACTCTTTTGACATTGTGTTTATGAGATAAGAATGTTTATTGAGTTTTGTTAACTGTTTTTGGCAATGGTATTTAATTCCCTAACTTATGTTTTGTTATGAACACATGTGTGTTATGGACTTAAGTGTTTGTATAATTCCAAGTGTGTGAAATTTGTTTTGTTCATTTAAGTCCCCACAGCTCATTGGATGGTATTTTCTATTATTGATTGGCTTCCGCAGCCCCTCTTGCGGTGTTATTGTCATTATTGTTAAGTAGGCCTTTGGTAATCACGGATTACTGGCCGGTTACGGCGCTAAACCTATAGGGGCGGGTTTGGGTCGTGACACCACCCCGGGTAGTAGGCAAGCTTCAGGGTGTCCACGGGCCTCGGGCCATTTTTACACTTCTATTAACAAGGGTAAAAATGATATTTACACATCAAAAAGTTATTTCACAGCTTATTTACCATACACTACTCAATAACTTAAATCTATAATCTAGCAATTACACCAAACAAATTAGCAATTTCTGATTAATTGTCATGCTCAAAAATTTGGACAATTAAATATTAAATTAGGACTAAACCCCAATCAATATTCAATGATCCAAATCCTAGAGGGTGAAACAAAAAACTAAATGCTAATCAAACCATCCACCGTAATTTCATAACTAACCAATACCTTCAACATTAAAGTAATAATAAATAGTCAAAATAACTTAAATAATGTACGGTTATAAACCATGCCAAATTATCTCAATACTAAAGTCATAAAAATAAATAAATAAATACATAAACTAATATCAACCCTAAACTCAAGAAAACAAAAGAAATCCAAAAGACATACCCAACAACTATAGTTATTCCACGTCACCACCGTAGCCCCAACTAATCCTGCAAAGGAAGCCCGGCTGCGCTCAAACAAAACGCACCCGAGTTGCCAAGAGACAAAACGCGTCAGTATATGGGTATATTGGTATGAGTACAAGATTTAACACCCACGTGTCCACCAGACACAAATAAAAATACATTTAATTCTTGTTACGGGACAAGACAAGTAGTTCTAACCGCACTGAGACGAAGGGGTAGTTTCCTGCGATATGGTGGCATTTAGTTTCTTGCCCGTACACAACTAAATATAAATTGAGTATAAAATAAACAAAATAAAAATAAAAATATGGTGGGTTAGTGCTGCATAAAAAGTTAGTAAGACCCACCATTCTGCAAAAAAATATAAAGTTAGTACAATTCAATCATAAGTAACTTGCTAAAGAAGTATAAAAATGCAATCATTTCATGCTTAAATAATTCTAATTAACCAAAACTCAAAGAACAAAAGTTGTACAGAATCAAATTTCTTAAAAGGTAATGCAGATGAATTTAGTAAAAACTGAACAGGTTGAGTGAAAAACTTAATAGAAAATTCTAAACGAAACTCGATCTAAAAATCTGGAATTGAAAACGAAAAGAAACTGCCATAAGATGAATTTTTTCGGAAAAGTTCAAAACACGAAAAGTGTGTAGAATAATAATTTCTTTCAGTTAAAATAGCATCTAAAGTCAATAAAAATGATCTCGTTTCGTGGGTTAAAACAACATCTAAAGTCTATACTGCTAAAATGAATAAAAACTATTGTAACTAAGATCATTCGATTACAAGTTCTAATCAATCTTTTTAATAAAAAGTTAAAACACAAAAGTTGTCTGGAATCACGTATACATGCCTCTGCTCAAATTTCATAATTTATCGAGGTCGATTACTATTTTTCAAGATGTACAATTCAATATAATTTACACTACAACAATAAACTCATAATTAAATTCTTTGTACCTTAACTCCACCATTTCAGTCCTTCACTTCCGCCCTACACATATATCCCATGTACCTCCCGTATACCTAACACCGCTCCGAAGCCAAACTTGCACGGGGATAATGTCCCAAGTTTGATTCACACTCCCTGGATGGTTAGCATATACGTACGCGCGTAAATCAAAGCACTTGTCTACTCATGAGAACGAGGTAACAATATATATACACAAAACATCTCACTCATGAGAACAAATATAACAATGCCAAGCCTAAGGCATTTAAATAAATCTCATAATCCTCACTTTTTTTATACACTCTTTCTCATCAATACTCAAATAAAACAACAATCCATGGAGTCATGGTGAAATTTAAGGAATTTATCAATGGGTTTCTAATTTATTTTAATTTCATATATCCATGAGTGTGATTACAACCATAAAATAAATATCTATAGAAACCCTAAACTTGGCATACACAACTAATCAAAATAAGTAAAATCAATCAATCATCTAAAAGCCATAAACCTTACATAGGGGAAAAGGTGGGAATTGATTTTGATTGGGTGGGGTTTGATAACAAGATAATGGGCAAGGTGGTGTTGTGTAGATGTCAATGTTAATTTAGTCGAAGAGGTGTTTGGAAAATCCTGTTGGTTTTCTTTCCCAATGTTGAAATGGCAATGTTGTAGGTGGACCATTGTCTTGGGTTGGGCAAACATTGCATTGGTCGAAGTAGGGATTGTTTACTATTGAACTGTGGATAGCAGTTTGGGTGGTGCTTGATAATAATTCAATGGTCGAAGTGGTGTTGTTCACATGTAAATGTTAACTTACCGGATGTGTTGTAGCATTGCTGGTAAGATTTTGATTTAAAACCCAGAAAAACCATTAAGCTTCCAAACCATTAAGAGTTTGATTTTGTACGAGTAATTGACGTTGTAATTGACCATTTACTATTGTTTTTAATTTGTAGCTTCTGCTTTGCGAGCACACGGACATTATACAGCCGGATAGGCCGAATGTTGCACCATGGTTTTGTCGGTGGAACCTTGGAAAAATAATTGGGAAATTGAAAAGCGTGGAATTATCGGTGGAGGGTTCCTTTGAGGCATGACATTCAACTTATTGTTGGCATATGGTATACGTTTGGTTGATTTGTACTTAATATATGGTACCATTTTTCTTTTTTCCGCCCAGGTAGACGTCCCTGAACGCCTTGGGAGGGAATCCCGTTTCGTTCATTGGGCTCACTACAGCTCGGACTCAAATTGTCACGGTTCTTAATCTGAACCAAAGAGTCCAAATCTGGCAAATCGTTTTGAAAAACAAATTTTATGTAAAGAAGTGCCAAACATAGACTGCTTTGCCAGATACAGAGTCGCCACCTAAATATTTTATTTTGGAGAATTTAGGAAACCCTGACTCGTTTGCCTAAGGCCACGTGTCCGTCATCACCAAAGTTGCCTCGGCTCGGGAACTTGGGTACGATTGGGGAAGGTCAGCTATGAGCACCCCCACTCGCCCGATCAAAGATCGGCCTCTACTAACCATGATATCGAGTTTTGAAAACATTATGTGTTCTTATTCCAATTAATTAGCTAACCTTACTATGTGATGCGCAGAACACAAAAGTATAGATTAGATCGCCTTATTTGGAACAAAGCATTGCATATCCGCTCGTTTGAAAGATGGTTTGAAATTTGCTACTCGCAAGTAGGCTAAAACACGGATTTCAACGAGTTGTTCCAACTCAAACAATCCAACCTTCACCCACAGGCATTCATGCAGTTATATCATTTAAGCACATAGCCTCATGGTAAAGTATGTTGACATGGCAACACTCACACGCATGCAAGGATGCTAAAGCATAAAAGCTTACCGAGTACTCCGAGCCAAAACAGAAACTAGTTAGTAATCATATGCATGAGCCTAGTTTATTTTGAAGTGGCTAATGCAACACATGCAAGATGCAACTACTATAGGCTCGGTTATTCTAAGATGGCATATGATGATGCTACAGTTAACACGTATTCAACTTAGAATTGAAATACAAAATGTAGTTAGTATGATGCGCCGAGCCCGATGCGTGCATTACGAATGAATGTATGCAAACATGCTATCATAAGTATGCTAATCAAAACATGCCCTAAACTAACCATCGAAAGCTAGTAAATAAAAGGGAAGAAAGACGTGGGGTTAGGAGACATACACACACTCACGCACACTTATTACATAGTTGCCCTCGCTCGGAGGGTCCGAATAAATAATACAGATTTAACTAATTAACTAGCTGACTAACTAATTAATTAATTACAAAACTTCTAATTAATCAATTAATTAATTACAAAAGGAAGGTGGCCGCAGCCCTGCCTCGGAATGCGTGGATGATGTATGCTCGATCTGCCTTGCCCGAAAACCCAGTACCATGCCACTGTTGCCTCTGTTTACACTGCCTTGCTCCTTTGAAAATTATGAAAGTTTCCAGAACTACTTTGAAGTTCCTTTTGAGTGTTTTGGAAGGCCACCGGCCAAAGGAACAATCCACCGACCATGAGAACAATGTTATCGGCCAAAACTTTGACCACCGGCTGGGCATTGATGGTCGGTCGGCACTTCAAGTAGCCGGCCGGCTATCTCTTCCTGCAGAATCCTGCAGTTGCTACAGCAAAGGGCAAATAGGGCATGGCATGGAATTTTCAAGCACATGTGTGCATGGCCACACTCCCTATCATGCAATGAACTCAAAGGAGGGTGGCTCTCGACCCTCGGGCCATCAATTGCGCATTGCGATGCATGATGGCCTAAGAGGCCAAATTTGCCATTCAATGTAAAATGAATGCATAAAAGAGATGAATGCCTCGTGCCCTATCATGTTGAGGTCAAGGGCATTGGTGACCGAGGAGTGAGACGTATTTTGTCACTTTGAGTACGAACACGCCTCATCCCTCAAGCTTGGTTCGACACCCCAAACCAAACAAAATGCTATGCATGGGTGCAATATGGCTCAAGTATGTAAGGTGGCTCGAGTATGCAAACATGCCAAATGCAATGCAAACCAAGCATGTAAACATGCAATGTGCCAAGTATGCAAAATGCACTGTGATGCAACCTATCATACAATGCAAACATTCGATGCAAACAATGATATAATGCAAGCATGCAACTAATGTAATGCGACATGCAATCATGCAAAGTATGCAAAGATGGACTTATACTGAAATGAGAGGTCCTCAGCCCATCCCAAAACAGTGGCCTAAGATGGTGCAAAAGAGCACCAATTATGCATGCATGCAAGCACACAACAAGGTTCATCATCTAAGCATGAAAGGGGACAACTCTAGGCATACTTGAAGGCGATATACATGGACGTTAAACACTCATGTTAGACTCTGAAAAGCATGCGAAGAATGATGCCGAAACATGCTAGGGAATGGGTGCGACATAGAAGGCATTCAAGACCACAAAAGAGAGCATTACTCAACACCTATCCCAAGCAAACATGGTATGGACTATGCAACCAAAAACAGAGTTACAATGCACCAAAATAAGCCCAAAAACCCACTGTTATGGCTGCTCAAATGACTCAAACACATGGGCATGCACAAAAGTCCAAACATGGAGCATGAGACTACACCTCTTCAAGGCATAAAAGGGGAACAAATGCAAGTATGTAGGCACAAAACATGGACTGAAATGACATAATAAGTGATTCCAAATCACTGAAATAGCCAAGGTAATGCATGCTAATGACTCACACACCCGAGGCTCACAAGCCAAAATGTAAAGAAGCTATACCAAACATGGCAAATGTGATCAAATCAGTGCCTAATAGACCTCAAGCATGATGAAATATGACCAGGAACTTCACAAAGTTAGGCAAGAACATGCAAGCATGATGGTCTTAAAGGCAAGATGCATTTCTAGGCAAAAAGGAGGAATGCAAAGCAAGTATACTATGCATGCAAGGGGCCATTAATCCGACCAAAAACAGAGATATAATATGACCAAATAACACCCAAAAACCTCTGAAATGAAGCCAAAAGCAACTACACATACATGCTACCCTTATGAGCCAAAAATGTAAACAAAAGAGATACAAAGGGAGAGGGGTGTCCCTCCCCTATGCAAGACCTCAAAACCCCTTCTTCACCACTGAAAATCCACTGGATTTCAGTGGTGAGAAGGTCAATGCACAAAGGTATTCAAAGCTTAACAACGAGAGCACAAAAAGGGGCCAAACAAGGCCTAAGAGGGGGAGGTCGACCCCCAACACCAAAATGACCTTAATGAAGTATCTTAAGCATGAAAATACAAGACTTTTTTCAGTTATACACAAAGCTTGAATCAGTATGCAAGATACGTTAAAGACTAGTGCAAGATTGGGGAAAATAAAGCAAAAGTGTTACCCTTGAAGAACACTTCAAGAACAGCAAGTGCAGCCCCCTTCTTCTGATCAAAATCAGCTCAAAACTTGAAGAACAAATCCTCAACACCTCCAAAGTCGAAATATGGTGTAATACTATGTGTTCTAGTGCAAAACTAAGAACAAACTACACTTTTAGGCCCTCAAACACACACAAATCAAGAGAGAGAGAGAGATATATAGAGAGAGAGGGTGATATATATCAGAGATATATGTAATTAGGTCTGGTTTTGCTGAACCCCTTCAAAGGAGGAGGGAGGCCTCCTTATATAGACAAGGCAAAGTGTTAAGCTTCTTAGAGAAGCTAACAAGAGGGTCAAGGCTTCTAAGGGAAGCTAAGGCAAAGGGGCTAAGGCTTCCTGAGGAAGCTGGGACAGGGGTGCAAGCTTCTTGAGGAAGCTAAGACAAAGGTCCAAGCTTCCTCAAGAAGCTAGACCAAAAGGGTGCAAAAGGGGCAAGTTCCTCCATACAGCTGTATACAGGACAAGTCCGTGCACTCCAGCTGGCACAGCTGGCATGCACTATGCCTGAAAGAGGCAAAAAGGTGGTATCGGCCAGAAAAGGGGTCCATCGGCCAAATAAATGGTCGGCCGACCACACAAAGAGCCGACCGGCCATCACCAATGGCCGGTGGAAAGAAAACAAGGCCGGTGGCCCTAAGCCATGGCCGGTGGGTTTAAGGGATGGCTGACAAGCCACCTCCTACCCTCAGGAGCACAAAACACAAGCCCTTGGTGCAAAACCAAGCACAGAACATGAAAGTTAAGAGATCCTGAGGCAAGGCGCGTAGCCGAGACCTCCGAGAACTCAAAACGAACACAAACATGGATGATCACCGAGTGTTCAAACAGTGACATCCAAGTCTTGAGGACGGTCAAAAATGGGGTGTTTACAGCCCAGGTTAATCTTGATAAACTTTTGGGGACTGTCATCGAAAGGTATTTCGTTGAGAAATCGGCGAATGCACAAGGCAGTGTGGAACAAGGAGGAAAAGTGTTGGTAGTAGAGCTGGTGAGTACGTGGAATGGGTTGCCTGCTAATGCTCCTGATGTTGCTGTGAACATTGCTGAACCGAGTTTAGATTATTGGCTGCCAGATTCACCCCATGGTGGTGAGGTTGAATGGACGTCCGCCAATAAGAATAAAGAAACTCGCAATCCACAATCATATGGTACGAGCAACGAGGGTGGTAATATATTGGCAGATGGGAGATCGTGCCCGGTTTTGTTCCCTGATCTACTAGACCTGGCAAGCACACAACCTGGGGGCTCTGTTTGTGAAGACACCAATGACGCAACCGAACAGTTGGGAAAGGCTATAAAGAGAATTAATGAATTGGAGATGGAAGTTTGTGTGAAGTTTGTCCGTGTGCGTGATCTAGATGTTAAAGTTGAGGCGATGGAGAGATTGGTAGGTGCACAAGCCACCAACCTATTCATCGGCTTCGATAGTGTAATTGTTGCAAAAGATGCAGAAATTTTTCGGCTGACCAGACAAGTTCAAAAACTAGAAGCAAGGATAACAATTTTGGAAGACCATGTGGATGAGTGTGAGGTGCACGAGGTAACGCAGTCAGTTTTTAAGGAGAAAAACAAATAGCAAGCGCCATGGGAAAATAATCTGGGCAAAAGTAACAAGTCTGAAAGTGTGTCGGTAACTGGTAGTGGTGAACGTTTGGCGGAAGGCGGTGGAAGAAATGCAAATATCGGGCCTGCCACGACAGATGACGTTCAAGAAATGGACTGGGTTTGTAAATTGGTCGATGAACAGTTTGTCAATAGAAACTGTGATATGTCATCGAAAGAGAGTGACGTTGAGAATGCTGTAGTCAGTGAACAAGAGAACAACCTCGTCAACATTGAAAGCATTACGATGAACGGGATTGATAGGTTGGAAGACATCAGGCCTAGCCCAGATATGACATCGTTGGTGAGGAGAGTTAAGAGCAAGGCACGACATGAATTTCGATTAAGTGACTACGATTACCCCAATTTAGCTGGTCGTGGCAAACAGAAATGAAAGATGGGTAATAGGGAAACTGTTGGCCCTGAAGTAATATATGACATTGAGGATGTTGAAGTATGAAATAAAACATGGCAAGGATTTGGAATGGGCAGAGAGCATGCTGTGTGGAACATGCTCGATCAAGATGAAATTATGCTTCTGAAAAGAGTGTACACATTTGACGGCGACGGGTAAGCAATATGAATGTGAATGCATTTCTATGTAACTGTGTATGTCAAAGTGTGTAATTTTGTACATTTGGTAATGACGTGATGTTGTTTGCAGAGCTGTAATATGAGATGGAGGTGAAAGCGGTATACAAGTTCTGTTCGGTGATATCCATGACCTAGTGTAGCGTTCATCTATTCAAGGGAACGTAAGTATGGTGTTAACACACTGGACACTATGTTTAACATATAGTCCAAACATGACTTTCTGGTATGAGATGTTTGTGTAACAAAAATAACATCGTTGCTGATTGGTGTAGGTCATTGACGCGTATGCAGACATGTTGATGAAATTGCAGGAAAAAGGTGTTGGCAGACAGGATGCTGGGGACAGTTTGTATGTTTTTAGCAGCGTATGCTCGGTAAGTGTATGTAATGTAAGCACGCATAATTAGACGTATACATTCCCACACCGCCCAAAGTGTTAAGTGCATTTGTTTTTTTCAGAATACCTTATTTTTTTTCTACGACTGGCAAAATAAAACAGGATTTTATGAGGAATCCAAGTGCACTGTCGCGGGGGAAATATTTGAATGTGCAAATCAAAGCTGCAAAAGAACACAGATACACGCATTACCCGGTGTATCATGCCAAACACTGGACTGTAATGGTGTATGACACGGTGAGCAGGTCATGGAAACATTATAATTCTTCAAAACCAAGGCGAGGAATACGTGATGAACATTACAATGAATCACTGAAAGTGGTAAGTTTGTCAACGTGAAATTAAGTTTTACCATACGTATTAATTTCCCCCCGTAAGTTAGTGACATGCCGGACCATGTGCATGTTTCACAAAAAAAACATTCATTATTATGTTTAGTTAGTTTGATGTAAATATGTGTGTCACAAAACTGACGTATATTAAATTTGATTTCGTAGAAACAGTGGGTGGAAGAATATTATACAAAATTTGTCTGGCCACGGTTGGCACCCGGTACTGTTAGAATGCCGAATTTTGACAGACCGCTTGTTTCAGTCGTTGATTGTCCACAACAGAGCCCGGAAATGTAAGTGGTAATAGTGGGTTGGTTATTTATTTATTTATTTTGACCAAAAAAAGAAAAATTAACTTCTTCTTACAATCACGGGGGTGTTGATATGGTTGGTTGTCTGTTTGCAGATCATATTGTGCAATCTTCGTCTGCTACGTCATCAGGCAGTACATGCATGGTTGCAACATTGGCACCATGATGGTCGAACGACATAGCATGGTCGCCAAATACTTTGTTTCTTGCTTTTTCCACCCCTAACCATGCAACTCGATAACTAATATCCAGGCCATAACCATCATTCATGTCGAACACCACATCCGTCGGTTGTGTCAGTGGTTGTTCACGGACACGTCCTGCGATCACATCAGACACCAAATCTGACCCAATCCGCGGATTACGGTACGTTTGTACAGTAGCCCCACAGGAATGTACACAAATAAATCTCTTCAAACACATAATACCATTCAAAGGAGACACCCGTGCGTGAACCAACCACCCGCACACAGTTGACTTTACAAATTTGCATATAGCAGTAACACGTACAACGTCGTTTTTGACATACTTGAACTGAAACCCACATTCCACTGCATACTTGCACAATACCGTTCGGAATTCATGTGCACCACCCAAAAAAATTTGGCCGACATGTGTAATACCAAATGCCCACCCAGCAGAGAAGTACGTCTTCGTTCAATGGGGACAATATGTCGCCAACAAATCCGTTCAGTCTACCATATCGGCCGTCCGCATATCCACGGTCTCACACTGCCCATCGTCATGTGACACTGAAACACCACATTGAATAGCAGACCCATTACCCCGCACTTGAATTATCACGTCAATATGGTCAAGCTCTAAAGACTTTGCAAGTAACAACATGTTTCGCACATCATCGTCGGAGTCAACCTTAAACTTATTATATCCTAGAATAGTAAACAACAAATAAACGAATTCCTGCTCCATGATATCAAACTTGTCACAAACGGCATCAATTAATTGTTTGAAAGTGAATGCTTGATGAATGCGGAACACTGCGTTCGTCTGACCGAATGTACATAACAACAACACTGCAAACTCCATACCTGCCAAAAATAACCTGCAATAACAGACACATTACACCCAAAAAATTTAACCGTAAGTGGTAATGTACATTTTACACCCAATTTCCAATAACAGACCACCACCCATTCACAATACAGAAAAAAGATCGTCATACATTAAAAACTACCTTCTTCACTACAACAACACTTCTAACTCCTCCAAAAACTTAACAAATCGCCAAAATAACATATGGAAATTGAGAAACTAAATATCGGCAACATAAAATTGGTAACAAGTAAGAAAAATAACACAACCCGCAAAGGTATTTAAACATACAAAATTAAATATATATGTATGCATATATACAAGTAGAACAGATACATCACACTTCACTACCAACCAAAATAACTTATACTCGGTCTTGGAATGTATTCGATGCAATAAATTGCACTGTCATATGTTTAAACACTGCATCAGCATACGCTAATAAACTCCTATTCCATCAAGATTAGCATCAATACGGAGAAACTCTCACAACACAATCGTGGTCGGAACATCGCCCCATACATACGACCCACAAACCAACATCAAAACACCAATTCCTCCATAAAGCAACCCCAAATACATCCACCCGAACTGTTGATGATGAAGGCAAGTTACAATAACACAGCCCCACCGATGCACCGTCTATACATGCCATCAACAATTCAATACCGAAAATACACTTCACAAAAGAAAAAATTCCCCGCAAATAACCCCAAAAACAATTCTGAACACCCCTATACAAAACGCAGAAATGGCAATGCGAGAAACAATAATAATGAAGCATAGAAAACAACATAAAACCACAAACAAACATCATACATACAATAGTCCAACAAAACACACCCAAAGACCATCAGAAATCAATCGCAAACATAATAACACAAACACTAACATCACCCGAACCTGGACGAACGTCAATCAAACAAAAAACTGCAAGGATCAAACCGTAACACGCAAACAACACACCAAGAAATGAACCACCATAGACCCAAAAACAACGTTCTCAGCAAGAACACCAGAAGGGAAACATCGTACACTTCCATACGAGTCCACGCCATACACGAAATTCCCTCATAATAAAAAGGAATGTTATAGTATATCCTTAATAAACAAACACCAAGAAAACATCAAAAATAAAACAAAATATGGGCAAAAAGGTAAACATGATATATAATAAATTAAAAAAATATATTATACCAAAAATAAGCAGGACTAAATGGTTTAATAAAAAACATTCAGGACTAACTAGTGTAACATTTACCTAAATGAGATTTATGAGTAATTATTCCTATATTATATTATACAAATAAATCACAAATATAACATATATAAATATAAATATCTTATATATAAAATCTATATCAATAATTTCTTTATATATAAATATAAATATAAATATAAATATTTAGATTAATTATATACCACATTAAATTCTTATATAACTACGCAATTAATAAAACCAAAAATAAAATCAAGTAATAATAAATAAATAAAGACTTACGAAAAAAATCCGAGTCGCTACATTAATGTTATAATCTATAATCCGTTAAGTTATAATATATAACCTATTTTAACAGCTGCACCAAACTCTCCTAGTATACACAATATTACAATTTTCATAACATAATATTTTTTGGGAGATTTATTAGAAAATCATTTTTCAAGTATTTATATCTTAATTAGTCCATAAGATACTTTTGTATTTCAATAAGTCCTATTATTTGAACATTTGATCTACCAAATCCTAATTCTCATATTTAAAATATTTTATGGACATTTTTACCCTTACAAATATTTTTTGAACGATTAGCAATTTGGTGATGTGAATATTCATATTTTACAATGTGAATGTTCACATTGATAGTGTGAACATTCACATTGACATATTAACATTCATATTGATAGTATGAACATTCATATTGACGGTATAAATATTCAAACTGTAAATATGAATATTATTAGGGGTATTTTGGTAACTATGTCACTCATAAAGTTTATTGGAATATAAGAAAATAATGTGAACTAAATAGAACATATGTAGGTGAAAAGAGATTTTATGAAAAAGTGCCCCTATTTTTTTCCTTTGAAAATTGATATGCCAAAACTTAAAGTTAAGATGAGAGATTAAGGTACCGATCAACGCGGTAGGGTGCGTAAAACATTTTCACTTGTAACAGTTAAGTCTCGAATCCGATCTTTGTTTCTCAGATCAAACCTAGAGCATTAGTAAATGAGTAATATTACTAACTCGCCATTATCAACTAAAAAATTATCTAAAATTTTCATATTGTGATTAAGATTTTTTCTACACATGAATTTCATACTATACAAATTCAATCTCAGCCCCATAACACTCATTTGGGATAAATTCAGGATACTTAAGGTGGGGTTCATAGCATTTTTCTTAGTAAATCCCAAACAATTTTGAAACTGGTAAGTTTCCAACACCGAAGTTTGAACTGATTCCAATTGGATTAGGTTGGGATATCGTAACACACACTACATGAAAATATACCTTTGAAGACTAAAAATGCTGACTAAAAAAAATTTAATCGCCTAAGGTATACTTTTTAGTTACTAAAAAAAATTTGATCGACAAAGGTACATACTTTAACTATTAAAAAAATTTAATCAGTATTTATAATAGTTGAAAGTATATTTTCCTGTAGTGACACTTAATTCATGTTAGGTGGTGACCCTTTATATTTTTAGAATATATTCTACAAACAATTAGTTTGATACCACCTTCAAATGAGGGTGATAATACTTACCCAGTTGGATAAGGCAAAGAATTTGACCTTAGGCTACACCGCGATTTTTGCATCTATCTATCTCACGAAACAAGACCCAAAACGAGAACTGAAATGATTTATTCACTAAAGTTGTTGTGACTCGAATTGCTTGAATTTGTACCAATTGGATGACTAACCGAACAACTGCCTTCTCTCTTGTCTATTGCGGTCGTCACTTTGTCATTCAGATGACCGGCATCAATAAGTTCAAACAATTTAGACGAAACCAAATTCATTGAATGTAGCATTACTCAAACGAGAAACACCTACTAAACCCAAAACAGGAGGAGTTCAATCTTGGGTGTCACAATATTTTGGTAATTAAATGTGGATATTATTTCATTTTTACCCCTATACTTTTACACGATTTTCAATGACCCCCCAGACTACTCTTCTTTTTATGCGTACCCCTATACTATTTAAATTACTATCAATTTTTCCCCTGCCGTCAGATTTGAAACAGAAAATGTTAAAAAAATTACATTTTAGCCCCAAATTTCAAAATAAAGATGCAAAACCACACTTTCCTACCAGCAAACCACCACCACCAACCACCACTTCAAGCCCTTTTATCTTCTTCGTCATAACTCCGTTTTGCCTCATTTTTACGTCGTTGGATTCAACTCACAGTCTAGTTTTCGTATCACATCTCACATGTCTCGTTCTTCCTCTTTTTGCATGCTATCGGAGCTCCGAAAGTAGATAAAAAATAAGACTTTTCTTCTCATTTTTGACTTTTCTTCGAGCCATCTTTCGAACTTCATATCTTTCTCGATTCTTGACGGTTTTACTTCATTCTTTCGCTATTCTCCTCACCTCACTTCCTACTTTGCCCTACATTACCTCGCTTTCTCACTTCTTCGTGTAATGGGCAGTTTTGGTATGCTGAAAGTTGTCCGAAAACTAATTTTGAAAATTTCAAAACATTCATCTTTTGTTTCTTTCTTCTCCATCTTCCTCATTCTTCTTCTTCTTCTTCTTCTTCTTTACCACTTATAACATGATGTGAAACATGGTTCTAGGTGGTAACGGAGCTAGTGATGGTAGTGGTGGTGGTGGCGGTTTGGCGATGGCGACGACGCTCGCGATGATGGTGTTTGTGGAGTTTGAAGGTAGTAGTAATGGAATTTGCTTGTAAAAGAGGTGGGTTTGGTGTTGAGAGATGGCGGTGATGGTGATGCTCATGGTGGTAGTGAAGTTGGTGGTTCGGGTGGTGATGAGAAGATAATACAAAACTAAAATAGGCATTGGCATTCCATTCCAATTTTCAACATACCAAACGTGCTCCAAATCTTATACAACCAGTGATTGAGTCTGAATGTGTTCCACCTCATGAAACTGGACCAAGTGACCTCCAAAAATTATCTATTATTAGAAATTATCTACTATTGTCAATGAATATATGAACAAGCCAACCACCATTTAAAATTAGAAGAAAAAATTACAGTAAAAAAAAAACATATATAACTATATATAGATGAGAGAGAAAATAGTTTTCTCAAAGCTTGAATACAAATACATGACTTTCAATTATAACATCACTTTTAAATCAATAATACCAATTTCATACAATACAATCACAACAAAAACTATGTCCTCATTTGCGACAAATCTTTGTGATGACAAGTCTTCGGTGGGTTGTACATTGAAAGTCACGTTTGGTGTGTTTTGTTCGGGGTGGTGATGTTGGTGAAGTTGGTGGTTCGGGTGATGATGTTAGAGAAGTTGATGAAGTTGGTGGTTCAGGTGGTCGATTATCCCCTAGAACCATGCTCTACATCATGTTATAAGTGAAGAAGAAAAAGAAGAATGAGAAAGATAGAGGAGGAGAAAAAAACAAAAGATGAATGTTTTGGAATTTTTGAAATTAGTTTTCAGACAACCTTCGGCATACCAAAACCGCTCATTACACGAAGAAGTGAGAAAGCGAGGTAGTGTAGGGCGAAGTAGGAAGTGAGGTGAAGAGAATGGCGAAAGAATGAAGTAGAATCATCAAGAATCGAGAAAGATATGAAGTCCGAAAGATGGCTCGAAGAAAAGTCAGAAACAAGAAGAAAAGTCTTATTTTTTTATCAACTTTTAGAGCTCCGATAGCATGCAAAAAGAGGAAGAACAAGGCGTGTGAGATGTGATACGAAAACTAGACCGTGAGTTGAATCCAACGACGTAAAAATGAGATGAAACAGAGTTATGACGAAAGAGATAAAAGGGCTTAAAGTGGTGGTTGCTGGTGGTGGTTTGTTGGTAGGAAAGGGTGGGTTTGCATTTTTATTTTGAAATTTGGGGCTAAAATGTAATTTTTTTTAACGTTTTCCGTTTCAAATCTGACGGCAGGGGAAAAATTGATAGTAATTTAAATAGTATAGGGGTACGCGTGAAAATAAGAGTAGTCTGGGGGGTCATTGAAAATCGTGACAAAGTATGGGGGTAAAAATGAAATAATCTCTTAAATGTGTTCTAACTTCATTAAGGGGTTTTATGATATCAATAATTTAGGGGGTTAGTTCGTATGTGATTTTAGAAATTACATCTCACCTCCTGAAATTTCTAATTCATTAACAAATGGCCCTTTTATTGATAAATCATCAAATCAATTAATAATTTTTAATGATATCAAAATTTTATTTCACTTAATAATTCAAATACTTTTATTATTGTGTAGGAGAGTAGTTAAGAATATTATTTTTTTAGTTAATTATATAAATAATTTTTTTTTGACTTGTTTGTAATTTTTCAAACTATAAAAGATAATATATATTTTAAATAAACTTTAAAAGGTGTAGGTGTAATTTACCCTGGGTTTTTGTTCCGGTGTATTTTAAGCTTGTGAAAAGGGTAAATAATGCTCACTACTCTTAATGTTTTAAAAAACATAATAAAATTTATAAATTTGGCATAATTACATTAATATTTTTTTATAAAGTTAAAACAATTAAAATTGGTAAAAAATATATAAGTTGTTATGTGAATTAGAATATTAAACAAATTCAACTTAATTATATTAAACTTATAAAATTTAATATATATATTTCAAATTTCAAGAAAGTTCAATATAAAAAATAAAAATAAAAAAGTGTACATAGCAGCCAACTCTAGTTTGAATGAAAATCAATGGGGAAATTTTAAAAAAAATAAAAAATACTCATGATTTTATACTTGTAACAATAAATTCTGAATTTTTAATTTTATTAATTTAAATTTTAATCTTTTAATTTGTTTTCAATTTAAATCATTGCTAAGTAAAACTGATAAAAAAAATGATATTTTAATCATTGAACTTAATGAAATAAATATTTTAAACATTTTATGTATACTTACATTAAATTTAATGATTAAAATATTCTTTTTTAATCATTTTTACTTATCAAAAATAGACAGATAATTTGAATTAAAAATAAATCAAAAAATTTAAATTTAAATTAATAAAATTAAAAGTAAAAATAAAAAAAATTATTTTATTAAAATAGTCAAACTCAAAAGTTTATTTGTTACTTGCCCAAAATCTTTTAACTAGTTTTCCTACCCAGTCGGCCTGTCGGTGGTTGAATAATATAGCAAATTTGGAGACTTACATCCATTTCAGTCATGAGTGAGTAGTTGGCTCACCTAACTCACCTAAATTGGCGAATTAGGTGAATGAAAAGCATTTCTAACAAACACACTAAATACATTTTATTTAGGGTTTATTTTAAAAAGTCACATTTTATTTAGGATTAATTGGTGAAAAATTAATTTTTATGGAGTCGTGTTATTTAGTTTAAGATTTAGTCTTTTTAAGTGATTGGGATACATGTTAAAAAGTCACCGAAAAAGTTACCGTTGTTGGCAACTGGCGGATGGTGGCCGGTGAAGATAGCAGGTGGTAGTAAAGTGGACAAATATGACATTGAATAGATAGATGACCCGTGTATAGATAGGTGATATTTGAACAATAATTGGACATTGGAACAGATATGTAACACATGTACTATAGTTGACATTTGAATATACAGACAAAAATGTAAACTTTGAACAGATAGGCCTGGTAGTTAAGACTTGGAGCCTGGAGATGTGCTCCCTTCTAGGTTTTAGGATCAAAACCCCTAAGGTGCAAATAATTTCTAGAGACAATTTATACAGGTTTTACCCAGACTTTAATTGGGCCTCCGCCTAAAGGACGGTGGGATTGGTCACCCGTTTGACATCGAGCTATAAAAAAAAAGAGCTTTAAACAACTATGTGTCATTTTGGACAAATAATATCATTTTAAACAAAAAAAGATTTAAATTAAACTCAAAAATTTTAAAAATAAATCTCTAACGTTATTGCCCATATATATATATATATTCTCACGAGTTAAAATTTAAAAATACCACTTCAAGAAAAATGCAATAAAGCCCATCCCATTATAAAGAGTGTACTTTATTTTCTCTATATTTTGGGAGGATGAAACCTTGCCTAAACACAAAATATATATTTTTTTCCTTGCATCTCTTCTCAAAAATAAAATATAATCAGTGTGTTTGGTTTGAGTTTTTTGGATTAAGTTTTTTGAAAATTGAGTTTTTTAGTTTTCGAATTTTTTTGTTTTTAGTGAATATTTTTAAAATTTTAAACATTTTTTTTTTTAACTTTTTTACATGCACCTTACTTAGATGTATCTAAAAAGTAAAAAATTTGTGAAAAAATATGTTAAAAAATTAATAAATACATAAAAATACAAAAAATGTACTGAATTCTTGTATTTTTTTTTTTTTGTATTTTTGGTATTTAGTGAATTTTTAAAAGATTTTTTAACAATTTTTTTACTTTTTAGGTGTATTTATGTTAGGTGTGTCTAAAAAGTAAAAAAAAAATTGCTTAAAATATTAAAAAAATTCAGTAAAAACAAAAAAACACGACAAATAAGAAAGTAGAATTTTCTGAAAAGTATTTTTGAAAAAATGGAACCAAGCAAGCATGTTTTTTTTTTTTTTTTTTTTTTTTTCCCCCCCTTTAAATAAAGACTCAAATATAATATCTAATTAATAAAGAGGAAGAGTAGAAAACATTATTGAAGAAAATAGTTAAAAGATGACTACTAAAAATATAAGGATTAATTACACCAAGGCCCTCTTAACCAGAGACCTCATACCACAAAGAGTGTTACACAATCATTAGGTCAAATGTCATATTTTTCACTCTATTCAATAAGGTAAATTCTATTTATATATAAAATTCATACATAAAACTTTACAAAAATAACAATAAATCCATCTTCAATAATATTTTATTTTGAAAAGAAAGATCCATAATGAATCATATTTGCGTACAATAGGTAAAATAAAAATTTAAATTTCAGGCAACAGTAATTGACAATTATTATTTTGTAAATTAATTGTCAAGTGGTTATGGAATTATGGATGATTTTATATGAAATGAATAAAGATAGTTTCGAATAAACAAAAATCCACATGGCAAATAGAAAAATGATTTCAAGACAACAACTCAAACTTTTACCTTATATAATAGAATAATATGATAAATTTTTATTTTTGAGACACAACACAGACAATTATCATAATATGAATGGTGTAAAAGAATATTTTAAGACAATCAAATAATTTCTCTTTTGTCACTGCTTTTATTTATTTATTGAATTAGAGGAAAAGTGCTATCTTTTTTCCTTTTTATTTTTTATCGGCAAAAGTCAGTTGTTAATTATTAGATTATTACTTATGAGAGTTAGCCTATTCACCCTTTGTAAATGGGTCAAGTGTTTGACCCCTTAATTCAACTCTCCTTAGGGAGAGTTGAACTCGTGATCTCTCTTCTTAGGGACTAAATTTTTAGAAAAGTCATTGAACCAACTAGACTAGGCTTAGTTTGTTGAGGGATTGTGCTATCTACCACGAATTTTTGTATGGGAAGTTATCTCAGAAATAAAATATTGGATAAATTACAATAAATTTCCTTAAAGTGTGATTCATTTGCACTTTGCTTTCTTAATTTCAAAACTCAATAGTTCATCTTGAAATATTACCTTATTACAATTAATCTCTTTCGTTAGAGTTCTGTTAGGGATTTACATCAAATTAATCTTACTAAATTTTTAGAACAGTAATGTTCTTATCTAGTGAGCCCGTTTGTACTTTGCCATCAAAATAAAGAAGGTGAAGTGCAAATGAGATCACCAAATAAAAGCATAATTGTCCTAAGAAATTAATAAGTATGTCATATACTTCACTTATGATATGATTTCGTTTAAATTTCTAACAAAATCTTAATGAAAAGTGTTGAGTGTAACAAGATAATACTTTAAACTGTTGAGTTTTGAAATAAGGGAGAACAAAGTGCAAA
This sequence comes from Camellia japonica, assembly GCA_030407325.1. NCBI lineage: Eukaryota > Viridiplantae > Streptophyta > Magnoliopsida > Ericales > Theaceae > Camellia > Camellia japonica. Next base: position 54,741,867 of record JAPPVO010000031.1, on the reverse strand, counting down.
TAAGTTATAGTTTAAAAAAATTTAATGTAATTTACCTAAAATATTTAAAGTAGATTTAAGATTTGTAAGATGTAGAATACACTCAAAATGATTATAGTTAGAGCATCTCTAACGGCGTATCAAATTTTTTCACCAAATTTGAGTAAAAATTTGTGTCAAAGTTTCATTTGATATCAAGTATTCCAGCGGAGATTTTTAAAGTTTTATCAGAACACCGGTCGACCAGGCAGAAGACTGGGCGGATGTCCAGCCGGTCGACCGGCTAGTGTAAATTTTTCATAAATATTAGTTTTGAGATGGTCATCCGGGGGGTTGACCGGGCGGATGGCCAAGGGGTCAACTGGCCATTGTAATTTTTTCACAAATTTTTTCCTTGAGTTGGTTATCTGGGAGACATCTGATGGTGAAAATCAAATGAGTATGAACAATGATTTGATGAAAAGTACATTGGTCCTCAGTTTGATGAAAAAAAAGTGAAATTGTAAATTTGATACCTATTTGATCAAACCGTTGAAGCAGAAAAAGAAATCATTTTTTTATCAAATTCAAGTTTGATGACACATTTAAGTAACCATTGAAGATGGTCTTACAATTTTTATTTGACTAGCCTTGTAAAAGAATGATCTCTCCCTGTCCTCAACCTCTCTTTCTTTCTTTTTCGTACCTCTCAATTCATTCAACTCATTATTTCTCAACTAAAGAAAAAGAAAAAGAATGAAAAGAAAAAGTAAAAGAAAATGAAATACATAAAGAATTTTTGCATCTCTTTACAAGAACACAGCATGAAGAAATTGAAATGATTTGAATTATGAAGCTTACACAGTTAATCACTAGATCTCCGTACTCTGTTCAATAAAATTTATTAACAAATGGTTTTCATGATAAAGAAGCATGTTGTAATACAAAAAGAAGAAGAAGAAGAATTATTTATTCAAAGAGCTCCACATACAGCTCTCAGGCCATGTTTGTTTTGACAATTTGTTATAGGATCAAGAGTCTCATGTGATTATGAAACTCCTTTAAAGAGGGAATTAGTAATCCCATAATAGAGGTGTATTGAAATCTAATCCACTGAGATTGGAGGTGAAAAACTATTTTGTTCCTCAATTTACAAAATAACAGACACCTTAATCTCAACTAACTTAATACTACCACACTAATAATCCCTCACTCAAGCTATTCAATTTCACCATATTAATAATCCACTCAAACAAACTAGCCTCAAGGATGTATATACATTACATATAATGATGACAACATATCACCAACAAATGACAAACGTTTCTAAGTTGGCAAGGCATTGATTGCAAACTCTTAATCCAAAAAATAAAAAAAAAAAAAAAAAAAATAAAAAAAAAACCTCATAAACAAGATGGTAGAAGTTGCAAAGGGGGAGGGATGGACGAGCCGCCATGGTTGCAAATATAAGCCGTTGCAAATATAAGCCGTTACGTTTTGTATCAATTGATATGTAACTAGATTTTTGACTTCTGTTTGAGGCGAGGAGTTGCTAAAAAAATAATTGAAAAATAAATAAATAAGCAAACAAACAAACAAAGAAAAATTAAAAATTGATAATCCCTATATTTTGTTTCTTATATTATTTTGATCTTTGCAATTTTAATTAGTTGATTTTGATCATTAATTTTTAAATTTGTGTCAATTTAATCCAATTGATAACAAAAACAATTTTACCTTGAAAACACAATACTTGTCAGTCACGTACGCATTTTTCATAAAAATACTAACTGATGTTTTCAGTTGGACTTAATTGAAATAAATTAATTGACACAAATTATAAATTCAGATCAAATTCATGTGAATTGAAAAAATGTCAAAAGTATAGGAAAAAGAAGAAAAGTAAATTCTCACCTCTTAAATTCTTCCCAATTCCATACATGGCTTTGGAAAACTGAGAGTGAAGAGGGACCAAACCAACAAAGACACAGCCGACGTCATACAAAGGATTGAAACAAGCTCACAAAATCTGGCAAGAAATGAGCTGGCGGCGGTGTCATGAATTAACAAAGCGGTGAGGGCGCCGGTGAAGGCATACAAGAGCGATACAACAAATGCATGAAACCCGGAAGAGGGGATGCCGTTGAATATCACGGTGGGAACAGGGTTTCCATTTTTGTATTGGTAAGGAATGACTAAGAGAATTGTGGCGAATAAGAAAGAAGTTATCAAGATTGTTTCCAAAAACCTCGTTCTGATCACTTGCGTTGATGATCTCGATTTTGAGCCATTTGAGATCACAGCATCCATATCTGAAATCATTTCTTTTTATTTATATATTGAGCTTGAGTCGGAAACTGGACATATTATTTATAGCAACTCGCAATATGTCTCACACCTACTGTGCGGTTTATGAGTTTATTTCTTCCTATTCTTTTCTACCTTTGTGGGCTCCAATCCAAATCTACGTCAATGATAGAAATGAAATAATTATGAAAGAAAAAAATCATTTTTTTTGATTTTTTTGCCTTTTGATAGAGTTTTGGAATCTTAGTTTTACCCGTTGATTTGAGTGTGGTGTTTGGTGAGAGCTTTTAAAAATTGATTCCACACCCACTATTGAAAATACGTCTACGGGGTCATCCTCCTGGATGTCTCCTCGGACGTCCGGCCAGTTGTCTCGCCAGTTGACTGGAACAGTATTTATGTTTTTTTTTTAGCACTTGTTATTTTTATATTTTAAATAAAAAATATTTTTGAATTTTTTTAAATTTTTTTTATGAGTTTTGAATAGAATTTTGGATTGTATGTTTGGTTATGAGTTGTAAGTTTTAGAATCAAATATCATATATCACATCAAAAATTTCAAACTCTTTTTAAAACTCATAACCAAACAAAACTTTCACACTCAAATCATAATTCCAAAACTCACAAACTTAAAATGCAACTTTATTATCAAATCATAATTCTAAACTCTACCAAATGCTACCGAAATGATTATGATTTGAATGTGACATTTTATCTTATTAGTTTTTGACCTATTTTGTCCTTTTGTAACCAAAATAGCCAAAAAAATCTCTCAACTCTTACATGCCAAACGAGCACCTAGAATAATACCTCTATAGTTTATGTATATATTTATAAAATATGTAATGGAATGTTCCCATAATTTTATGAGAATTACTTATTAATTTTTTACTTCATTACAATGTATAATATAATGATCTCCAACTGTTTATAACTTAGTTAATAGCATTAATTTTATTGAAACGATTTTATTTGTACAAGATAACTTTTATTTGTTTTTTTAAAAAAAAAATAAAAATAAAAAGGTAGGTATATTTTTAATTTAGAATAAATTACTCTAACCACTCATTAAGTTTGAAAAAATGTAATAAACTTATAAATTTGACTGAATTATAATAACCTCTCATTATGTATATTTTTTGTTTAATTTTTTTATCTGTTTAAATTGTGATATACATACACACAAATATCTATAGAGAGAAGAGAAAGACTGATGTGTTCAAATTTTTTTATCTGTTCATTTTTTTACATACATACATATATGTGTGTATATATAGAGTAAGAGAGAAGAGGGAGTGATCTGTTCAAATTGTTTTCCAACAAAGAAGATGAAGATCATGACATGATGGAGATGGAGATAGAGATGAATCTTTCCACCACCACCACCACCAACACCACCACATCAAGATTTCCGAGGCCCAAAGCCGATAATCAACTAATAAATTTCTGGGGCCATTCACATTTTTTTTTTCATTGAATGAAAAAAAAATTTGAAAGTAAAGGACAAAAGATTTGTGTCAAAATCAAAAAAAATACTTAGCATTACATTACAATAACTAATAAGTATCGCTTGATCTTCACTCTTGTATTTTTAGAAGCAAATAAATCAATCATACTTGCATAATCTAATTTTTTTGCAAAATCATTTTCAATGAATAACAATGCTAATTATTTTAAATGAGCCTTTCAATTTTTTAATGGATCAATTTATTTTAAGTTAATTTGGGCCTTCCTTAATTTTTTTTAGATTTAAAATATACTTAATATATTAGACTAAACTATAATAAGAGAGACCCCTTTTTTGGGTCTATTTTCAATGGATAACAATGCTAATTTTTTTGAATGGCCTTTCAATTTTTTAATGGGTCAATTTATTTTAAGTTAGTATGGGCCTTTTTTAATTTTTTTAGACTTAAACCATACCTAATATATTACACTAAATTATAATAGGAGGGGGTTCCTTTTTTTAGTCTATTTTGAGGGGCCCTAGGCTATGGCCTTGTGGCCTATGCCCCAGGGCCGGCCTTGACCATCCACCATCCCAATCTCCCGCAACCAATCAGGCACCACCTTCTCTACCGCCGCTCAATTTCAGCCACCCATCGACACCCCAACCTGCCACTCCTTCATCTTCCGTCTTTCCACCTTCGTTTGCCATGACCTCTCCCAACGTCGCCCTTGGTCGGAGCTCGTCGACTTTCTTCCTCCGACGCTGTCTCTCGCATTCACAAAAACCTATCTTACTTCCGCGATCGCCTTCGTCTTAGCTCTCTCTCTCTCTCTCGCTCTCTCTCTTATTGTCTTCGTCTACTTCCTCACTACTTGACTCTTTCTCTACATTTTCCACCCCTCCGATCAACCCTTCGTCCTCTTTGGTGCACTTTTTCCGATTACAAATTCCTGGCAAATCATCTCATCGATTGAACAGAAGGATGATAGTCAAGGCAACGAAGACGAAGTGTCGATGATCAGAGACTACAGATCTGTGACAATGGCGGTGACAACAACAACAGCGACGGCGACGATGAAGACGACAGTGGATTTGAGTTCATAGATGCCACTGCCATTAGAGAGAGAGAGAGAGAGAGAGAGAGAGAGAGAGAGAGAGAGAGAGAGAGAGAGAAATTTCGGTATGTGTAGAGTGAACTGGTAGAGAGAGAAAGATGAGGAGACATGGAATACAAAGTGATTTTGTGCCAGGAAAGTGTTTGGGAATCCATAATAGAGATCCATGTATTGATTATTCATGTGTTTAATTTTTTTTTTAGAAATTGTATCTAATAGTAATATGAATGGTTCAGATCATTTTAGAGGTTGTGGGGGATTGTGTTTTGTGGAAATCTCTATCATTACTGTTTGAACAAATAGAGATGTGGTTCCCAACAAATAAAAAAGCGTATGGATTTTTGGGTAAAAGAAATATGAGTATTTTGGTTACTTCACCTAAACATATTTTTATGGACAAAATATTTTAACGTTTGAATTTTTGGAAAAACAAAATTTAAATTTTGATTTACGGGCCGAGTGCCTATAATTTACCTTTCTATTTATTAGATTATGTCAACTGACAAAATTATTTAAAAGATAGTCTAATCCATTATATACTAAATTCTAATTTATAGTTCAAAATTTTATAAAAGAATGAAAAAATAACTTGCTGGTTTCATATAAATTTTTTATTATGAAATATTATTCTCGCAACACATAACTCATGTAAAAAAGTTGTTTGTATTTTTATTTTTTTATTATTATTTTTTTTAATTTGATGTAACAAATTATCTTTGATTAGTTATGTACCATTTTTTTTTTCACACCACAACCCTCCTTAACCAAAATTTCTGATTCCGTCCCTACCTACAAGAGAGGTAGATGAAGTATGGAAGGGATACGATCCTCTTAAATTCGCCACCACACCTACATAAGGCTATTCATTTAAATTAGCTATTTTTTGAAAAATTATTTGGTGGTCTTAGAATAAATCTAATTATTTGAAGATCATCAAATAATCACTCGTACTTCAATTTTTTTTTTCTTATGTGAGACAAGCCACAAAGGCTAAAAGAAGCTTTCTTAAGAAAATAAGGAACATTTTTAAAAATGGCAAATTACATTTATCTTAGCACTTTACACTTTATCTTGCTTCATCTCTTAACTTTTTAATTGTGACAATTAACCCTTTAGACTTCTAGTCAAATTCCAATTGAGTCTAATGGTTAACCATCATTAGAGGAACAAATCGAAAACGCCCCACCTAATGTTGTGTTTGATTGGAGGATTTGAGAAAGAATTTGAAAAAGGAAAGGAAAAATGTAGGTGAAATGTGAATGAAATATACATATATTTTACCAAATTTTACACATCTTTTCCCTTTTCTTTTCAAATCCCTTTTCAAATCTCTCAACCAAACACAATGTAACTGTCAAATGATATTGTTGGAAGGGTAAAAACATAAATTCACATCTCTTTTCCATCCAAACCACACATTTACTATCATGCACTATAGAAAGCTTATATACATATGCCAGGGAATTTCAATTCAGTGCAATATTTTAACAAAAATTATAAAAAATGATAAATTTTATACATATTAATAATTAACAATATAATTTTTTTCATAATTTTATAATAATTTTTTGTAGACTTACTAATACGTAATTTCCCCATATATATTCTCTGCATTTGTCGCAGAGAAAATAGACTTAAGTTGATGGAATTCCAACATCAAAAGAAAATTGTATCCATAACACTCATATTCCTGAATAAATTGATCTTGTTAACATTCATATTCCAGAGTAAAATCGACTTTGGTGACATGTCTAACAAATATTACAGAAAAACAAATGAAAGAAGAAATGCCCGTGAACGTAAGTTTATAGTCGAACCACATATATTTTCATGTTTTTGTGTGATTTCTTATTTTACTTTCTTACTTTCGTTTGTTTTGTCATAACATTAACAAACTTTGGTTAAAATATGATTTTTTTTTTAAATTTTTTTATTTTTAGATAAGAAAGTATAAGACTTAATATATTATACAACCTGTAGCTCGACTTTTTTACGGCCCCTCTTTTTGGAGAGCTCGAATTGGTCCTACAGTTCGGACTCTTGTCACGGTTCTGAATCTAGTCTCACCAGTGCAATGTGAAACTGATAATCACCAAAGAGTCCAATCCGACAGATCATTTTGGAAAATCGATTTTGAATCAAATAATGCCAAAACTGGACTGCTTTGCCAGATTACAGAGTCGCCACCTAAATATTTTATTTTGGGGAAATTTAGAAAACCCTGACTCGTGCCAAAGGCCACGTGTCCATCATCACCAAAGTTGCCTCGGCTCGGGAACTTGGATACGAGAGGGGAAGGTCCTGAAATGAGCACCCCTGCTCGCCCGATCAAAGATCGGCCTCTTCTAAGCATGATATGTTGTTTTATAAACCTCAAGTATTCTTGTTCCGGTTATTAGCTAAATTTACTATGTGACGCACCCAAGCAAGTATAGACTAAAATCGCGAGAATTGGAACAGTTCAACTCATGTTTGCTTTCGAAAATGGTTTGAAGTTGTCACCCTTAAGTGGGCTAAAATGCGAATTTGCCATCAAACATGATGGGCTTAAAACATGATTTGCCACTTCGCAAAGTGGGCTTTAAAACATACATTCGTTGAATTGTTCCAATTCAAGCAACAAAGCCTCCATCCACAGGCATTCATGCAGTTTAACATTTAAGTATATAGCCTCATGGAAAGCATACGAAACATGGCAATATGGCAATCACACTCATGCAAGCATGCTAAAGCATAAAACTTACCGAGTACTCCAAGCCAAAATAAAAACTAGTTAGAAATATGCATGATCCTAACTATACAAGATGCCTAATGCAACACATGCAATAATGCAATTAATAGGCTCGGCTACTAATATGGCATATGATACAATTTGATAACATGCTGTGAAACACGTATTCAAATAAGTGTGTTGAAATTGCAATGCAGTTTGAATGATGCGCTGAGCCTTGGTGCATGCAATACAAATGAATGGATGTAAACATGCAAGCATAAGGTATGCTAATTGAAAATGTCCATAATCTAACCATCGAAAGCGGTTAAATAAAAGGGAGAAAGACGTAGGGTTGGAAGACATGCATACACGCACGCACACACACTTATTACAACATTATGCCCTCGCGAAAGAGGGTCCGAATGAATAAGCTAACTAGCTACGCTAATCTAATCAAACTAATCTAATTAAACTAATTAGACTAATTATTACAAATCAAAATAAAGAAATAGCTAAACTAAGCTACCTAATTATTACAACACTTAACTAATTAGCAACTAGTTAATTAAATTACAAAATCAATGCACACTAATGAAACATTTAGAGCACTGAACTACACTGCCTCAGCTTTGTGTTTGGAGATGGAGGATGCATGCATTCGGTTTTCGTCCCGAAAAGCCCTCTGGTTTGCTCTTGAGAGGCTTTGTTTGCGGGGTTGACTACACTCCAGAACCTTCTGCTCCAACTTACCAATTCAATGCTGAGGATTTCACCAGTGGCCTGCCGTCCATGAATTCTTACTGTCGGCCATCTGCCGGCCAAAAGTGTGCCCTGCCAGCCAAAAATGAAGCACTGCCGGCCACCAATGAGCCACTTCCGGCCACTGGTGTTCTGAGTCACCACACTGCTACAGAGCACAGACGAAGGAAAATGGAGGGTTTTCCAAGGGTATGTTTATACTGTGCCCCTCCTTATCATCTCAAAACATCAAAGGAGTGGCACTCTTGGATCCAAAATCACCAATCAAGTATTTTCAATGCATGATGGCCAAAGATCCTAGTTGTACACTTTCAATAAATGCACAAGACTCTAGACCACTACGTTATCATGAGTGATCAAAGGCAATGGAGACCAAGGAGAATGGCTCATTTCATCACTTTGAGTATGAAATGGTCCAATCTTCCTCGTGTTCAATATAACGTCCGATTGAACACATGCAATGCAAACACAATATGATTATCTTGTTCATGTTTTACTTGTCCAATTTTATTTACACATTTTACATTACCAAATCATTCTTTAACCGGTTAGTCCAAGGTGAGTGTCCTCTAATGAGAGAGGGGTCAACCAAAGGATGACTTACGGCAAGAGAGAGATCATGCTTTTGGTTAGTAGAAACCCTCAAAAGAGAATTAAAACCATTGAGCACAAGCTCTATCTCAAGCTTAAACACAACCTTAAGGTTAACCAACCCTCAAAGCAAATGAAAAAGTAGAGAAATGAGGGAGGTTGCAGATATTTCAGGACTGAAATGACATGCAAAATAATACTACAACATGCAAGCAACTCATGCACAACATGTTTAAAAGCCAAAAACACCAAACTAGTGAAGATCACTACACTATAGGCATGCAATACAAAGCTCAAAAGGGACAAACAATCCAAAACAGTCTTAAAACAGCCTAAAAGGATTCCTAAAACATGTTGAAAGTAAGCTAAAAAAGGCTAGAATGAAAGGCCAACACATAGCACAAACTAGATTATTAGGCACAACTGCACTACAAGCATACAAAGCAAGCCTCAAGTGACTTAACCAACTCAAAATAGAGCTAAAACTAGTCAAAATAATAGTAAAAATATGCTGAGATCAAGTCATAAAAAGCTAGAAAAATATGCTGACATGTTAGGCTATCTACTCATGCAAACAAGACACAAGGAGGGGAGGCTACCCCCTCCCATTTTGGACCACAAAACAATGTTTTTACCACTGAAAATCCCATGGAATTCAGTGGTTAAAAGAGCCAAAAAAAAGTTGTTTTAAAGATCTTTGAAAGATGGCACAATAACTTAGCAAGCAAGCTACAAGAAGGGTGGACCACCCCTAACTCAATCAAACCTCAAACCACCATTTTAGTCCATAAAAATAGAGATTTCAGAGGTTAAAACCAGCCTCAAAACAATATGCAAAGATGGCCAAACAAGTATTTAAATTAGGCTTAAAATACAAGTGTTCTACCTCTTGAAGACAAGATGTTATTTAGGCAACAAAGGCAAGTCAAACCAAGCCAATATCCTCTTCTAGAGCTCAAATAGGACCTCGAGCAACCTCAACACAATGGTGATCAAGTTTGATCAAGGGCTCACATGCAAGAGTGTAGAGAATTTAGGCTTAAAGGCATAAAATATCAAGAGAGAGAGGATTCTAGAGAGAGAGAGAGAGAGAGAGAGAGAGAAATTTTTGTCTTCAAAATTTTCCAACCTCTCACATGCAAGGGAAGGCTTCTATATATAGAATATACAAAATCCCCTTAAAGAGATCCAGTCATACACGTGTAAGAAAATGGCTCAACCTGTGCAAATAGCTGGTCGGCCATCACTGATGGCTGACAGGGGCTGATTGATGGCCGGCAGTGCCTCTTAATGGCCGGCAGTGCTTCAACATGGCCGGTAGTGCATAAAAAAAAAAACATAGTGAAAGGACCAAAACATGGTCCAAAAATGAGATAGAATAGATACAGGGTTTGGAAAGCTCAAACCTGTGGCGTTCTGCCGCGGATTTCGAGCACTTGACAAGCAATCAAACTCATCACTGGATGTACCTGCAAGAACATCCAAGTCTTGAGGACGGCCAAAAATGGGTTGTCTACACAACTGACAATAAATCATCTAATAAAGTGCATCGAAGTATAAAATAGATCCCAAAAGGAATAAAGAGAATCTTCACGTAAGAATGATATGAGTCTCCACATAGGAAAAAAAAAAACTCTACGCAGAGAGGAAAACACCTCCATGAAAGGAGGACACCTCTACATAGAGAGATATTATTGCAACACAAAAAACTAAAACAAAAACGATCACCACCAAACAAACAATATTAATCACCTTTACAATTCATTCATCATCGTAACCGATAGCTTTGGTAACTTAATTTCCAATCTACGTTAGAAAATAAAGCATTCTAGATCTGAGGTGATTACGTAGCATATAACAACGCGTTTGACAGTATCAGATTTTGGTCATGAATCAGATCTGAGACTAGATCTAAAAGCTTTCTTGGTAGCAAGACGATGATGGAGACAAGAAGAGCGGTAGTGGCTAACATGGTGATAGAAACTGCAGGAGAAGAAACGGAGGGGAGATGAAAGTTAAAGGCACCACCCTCTCCCCCTAAAGAGCAGAGAAAGATAAAGTGTTTAGAATTTCTTAGAGAGAGTAGGAATAGGGTTTCTTTGAGAGAGAGAGGGGGAGAGAAAGGATTTTTTCTTCTTTTTTATTTTATTTTATTTTATTTTTAAGAAGGGGTAAAAAAAACATTAAATATGAATGTTATGAATTACATTTTTTTACTTGGCATAATGTATCATTTTGTTCTGAAATGTGAATATTATTAAAATGTTTGATTAACTCACTTGAGCAAAGTGTTAAACTCGTTATTGATGATTTTGAATTAAATATTATTGCTCTCATTGATACTGGTGCTGATCTTAATTATATTCAATAAGGTTTACTTCCTACAAAATATTATGAAAAAACAAGTGAAAAATCAACTTCTGCTAATGGTAGTAAAATGCGTATTAAATATAAATTACCTAAAGTCCATATATGTCAACATAATGTCTGTTTCAAAACCTCATTTGTTTTAGTTAGAAATATGACTGATAAAGTTATTTTAGGCACACCATTTATATTCTTATTATATCCATTTACTACATCTAGTTATTATTATTATTATTATTATTTGATTGGAATTCCATTAGATTAATTACATAGCTAGATAATTGTTGACCACAAAACATTTCACATGCAACCAGAAAAGGTCATGCGCTCTGTTTTCTTCTCACCAAATGCAGGGAATATATATATATATATATATATATGTATGGAAACATATCTGTGTATTATATAAGGAAAATGATGATTTTTAACCTGTAGACGTCCCCGAACGCCCCGGGAGGATGACTCCCCGTTCCGTTCGTTTGTGGGTCTACTACAGCTCGGACTCAAATTTGTCACGGTTCTAAATCTGAACCAAAGAGTCCAAATCCGGCAAATCGTTTTGAGAAAGCAGATTTTTGAAAGAAGTGCCAAACATGGACTGCTTTGCCAGATACAGAGTCGCCACCTAAATATTTTTTTAATGGGGGAATTTAGGAAACCCTGACTCGGTGCCAAAGGCCACCTGTCCGTCATCACCAAAGTTGCCTCGGCTCGGGAACTTGGGTACGATTGGGGAAGGTCAGCTATGAGCACCACCGCTCGCCCGATCCGAAGATCGGCCTCTACTAACCATGATATCCGATTTTGAAAACGTTATGTGTTTTTATTCCAGTTAATTAGCTATAATTACTATGTGATGCGCACAACACAAAAGTATAGACTAGATCGCCTAATTTGGAACGAAGCATTGCATATCCGTTTGTTTGGAAAATGCTTTGGAATTTGCTACTCGCAAGTAGGCTAAAATACGGATTTCAATGAGTTGTTCCAACTCAAACAATCCAACCTTCACCCACAGGCATTCAAGCAGTTATATCACATAAGCAGCTAGCCTCATGGTAATCATGCTATCATGGAAACACTTACACGCGTGCGGTATGCTAAAGCAAAAAAAAAGCTTACCTAGTACTCCTAAGCCAAAACAGAAACTAGTTAGTAATCATATGCATGATCCTAGTTCATGTTAAGATGGCTAATGTAACACATACAGGATGCAACTAGAATAGGCTCGGCTATCCTAAAGATGGCATGTGAAATGCTGCAACTAACAAGTACTCAACTTGGAATTGAAATACAAGTGCAGTTAGCATGATGTGCCGAGCCCGGTGCATGCAAGACAAATGTATGGATGCACGCATGCATAGCATAAGGTATGCTAAAATAAATATGCCCTAGTACTAACCATTGAAAGCAGGTAAGTAAAAGGGAGAAAGAAGTGGGGGTTGGAAGACATACACACACTCACCCACACTTATTACAAATTCGCCCTCGCTCGGAGGGACCAAAAGAATAATACAAATTAATTAACCTACAAGCTAATTAAATAATTACAGACCACCTAATTAATTAACAAATCAATTAAGCTAAGGAAAGCAGTAAAAGGCCTCGGGAAGAGGGTCCAATGCATGCGTGTTCGGGTTTGCTCGGAAATCCGTCGCCATGCACAAGTTGCCTCTGTTTACCCTGCTCTGCTCCTCTAAAAATTGCACAAGTCCCAAGGTGCACTCTCTGGACATTGGGGGACACCACCGGCCATGTGGGATGGTCACCGGCCAAAAGTGAGTGGTCACCGGCCACTTGTGAAGCCATCGGCCACTGATGGATGGCCGGTCGGCACTGCAGATGGCCGGCCGGCCAAAGCTTCCTGCAGAATCCTGTTTTGACAGCAGCAGAGGGCAAAACAAGGCATGGCAATGCATTTCAAGCAAATGTGTGCACCACCACATCCCTTATCATGTTTATGACTCAAAGGGGTATGGTACTCGATTCTCGGACCACCAATCGCGCATTTCAATGCGTGATGGCCCAAGAAACCAAGTGTGCATTTTCAATGTGGAATGAAATGCACATAAACAAACAATGAGCTCAACCTCTATCATACCCAAGTCAAGAGGCAAAGCACGCATGCCAATGCAATGCATCCTAGGCATGTGAGCTAGTATGCAACATGGCAATGCAAACAAGCAAACAATGAACAAGTATGCAAGCTAGTGGACATGCAAGACATGATGCAATCAAAGCATGCAAAGTGTAAGACATGTGACAACATGTAAAGAGTGGACTTAAACTAATTTGGGCAGCCCTCAACTAGGCCCAAAACAGTGGCCATGTGATGAAAATGAGGCAACCAAGATGCATGAAATAAGCCCCGAAACCCCAAAGCTAGGCACGTGTATTGAACCACAAGTATGCAAAGCAAGCACTATTTGACCATGAAGCACAAAGACAGAGCCAAGGCAGTCCCAAAACATGCACATTTCTAGTTTAAAGCATGGCCAAAAGATGCTAGCATGATGGACTAAAATAGCATGCAACTTTGACTAGCAAACATGGTTTACATGGCAAGTGTAAGAAGCATATGAGAAGTCATCAAACCAGCCAAAAACAGTGAATAAAACATGTCAAAATATGCCCAAATAATCAATGAAATGCAGCCAATGCATGCAAAAATGATGAGCTTCTTTAGAGGGCCATACAAGGGATTATTAAGCACATATATGATGGACATGTAACAAGGCCAAACCAACTCTGGAAATTAATTATGACAGCCCTAAAACTCACCAAAAAGGGCTTGAAATTGATCAATAAAGCATACAATGAAAGGCCCTCTTGAAAGGCCTTGAGGAGGGTTGCTCCTCACATGCATGAAGGACATAAAGAATGGCCAAAAGGGCCTTGGACAGAGCCAAGGCAGACCTCAAAACCCTCAGAATGAGGCCTGGAAAGTGACTTCAAAGCATGCAAAATAGGGTCCCTTTGGAAGGCCAAAAAGACCATCAAACAAGACAAGGAGAGGGGGGGTCACCCCCTCTGATTTTGGCCCTCAAAATAGCAAACCTACCACTGAAAATCCACTGGATTTCAGTGGCTAGGAGGCCAAGCAAGAGCTTGCTCAAAGGTCTCAAAGAATGGCACAAAACAAGGCCAAAACAAGCATGCAAGAGGGGAGATGACCCCCAACACCAAAATAGTCTAAACAAACATCTTAAGCATGCAAATACAAAACTTTTTTCAGTTTATAGTTAAGCTCAAAACAGCATGCAAGATAGGTTAAAGACTAGTGCAAGAATGGGGGAAATAAAGTAAATAGTGTTACCCTTGAAGAACACTTGAAGAACAGCAACCTCAGCCCTCTTCTTCTGATCAAAACCGACCCAAAGCTCCAAGAACAAACCCTCAAGACCTCCCAAGTCGAAGTATGGTGTAGTAGTAGATGACTTAGTGCAAAACTAAGAAGAAAACACACCTTTAGGCCCTCAAACCCACACAAAAGTAGAGAAAGAGGGAGATATAGAGATAGAGGGTGATATATATCAGATATGTATGTATTAGGGTTGGTTTTTGCAGAACCATCTCAAAGAAGGAGAGGGTTTGCTTATATAGGCAATGGAATGGCTTGAAGCTTCTTAAAGAAGCTAAACAAGAAAAGGGTCAAAGGGGGCAAGGAGGCCAAGGCTTCCTGAGGAAGCTGGGACATCTGGCAAGCTTCTTGAGGAAGCTAAGACAAAGGTCCAAGCTTCCTCAAGAAGCTAGACCAAAAGGGTGCAAAAGAGGCAAAACAACCACACTTATGCACGAGGGAGAGGGTCTGTGCACTCTAGCTAGCACAACTAGCATGCATTATGCTTGAAAAAGGCAAAGAGGTGGTATTGGCCAGAAAAGGAGGCACTCGGCCAAATATTTGGCCGGCCGGCTACTTTTTTTGGCCGGCCTGCTACTTATTTGGCCGGCCGGCCAAATTGATGGTCGGTAGGTACTTCCAAGGCTAAAAAGTGACCGGTGGGTGTCCAGAGTGAAGCCCCAGAAGTTAGCTTTCCAATGCCACAAACCTTGCATTAAAATTCCTCCTGTGCAAAAAGTTATGCCCTTTTTGGTAAAGCCGCGCAGATTCGATCCAATCGGACTGATCCTGTACTTCAACGAACCATATCTCCCCCACCCGGACTTGGCTTTAGGAGATTCTTGAGTGCAAAATGAAGCCCCGAAAGCAAGCTTTCCAATGGTGGTGGTCTCATAGCTGAAATCCAAGTATGCAGATGAATAGGCCCGATTCAGCGAGGGCTGCTCGACTTTCTTCCACCCGGATTCATGCCGAACTTCTTCTCCAACTTGTTTTCTCCCCTCTTCTCCTCTTTTCTTCAACTTCAAACCCCTAAGTAAGGTGTTTTGAAAGATTTTTCAAAGATTTCATCTCTCTTTCATTCATTTCCACTTTGTCCTTGCTCGATTTATCGAAAAGCGCATTATTTGACAAAATGTGAGCCTCGGAACATTGTAGAAACTTTATTTCAAAAATGTTTTGAAAGAGAGGGTTTTAAGGTCTAAAAACCATTCAAAATAGCTTTGGTCCAAAATTGGGTGTGAAGTTGAGATTTGTCTCTCTCATTGCCGAAGAAATTGAACATTTGCCCTGCACACCTTTTACCACCAAGTAAACCATCAGTAACGCCCAAGTCTTAAGGGCGGTCAAAAATAGGGTGTCTACATAACCCACAAGTCTTATAAGAGTTCTAATATCTCAATCTTAATTTTCTAATTTTATGATTTAAAAAAAAAAAAATTTCTCGCCCAACATTCAATTTTAGACTTTTTTAAATTTAAAACCCTAAACCTTACCACTGCATCTTATTTTCAATTGACACATCCCCATACTGCTGCACATTATTTTTTTTATTTACCTCCACACCTTAACACCTCCATAGCCACAATCTTTAATTCAACACAATCTTCACAATATTCAATTCAACATGTAAGAAATGGTTTCTTTTTTTTTTATTATGAGCAAAAATGTGATTGTGATTTTTTACACTCCGTTTTAATTACAAGATGATTGTATTTTTAAACTAATTGTGTTTTTTTACACTCCGTTTTAATTACACGGTGATTGTATTTTTAAACTAATTGTGTTTTGATCACATGGTGAGAAAAAAAAATTATCACGCCCCGAAAATGTACACAATAAAGATTTACCAACTTCCATTGTTAAATGTAAATATAAGTAAGTTTTCAATATTAATATCCATAAATCTCCAACATTTGTATTTATTGATCAATAAGAGATTTACAAAAGGTATTCTATATGAAAATATACATTCAACATCCCTAGTATATGAATCTATAGCATGTGACATAACAAGTGAAGTACAAATAAATGCCTTTAACGGCTACAAATTCCAAGGCTTAAGTCCGGTTACACAAAGTGGTTTTCAAACTCATACATATAAAATCCTAGGCTTATCAAAAATAATTACAAAAAAAAGAGAGCCTTGTGCTCTCAAAACACATCCCACGCCTCTAACTCGGCAAGACCACCATATCCTTTCATGCTCAAAATCCCATAGGGGTGAGCACAAAGCCCAGTAGAAAAATCTCCACAAAGTATATATATTTTATACAATCTCATGGGATGAATGCATATGCCATATGCCATTTTCAAAAACATAAATCTTTATCATTTGAAATTTTTGTGCACAATGTAATCTTGAGAATTTAACAATTCAATAATTTTAATGTAATTCAGGGGCAGTAAATACGACTCAGGTAATCCCTAAGTTGGTGTTTGCAAGTAGGCATAACAAGTACTATCAATCCTCACTTTACCAGTAGCTAACCGGAAGGCACGTGGTACCTCCTTCGCGCGTGTTTTCAGTCTTTCACCATGGACACTCTGGCCAACTTAACCACTACCAACTACACCCCTTACTCGGACTTACCAACGTATTTACCTCCAAAAAAATCAATATGATCTTATTTCACAAAACAATTTCCTTTCTCAAAACAATACTTTTTTCCAAGGCAATATTCAAATCTAATTGTATCAATGACAAAATGGAATGACCATGCAAATTCCCAATGCAATAATAAGGTTCCATTTAAATATCTCGACAATGCCAATTCAAAATGTGATAATAATTAAATCAAGTGCTAATGCAATATATTTCTATATCAATGCGTTGAAATTTATCAATTTCTCCATTCATCCACACAATCCTCCATTGTGATTAAATTTCCACATCTCTTATCAATATAATATCGTAGTATATTTTCCCAAGAGCAATATAACAATAACAACATTCATGAATTCTCCACATGTTAAACATTATTTTAGCATTTGTTCTTCTACAATAACAACAATAAGCTCAAGCTTTTCAAATTCTACAATCCCTCATTTTTCTCATGAAATCACTTCATTTGATACAAATATAGAATTTCATCCATCATTTACCCCTCGTGGTAAATTATCAAGTATCATTTGCCAATCTTAGAACTTTTTCCCAAAATCCCCAAACTCTAGGGTTTCCATCAAAACAAGGTTTTTGTTCCATTTTTGAAAAGATTTTTCCAAAACAACACCCACTCCTTAGAACATACTCATATTCTCAAGAGTTTTGGGGGAAAAAATAGATGAAATCAACCCCTAAAATCATCTAGGGTTCAACAATCCAAAATCATAACTCAAAAACATGATGAAGTACTCAAAACATGAATAAACTTGCAAAAATGTATATATAACTCAAAGATTATCCCTACCTCAAAGTTTGGAGAGAAAGAAAATGAAACCCTAGAAATCAAAATGAAACCCTAGAAATCAAAATGAAACCCTAGAAATCAAAGTCAACAAAAAAAGATCCAATCGGTTATAAACGTAGCCCTCGTCGTCCTCTTCGATTTGGTGTAAGAAGCCCCCTAAAACTCTTGAAGATTTGAGCTAAATCTTAGAGAGACGTTAGATTTTTTGGTGTGTTTTTAGAGAGAAGAAAGAGAATACATGGATATATATATATATATATATATATAGAGAGAGAGAGAGAGAGTAAAGAAAATCTAAGCCAAAAACACTTTTGGCATCAGTTTTGGGAAAAAGGGCACAAAAATCGAGACAGACACTTCGAAATCCGCCTGAGTGGTTTCAATTTTGTACGAGTGGAATTTCCAATCCACACGAGAGGAAATTTTAGCCTCATAGGCGGATTGCTCGAAAGAGTTGCCTAGAAAAACCCATCCAAATCCGCTCTAACAGGACCCAAAATCCGCTCGAGCGATTTTGTGCCCAGAAAACACTAAAATGTTTTGGAAAACTATGTGAGGATCCGTTAGGGCAGATTTCGATTCTGCACGAGTGGTTTTGCCTAGAAACTCAAAATGTGATTTTGCAAATAAAGGCAAGTTCCAATGCCCAAAACTCATAGTTTTCAACCTAAAAAAGTTAAGACAGCTTAAGTAGGAGTAGAAAAGAAATCTCAATAACTCGATACAGTAAACAAAACACCAAAAGAGATGCATACTACCCTACTACATGATACAAATCAAGCCCAAGACCCCAGACATCACAACCTCCTCCCTTAGGAAATTTCGCCCTCAAAATTTGGTTACACCTCTCACCAACACGTCCAAAGAACAAGAACCAAACAACAACAAGGCTCTGAGTGGTAACAATCACACTAATGACAAAATGAATCCATAATAGCAACAATTCAATTATAACACGGAGATCTCAATCTTAACAACATTTTTCTATCATTATAAAAATCTTTCCATGGGCCAAGGGCACAATCCAACCGCCATAAATATGATAATCATAAGCACGAGTTCAACAACAATTGTAACAATCCTACAATAGTTCTCATGCTCAAAAGACAACAACAATCATAACAACAAGTGGTTTATAGTTTCAGCTATTTACTCTCAAACACAAGAGAAACTTTCTCGGTTGTCCCCCTAACAATCTCCGGGCCGAACAATAGTGCATCACCCACCTCGGCCAAACAAATTGGTGATCTACAAGGTCGGACATACAAGGCCTCAAATGGTGCCATCTCGATACTAGCCTGATAACTATTGTTATAGGCAAACTCAATCAACGGTAGGTGCCTCTTCTAAGACCTTTTGAAATCAAAGACACAAGCTCTAAGCATGTCCTTCAAAATCTGAATAGTACGCTCTGACTGCCCATTGGTCTGAGGATGGTAAGCGGTACTAAAGGTCAACTTAGTTCCCAACATCTCTTGAAGGCTTTGCCACAACCGGGCAGTAAAACAACGATCTCTATTTGAGACAATGGTCACAAGGACCCCATGAAGTCGAACTATCTCTCTAATGTACAACTCTACCAAATGCTTAACTGAGTCGCCAGTGTGCATCGGAATGAAGTGTGTAGACTTAGTCAATCTATCAACAATCACCCAAATGACATCATTGCCCTGTTGTGTTCTAGGAAGCCCAACTACAAAATCCATGGTAACATGCTCCCATTTTCACTTGGTTGTTGGTAAGGGTTGTAGCAAACTCGCTTGCTTTTGGTGCTCGACCTTCACTTATTGACAAGTAAGGCATTTCGAAACAAATAAAGCGACATTCCGCTTCATACCCCTCCACTAAAATTGGCAACTAAGATCATGATACATTTTTGTGTCTCCTAAATGTACCACAAAGCGTGAGTGATGAAATTCTCGGAGAACCTCCTCTCTACAAGATTCCAGCACAAACAAAGGGTCTAGATATCTCACACTCAAATCCGAGTGTATATTCAAACCCTTCTCTTCCTTCCCGTTAGATATCCTATCACGGATTGTCTTCACCTCACGTTTACCCTGTTGTTGGCTCTATGACTCTACTAATCAAGGTAGGTTGAGCAGTCAAAGTGAACAAGGTAGCACCCTCGCTGGATTCACTCAAACGCAAATCAAACTCACCGATATCGCCTAGCATATCCCATTCCCGAATGGCCACAATTGCCAAATTACTCATAGATTTTTGAATCAAGGTATCGGCTACCACATTAGCCTTCCCCGGATGGTAGTGTAACTCGAACTCTAATCTTCCATAAATTCCATCCATCTCTGTTGCAGTAAATTCAAGTCATTTTGGGAAAATAAATATTTTAGGCTCTTATGGTCGGAGAAAACATCAAACTTTTCACCATACAAATAATGCCTCCAAATCTTCAAAGCAAAAATTACCGTCACTAACTCTAAATCATGGGTGGGGTAGTTCTTCTCATGAGTTTCAATTATCGTGAACCATAAGCCACAATCTTTCCCTCTTGCATCAAGACACAACCAAGTCCATCCCGGGACGCATTACAATAAACGGTATAACCTAAACCTCTCTCTGAAATTATCAAAACCGGTGCGGTGGTAGATCTAGTCTTAAGTTCTTAGAATGGCTTCTCACATGTCTCGTTCCATACAAATTACACACCCTTCCTTGTCAACTTGGTCAATGGTGCAGCTAGTCTAGAGAAGTCCCTTACAAAATGATAATAATACCCGGTTAACTCCGGAAAACTCCATATTTCAAAAACATTTTTAGGTTGTTTCCAATCTTGCACGACATCTATCTTAGAGGAGTCTACAGTTACTCCTTCGCTCAACACAACATGGCCCAAAAACTTCACTTCAGTCAACCAAAACTTGCATTTATCAAATTTAGCATACAACTGGTGCACCCTAAGCAAGTCAAGCACTATCCGCAAGTGTTCCTTTTGTTCCTCCTCATCGGTTGAATAAATCAAGATGTTGTCTACAAAGACGACCACGAAATGGTCTAAGAATTCACGGAAGATTTGGTTCATTAAGTCCATAAAGGAAGCAGGAGCATTGGTTAAACCAAAAGGCATTATAAGGAATTCATAGTGGCAATAACGCATGCGAAATGCCATTTTTTGGATATCTTCCTCCTGAACTCTCAACTAATGGTACCCGCCCCTAAGTTAGTCAAACAAATCATCTATTCTGGGTAAAGGATACTTGTTCTTAATGGTAACTCGATTCAACTTGAGGTAATCAATACATAATCACAATGACCCATTCTTCTTCGCAAAGAGAGCTGGCGCTCCCCAAGGCGATGTACCAGGGCGAATGAAGCCCTTGTCTAAAAGTTCTTGGAGTTGAATCTTCAACTCATGCAATTCGGCGGGTGCAAATCTATACGGTGCCATGGATATTAGTGTCGTGCTAGACACTAAGTCAATGGAGAACTCGATCTCCCGATGGGGTGGCAAGCTAGTAAGATCCTTGGGAAAAACATCTGGGTATTCATAAACTACCCTTGAGAATTCTATTCAGGTGCCATCACTATCACTATCCAAGAGAGTCGCAAGAAGACAACTAAGCTCGCCCCTACCACGAGGGTCATAAACTGGTGATAACACTCTATCAACTTGGTTCCCTAGAAAATAAAAATAGTTACCACTTGAGGTGCACACCGTAACCCTCTGATGATAACAGTCAATAACAACTCGATACGAAGACAACTAATCCATGGCCAAGATGACATCGAAACTCGACATATCTAGCAACACAAATGCAAAAGGAAGTCAGCGCTCGACAACCTCTATCTCACAACGATGACACCCTCGGTCCAAGTCAACCTTACCCCCAACTAGTGACTCTACCCTGAATGGAGACGCTAGCTGAGCCATCTCTAACCACAATGCAGAAGCAAAAGCAGAAGATATAAATGAATGTGACGCACTCGTATTAACCAATACATTAGCCAAAGAATTGCACACAATAAAAATACCTCACATAACAGAGGATCCCGGCAACAGCTCTGGTGCTATAACAACATACACGCGCCCTTGTGGCCTTTAATCAACCTGCTCATCTCTCGGAGTATAGGCCTGTTATACTGATTGAGCCGAAGCGGCTCCCTGATTGGCTCGTGAGGTCTAAACTGAATGAGACTGTTGATGGCAAGCTTTTCTCAAGTGCTTCGACTGACCGCACTGAAAGCAAGTAGGTCCTTACCCCCTACTCTGGGACTGATTCTGAGATTGGTTAAGTGGTGGTGGTCGTAACATCTACTGCTCTCCTTCATTCTGTGGGCATGAATTAGCCTTGTGACCCGGTTGGCCACACTTGAAACAGGTAAAACTCCCTTGAGCATTCCTCTTTGTGCCAGCACTTGGCAATGGAAAGGTATATCTAGATTACTGTGATTGGGGCTGGGTTGAAGAAGTGCCCTTGTTCTTCTTGCTGGGCCTAAAGTCCTCTTGCAACTCTTGGCCCTTAGACCTCGAACCCCGAAGTCTCTTCTCTTCGGCATGTATGGTAATCTTTACATGTGTCGCCACCTCCACAAGACGGTCATAGTTCCAGATCATATTTCTGGCAACCTTGAACAAAATCTTCGTTCTCAATCTCTTCTCAAACTTTATGCAATGGCGCTCCTCCATTGCTACTAACTCCGGTACAAACCGGGACAAACTAGTGAAGGTCGCTTCAAACTCAGCCACAGATAGGTTAATGTAATAACCCGACCCTCTCATATGTTTTCTGGTATGCTTTCGGTCTTTGTAGACACCCCATTTTTGACCGACCTTAAGACTCAGACGTCATCGATTGAGCACTCGGTGATTGCGCATGTTGTGCTCGTTTCGAGATTTCGGAGTTCTTGGCTGAAAGCCTCACCTCCGGACCTCGGGACTCTTTGTACTTTGACTTGGTCTGCGGACTAAGTCTTGTTTTCTCTTCCTGGAGGGAGGGAGAGGTCTTGTAGACCATCTCTCAGTGGTCGTAGACTACTTTTCGTGATCGTAGGCCACTGTTCCCGTTTGGAGACTAGTTTCCGGTTTTCGGAGTCGTCGGCCGTGCGCCTCGGCTCGGGACTGCTTAACATTCTCTGTTTGGTGCGGTTTTTGGAACACACCTTGTTTCCTATGTCTAGAGGGACACTGTGGTCCAGGAAACCACTTTTGTGGTCGTACGCCACTTTTCGTGCTCAACAGCCGGTTTTCGAGGCCTCGGGCCGCGCGTCTTGCCTCTCGAACTCTCGTTTTGCATCCGTGTTGGTTCGTTCTTGGCACGAACCTCTTTTTCCTTGTTTGGAAGGTGGTACAAGGGTGGGAGACCAGCTTTCTCCTTGGAAACCACCTTTCTCCACGCCAGCAGATTTTCTTGTCGGGAAACTGGTTTTCTTGGTCTTTGGGCCACATTTGCTGGTCTCCCACCACACCACTAGCTTGCTTTCAAAGTGAAGACCACCAAATGGAGCCATTGACCACTTTTTTGTATGGGAGACCACCTACCCTGGTCGGCCAACCAGGGAAAGTGGTCGGCCGACCACCTTTTCTGGTCGGCCAGCTCCCTCATGTTTTGTCTGTTTGAGTGGGTGCCACGTGTATGGAGGATCTTGAGCCTTGTTTTTAGCTTCTTGAAGAAGCTTTGGACTTGTTTGTCTATAAGAGAGGCTCTCCCTCTCCTTATACCAGGTTCAAAATTTCTCTAAGGCAAAACAATACATATCTCTCTATATCTCTATATTTTGGCTCATAAGGTGCATTGTTCTTGACCCTTTTACACTACACCTCATAGCCATACACTTCCACCATTGATTTGAGGTTCTTGGAGGTTGTTTTCAGAGGTTAAAGAGCTGGTCTTTGGTCCTAACGTTTGCTGGTTTTGCTGAGCTTCAAGGGTAATCACTTTTCCCTCTTTTAAGCATTATTTTGATCCTTCTCTTAGCCTCATTTGCATGCTTATTTGAGCTTTGTTTTCAACTGAAAAAAGGTTCATATTTAAGTGATTTTCATGTTTGTTTAAGGCTCTTTTGGTGTTGGGGGTCATCTACCCTCTTGCATGCTCTATTTAGCCTTGTTTTGAGCCATACCATGAGACCTTTGTATTGAGATTTGCTTGGCCCTTTAGCCACTGAAATCCAGCAAATTTTCAGTGGTTGGCATGTGGTTTTGAGGGCCAAAATCAGAGAGGGGTGACCCTCTCTCTTTTGGCCTTGTTTGCTTGCATTTTTGGCTTTCCAAGGGAGCATATATTTCCACACTTCATAGCCTTGGTTCAGGCCCTTTTTAGTGACTTTTAGGACCTGCCTAGACTCTATCTATGGCTGGTTTGGTCACCTTTTGTTTGCCTATTGCATGTGTAGAACAATCCCTTGCATAGCCTATCAAAGTAACACCTCATTCTTGCATGTATTGGTCATGTTTTAGTGGGTTTTTGGCCATCATTTGGCATGCCGTGATTCTGTTTTTGGCTGGTTTGGAAGCCTCTCATATGCTTCACATGCTTGTAGTGTAAATCATGTTCACTAGCTTATAATGCATGTTGTTTTGGCCCTCTATGCTAGCATATTTTGGCCATGCTCCAAACTGATTTTGTTCATATTTTGGGCTGCCTTAGCTCTATTTTGAGGTCCCTTGGTCGAATGATGCTTGCCATGTATGGTTGTAGTGTAATAGCCTTGCTTAGCCTTGAGTTTTGAATCCCCTTGCATGCTTAACTTGAGGTGTTTGCATGTTTTAGCATCATTGAGCATGATATTTCAGAGTTTATTTCTTGCCCATATTCTCATGTTTGTCACCCTGTCAATGTGTTTGAGAGTTGCATCATTATACCCCAGTTATGAGCCTTTGCATTGAGCTTCATTCTTATGCCTTTCAAGCCACCATCTTGGCTCATTTTGCCACTGTTTTGGACCTGCTTAAAGTCTGTTTGGAGTTAGTTTTGTCATTTGAGCATCGCCTTGCATGCCTCTAGTGTAATGTGCTTCACTAGCTTCGGTACTTGAGCTTTTCAACATGCATTGTGTGAGTTGTTTGCATGATTCGGAGCCATTTTGTATGTCATTTCAGAGCTGGAACATGTGTCATTGTATGCCATATTTCATCCTTTCAATGCTTTTGTAGAGTTGCATTTTGTGCCCTTAGGCTTAGGTCCTTGCATTGTGCTAGCATGAGTTTTGGAGTCTTGTTTTCATTATGTTTGGCCACTGATTTGGGTGTGGCTGAGGCCCATTCATTTTGGTTTAAGTCCATTTTTGCATTGAGTATACCATTGTGTTCCATAGCATTGAGTATGCCACATTGTCGCATGATTGATCATTGCATTGTGCATGCCTTGTTCATCTCATTGTGTATGTTAGTTCTTAGGTGCATTGTGTATGCTAAGTACCATGTGCATTGAGTATGCCATTGTTAGTTCATAGCATTGTGTATGCTAGTTGCATGTTTGCATGTCATCCGTTGCATGTTTGCATGTCATCCTTTGCATGTTTTCATCACTTAGTTGCATAGCATTTAGGTTGCATACTTAAAGTCGCATTGTGCATGCCATTGTTTGTTGCATTGTGTTCGGAATAGGAGTTAGTTCGAACATGGGAAACGAGGGACGTTTCGTACTCAAAGTGACGAAACGTGCCTCGATTCCCGGTCGCCGACACTCTTGACTACCCATGACGGAGTTGTTGGCTTTAGGTGCTTGTATGTGCATTCATTTCACATTGAGTCGTGCAATTCGACTCCTCGGCCATCATGCATCGAGATGTGCGAGCGGTGGCCCGAGGGTTGAGGACTACACTCCCTAGAGCTTATATAATGACGGGGAGAGTGGTCATGCACACATGTGTTGCAAATACCTTGTCGTGCCTCTCTCTTTCCCTTTGTTGCAGAAAAACAGAATCCAGGAGAAGAAACTGGTCGGCCGACTAGGTTTTCTGGCAGGTCGACCACCTTCTTTGGTTTCCACCACAAAAGGTGGTCGGTAGTTGGTCTCCCATGCCTATAAGCTGGTCGGCAGCCTTCCCACAGTTTCCCAGGGTGGAGTTTCATCTCTCTGGAGCTTTGTGCAAATTTCTGAAATCAATTACAAACAAAGGCAAGCCGGGGCATCGCGATGGATTTCCCGACAAGGCGACTCGAGCATGCATGCATCCTTTATCATTCAAGGCAGAGCTGAGGCAGTCCACATTCATGTAGTTTGCATGCTAGTTTAATTGCTTACTTAGTTAGTTTGTTAATTAATTAGAGTTGTGTAATAATTAGCTGTAATTTATTATTCATTTTGGTTGTGTAATAACTAGCTTAATTAGATTAGCTTAGATTAGCTAGTTGGTGTTGTATTATTTATTCGGACCCTCCGTCGAGAGGGCCAACTATTGTAATAAGTGTGCGTGTGTGTGATGCATGTCTTCCAACCCCACATCTTTCTCCCTTTTATTTACCAGCTTATGATGGTTAGTTTTAGGGCATGTTTCAATTAGCATCCTTATGCTCGCATGATTGCATCCATTCATCTGTCTTGCATGCACCGGGCTCGGCGCATCATACTAACTGCATTGTATTTCAATTCCAAGTTGAATACATGTTATCTGTAACATCTCATATGCCATTTTAGAATAGCCGAGCCTATCTTAGTTGCATCATGCATGTGTTGCATTAGGCATCTCAGCATAGTTAGGATTCATGCATGATTTCTAATTAGCTTCTTTCTTTGGCTCGGAGTACTCGGTGAGTGTTTATGCTTTAGCATCCTTGCATGTGTGTGAGTGACTGCCATGATAGCATGTTTGCCATGAGGTTAACTGATTATGTGATATACCTGCCTGAATGCCTGTGGGTGAAGGTTGGATAACTTGAATTGGAACAATTCATCGATTGTGAGTTTTAAGCCCACTTGAGGGTGGCAAATCCACGTCTTAGCCTACTTGTGAGTAGCACCATCAAACAATTTTCAAATAAACAAACATGAAATGTTTTGTTCCAACTCAGGCGGTCTAATCTATACTTGTATGCTGTGTGCATCACATAGTAATCCTAGGCTAATAAATTGGAATAAGAACGCATGTGTTTTCAAAAAAACTCGATATCATGTTTAGTAGTGGCCGATCTTTGATCGGGCGAGCGGGGGTGCTCATTGCATGACCTTCCCCAATCGTACCCAAGTTCCCGAGCCGATGCAACTTTGGTGATGACGGACATGTGGCCTTAGGCATGAGTCAGGGTTTCCTAAATTTCCCAAAAATAAAATATTTAGGTGGCGACTCTGTATCTGGCAAAGCAGTCCATGTTTGGCACTTCTTTCTAAAAATCAATTTTTTAAAACGATTTGCCAGATTTGGACTCTTTGGTGATTTATCGGCCTCGCATTGCACTTTGCGGGATTAGATTAAGAACCGTGACATTTGAGTCTGAACTGTAGTAAGCCCAATAAACAAAACGGGATTTTCCTGGGACATTAGGGACGTCTGCAGTCTCTTATTATTTGCATTTATCTGGTCAATGTGAAATTTCATGGAAAATTAAGTTTAATTGTGTGAATTATAAGGTTATGAGGTTGTATCTGTCCCATGTGAGAAATATCTGTTACAATTAAGACATTTGGATCAGTAATTGGAAGCCTTAGAAGCTTAGGGTCTGTTGGTAACGTTTACGTTTTCAGTTTATATTTACAAAAATTTTATAAACTGGTTTTTGTTTATTTTTAGAAAAACATAAACTACAAACATGTTTGATAATTGACAAAATGTTTAAAAAAATTTTAAAATATAAAAAAGAGTGAGAAATCGCAAGTGGTGGTAAGTGGCGGCGAAAGACGGTGGTGGAAAGTGGTGACGGTGGGTGGTGGGTAACGGGTGGTGGTGGTGGTGGTGGGTGGGTGGTGGTGGTGGGTGGGTGGGTGACGGTGGCGGGTGGTGGGTGGTAGCGAGTTGGTGGTGGTGGTGGTGGTGGCGGGTGGCGGGTGGTGGTGGTGGGTGGGTGGGTAACGGTGGCGGGTGGTGGGTGGTAACGAGTGGATGGTGGTGGTGGCGGTGGCAGGTGGGTAGCGGATGGTGGGTGGTGGCGGTGGGTAGTGGCGGTGGATGGTGGCAGTGGGTGGGTGGGTGACGGTGGAGGGTGGTAGCGAGTGGGTGGTGGTGGTGGTGGTGGTGGCGGGTGGCGGATGGCAGGTGGCGGTGGGTGGTGGCGGGTGGGTGGTAGTGGCAGGTAGGTGGTGGGTGGGTGGGTGGGTGACGGTGGTTGGTGGTAGCGAGTGGGTGGTGGTGGCAGGTGGGTGACGGATGGCGGGTAGTGATGGTGGATGGGTGGGTGGGTGGGTGACGGTAACGGGTGGTGGTGGTAGCGAGTGGGTGGTGGTGGTGGTGGTGACCGGTGGTGTGGTGGTGGCAGGTGGGTGGTGGATGGTGGGTGGTGGATAGCGGGTGGTGGTAGGTGGTGGCGGGTAGCTGGAGGGTGGTGGTGGTGGTGGGTGGGTGGGTGGGTGACGGTGACAAGTGGTAGCAAGTGGGCGGTGGTGGTGGTGGGTGGTGGTGGCAGTGGGTGGTGGGTGGTGGTGGCGGGTGGTGGTTGCAGGTGGTAATGATGGGTGGGTGGGTGACGGTAGCGGGTGGTGGTGGTGGTGGTGGTTGTGGCGGCGGGTGATGGGTGGTGGTGGCAGGTGGGTGGTGGATGGCGGGTGGTGGTGGGTGGTGGCGAGTAGATGGCGAGTGGTGGTGGTGGTGGGTGGATGGGTGACGGTGGCGGGTGGTGAGTGGTAGTGAGTGGGTGATGGTGGGTGGTGGTGGTAGGTGGGTGGCAGGTGGGTGGCAGGTGGCTGGTGGTGGTGGCTGGTTGGTGGTGGCGGGTGGCTGGTGGTGACGGGTGGTGGATGGTGGTGGCAGGTGGGTAGTGAGTGGTGGTGGTGAGTGGGTGGCAGGTGGCTGGTGGTGGTGGTGGCGGGTGGTGGCTGGTGGTGGTAAGTGGGTGGTGAGTGGTGGTGGCAGGTGATGGTGGATGAGTGGATGGTGGGTGGTGGTAGTGGCGGAAGACGGTGGTGGAAAATGGTGGCGGGTGGTGGCTAGTGTTGGGTGGTAAAAAAAAAAAAAAAACTCAAAATTCAAAACGGAAACACATTTTTTGAGTTTACATTTTTTTGCCAAATTTATAAACTGAGACCACTGATTTATAAATCAAAAAGTTTACCAAACAAGTTTTTATTTGAGTTTTTTAAATTTTTGTAAATATAAACAGAAAACAGAAAACGTAAGTGTTACCAAACGACACCTTAATAATCTGAAATTGACTTTATAATTATGATCAGCATGATTTTTAGATCATAATAGAAATCTTTGTAAAAATTTGATTCGAAACGATTAAATTGATTAATTTTTTACTAACCCTTAAATAAACCTTTAAAACTCTTATGTTGGTCTTGTGATATCAAAAACAAAAATATCTCCTGAGAGAAGGAGAGGGTTAGAGAGAGAGAGAGAGAGAGAGCAAGAGGGAGGAAGCTTCAACAAGGAAGAAGATTGAGGGAATTGTGAAGGATTGTAGAGATTGAGCTCAAGGTCACTTACAGGAGGGGACTATCGCTCCGTCACAGCACTGTGAGTAATAGTAGCATAGTGTTATGTATCGTCTACTGCTAATAGTTATCATTGGCATTCTGTTATGCATAAGTAAGCTATGTTTCCGTAGCGTGAACAACTGGAAAACTTATAAGCGTTATTTAGCAATGATATTCTTTTGGACCTGAGGTCGTTTTGCTATACTAGCAATGGGCCCGAGGCCGTTCGGTTATAAGCCACGGAGTGTGAACAACTCTAAGACAGAGGGAGGTGATGACATGTCGATGTCTCACCGACCCTAATATGATTTGAATCGATTATGATCCATGGCCAGAGGCCAAGGGAGGTAGTGTACATGTCGATGTTCTACCTACCCTCCAATGTGTGAACAGCTGTTGAGATATGGGCCTGAGGCCGTTCTGTATAATATGTGGGGTTAAAGCCGTTCTGCACAATATTGGGCCTGAGGCCGTTTTGTACATATATTGGGCCCAAGGCCGTTAAGAAAATGTTTGCAGAACAAGATCAAACATGTGACTTATGTGCCTATATGCGTTATAATTCGTGTTTAATCATTTAAATCCCTTACCTACTATTATTCATTGAGCCTTGCTCACTCTGTGTTATGTATGTCTCTGTAGGTAATCAGCTCGGAAGTCAATCCTAGTCCAGCTCTAGCAACTTTTCTTTTGTCAACCCCGCTGTGTCCAAGCAGTTAGATGAAGCTTATACACTTTTGTAGAGTTCTTTTCATAACTCATAACTTTGGCCACTAGCCTTTTGTCAATGTTAGTAATCATGTGTAACCTTCGTTAGCGATGCTTTAGTATGTTCCCCAGATGCGGGGTTGGGATTGTATACATTTTCGTGTACATTGTTGTCACTTATGCATATGCTTTTCTATGTGTGGGTTATGCAATAAACTGCTTGCGATCCTGGCATAAAAACATTGGCTTAATGGATGTCATTTAAAATTTATTAATGCTTCTGTTCGGGCCCCGTATTGCATAAGATAATTATGCTGTTGGTTATTGAGTTTTGAATCCGTTATCAGGTTGGTCATGCCCAAACTTTTAGGGGCGGGTTTGGGGTGTGACAAGTGGTATCAGAGCACGAGTTGCTATCTCACACACGGATCCATTGAGCTTTAGGATTTCTAGAAAGACTTAAGTTCCATGCATGACGTTTTTGGTGCATATGAAATGATTGATGGCAACGTGATCCATATATGTAATATCTGCTGACAAGTATTCCGAAATGGTTGTTATTTATGGCTCTTTGTATGTCTTTTGTGTATATTGAAATTGATTGTTCTGTATATCATGGTGAGAACAAGGATGGATGATCCGGAGGATTCTACCTCCGCCCGGTTAGACAGAATGGAAAAAATGGTCATGGAAATGGCCTAGACCCTACGACAGCAACAACAACAACAGCAACAGACACCACCACCACCACCACCGCCACCGGTACCTCCGCCTATGGTACAAGATTATCATGTTGAGGACCAAACCATCACTCTTACAAAAGAATTCAAGAAGATGAAATCGCCAATGTTTAAAGGGGGAATTGACCCGATGAAGGTGGAAGCATGGGTATTGGGTGTAGAGAAGCTATTTGAGGTGTTTCCATGCACTGAAGCTCAGAAGGTACAATTAGCCGCTTTCACCCTCGAAGACGAAGCACGTAGGTGGTGGATGCTTACAAGAATTGAACATCAAGGGTTAACTTGGACCCAATTTCTGGAACTCTTTTATGATAAGTATTTTCTGCAGTGTATGCGGGATAAGAAGGTGACTGAGTTTGAGACTCTGAGACAAGGGAATAAGATTGTTGTGGAGTATGAAGCCCAATTTGCAGAATTGGTTCGGTTTGCACCTCATATGGTGGATACGGATTATAAGAAGGCAAGGAAGTTTGAGGGGGGATTACGAAATGCCATTCTTGATCGAATCAATGTGCTGAAGTTACCTACATACGTTGATGTATTAGAAAGAGCAGTTATGGCAGAGGGAAATATTGCTGTACAGAGTCGGATTTCTGAATGGATGGGGAAGAGGCAGAATACTCAAGTATCAAAGGGACGAACAACTCCACCAAACAAGAAGTTGAATTCGGGAACCTCTAGTGCTTCCATCCCTACTCGAGACTCAGCTCCCATTTGTTCCGAGTGTGGAAAGAAACACCGTGGAATTTGCTATCGGGTGACTAGAGTGTGTTTTAGGTGCGGCAAAACAGGTCATATGGTAAAAGATTGTCCTCAAAGAGATTGGCAAAATGGGAATAGAACTACTACGAGTTCAGCAGGATCAACACCAGCCCCAAGTACAAAGTTAGCTGCAAAACCTACCAATAATAAAGACACCGCTAAGCAGGGAAGAGTGTTTGTGTTGGTTCCGAGTACCTTATGTGTTATGTGTGTCTTCACTTTAGGGGATTCGATGGTTTGTACTTCTGTTTATTTAGCTTGTGAACTTTTAACTGGGGATGTCCGGGTATATGCCAATCTGCTACCTCTTGACATGACTCATTTCGATGTTATTCTGGGAATGGACTGGTTAAGTGAGTATCAAGCGACTATTGATTGTTCGATCAAGCAAATTAGTTTTCACTCTCCAGGACAGTCAGGGTTTACCCTCAAAGGATATGAAGTGATTTCTCCACCTTATTTAATTTCCGCAGTGAAAGCATGCAGGTTGTTACAGAAAGGGTGTCAGGGGTATTTATGTAGTGTTTCGGGTGGACAATTAGTGAACGGGGGTATTGAGATGATCCCAATTGTTCGTGAATTTCCTGATGTTTTTCCGGAAGAGTTACCAGGGGAGTTAGTGGACCGTGAAATCGAGTTCACAATTAAAGTAGTGCTGGGAACCCAACCTATTTCTAAAACTCCTTATAGAATGTCACCAGTTGAGATGAAAGAGTTGAAGGTTCAGTTGCAAGATTTACTTGATAAAGGGTTTATTCATCCGAGTGTTTCTCCTTGGGGTGCACCAGTTCTTTTTGTGAAAAAGAAGGATGGGACTTGTAGACACCCCATTTTTGACCGTCCTCAAGACTTGGACGTCACTGATTGAACACTCAGTGATCACCCTTGTTTGTGTTCGTCTTGAGTTCCCGGAAGCCTTGGCAACGCGCCTCGCCTCAGGATCTCTCGACTCGACTGTTTCGTGTATGGTTTTGCACCAAACACTTGTGTTTTGCCTTTGAGAGGTAGGGTAGGGCTTGTAGACCATCCCCCACCCATCACCGGCCAGGGCTTGAGGCCACCGGCTGTGTTTTGTGGCCACCGGCCAAATGTTTGGCCGGCCGGCACTATAGATGGCCGGCCGGCTATCTTTTTTTGGGTCAAATGCATCTTTGGCCGGCCGACTACTGTGCATCTACTTTTGCAGATATTTTCTCACAGCTGGCATGCATTTGGCTCCCCTCCATACGCGTGTATGGAGGGATCTCTCTCTTTAGAAGCTTGTCTTGTAAGCTTTGCAAGACAAAAAGCTCTATAAAGAGGAGCCTTCTTCTCTCTTGTAAGGGGTTAGACATTTTAGACAACATTTTAGGATTTTGAGTTCTAGGGTTAGGGTTTCTTCATATCCTACCTCCATATCTCTCTCTTTTGTGTGTGTTTAAGCTTAGATTTGCACACAAACACCTACCATAACACCTTTTCTTGAAGCTGAGATCCTTGAGGGTTGGTTTTGGATTTTTGGAGCTGGTTTCAACCTAAAGGAGCTGCTGGAGCTTCATTTGTGAAGAAGGTCTACAAGGGTAATCACTTTTCCCTTTTATTTCCCATTTTTGCACACCACTTTTACCTATCTTGCAATTGTTTTTTGGCTTTGCATATAATACATAAAAGTTCTGTTTTTAAGGCCTCTAAATAGTTTGTTAAGAGTGTTTTAAGCTTTGGGGTTGTTTGACCCCTCTTAAGCCTTGTTTGGCCCTTGTTTTGTGCCATTTTGTGTGAGCTCTGGGACCTTGGTGTTTGGGCCTCCCCACCACTAAAATCTTGAGGGATTTCAGAGGTGAGGATGGTGCCTTGAGGTCCTAGGAAGGAGAGGGCCACCCCCTCTCCTTGTTGTCCTTGAAAAGGGCTATTTTTGCCTCTTGAGGGAGCACCATGTTTATGCGTGTGTTGGCCACGCCTTAACTGATTTTTGTGCTTATTATGTCATAATATGCCTGTGTTTTTAGTTGGTTTTGGTACACCATGCTTACTTAGCATACATGCCTTGTAATGCCATTGTTTGGGCCTTAACATGCCTTAGGTTGTAAGCCCTTGTTCTAGCATGTTTTAGGCCTAGCTTTGTGAAGCTTTAGTGCATGTTTTTGTATGATTTAGCTCTGTTCTAAATTGCTTGAGTCATACTTGCCATGTATTGCATAGCCCCTTTGCATTATTTAGCTTGTAGGCTTTTAAATATGTGAAGTATTGAGCATGCATTGCTTGACTTATTTCAGTGGTTTGGAACCAATTAACATGCAATTGTAATCCTTATAACATGCTTACATGTTTGCCTTTCAATGCTTCTTTGATGCTTTAAAAGTTTGTGTTGTATGCTCCATGTTAAGCATTTATGCATGCCTCCATACTTAGACCATTTAGACGCTATCTAGGTGTGCCTTTGTCCTTGTATTGGCATGATTTGGGACTGTTTTAATCCAACTTGGTCATTTGCTTCATGTGTCACATGACCTTGGCTTAAGCCCCTTGGCTTGTCTCGGGTTCTTGGCTTTGCTTGGGACCTTAATTGTATGCCATGCTTATCTTGTTCATTTGGTTTGGCACAATTTTAGCATGATTTCAGAGCTTTCCATTGCATACTAATTGTCCATGTTTGCATCTTCTTAGGTGTACTTAGAAGTTGCTCTTTATGCTTGAATTTTGGTCCATGTTTGCATGCATGTTTGTGTGTCCATTACTCCTTCATTTTTTAGCATCTTGGCCACTGTTTTAGGCCTAGTTAGGACTGCCTAAATCATGTTTAAGTCCATCTCTTTGCTTGTTGCATATACTCCTTGTATGTTGTAGCATATTGATGAGTGTGTTGCATGTTTGAACTTACATGATTGAATGAAGTCACATGTTCGCTCCCATGCTTAGACACCTACATTGCACCTTGCATGCTTATTGGTTGCATTGTCTCATGCCTTGCATGTTTTGTATGCCTCTCTGCATTGCCATGTTGCATACCTAGTTAACATGCTTAGGTTGCATTGCATTAGCATGCATACTTGGCCTCTTGAATCGTTTATGATAGAGGTTAAGTTCCCCTTGGTTCGACTATGTGCATTGCATTCCATATTAAATGTGCACACTTGGCTTCTTGGGCCATCATGCATGGAAATGCACGATTGGTGGTCCGAAAACCAAGGCTCATGCCCCTTTGAGTCATAAACATGGTATGGGGTGTGATTGGTGTATATATTGCTTGAAATGCATTGCCATGCCAAGTATTGTCCTCTGTTGCTGTCAAATCAGTTTCTGCAGGAAGTTTTGTCTGGCCGGCTACATTTAGTGCCGACCGGCCATAATTTTTGGCCGGTGGATCAGAGTTGTGGCCGGTGACCACTCTACATGGCCGGTGGTGTTCTCCCCCAGCCGGTGGTGTTCCCTGGCATCCATAGAGCAAACCCTGAGACTTTGGCAGTCCTTAGAGGAGTAAAGCAGGGAAAATAGAGGCATCTTGGGCATGTCGGTGGATTTCTGGGCAAAGCCGAGCGTGCACTGCATTGAGCCTTCATCCCGGGACTGTTTATTGCTTTATTAGATTAATTAATTTGCTTAATTAATTTAGTTGGCCTGTAATAGTTAATTAGCTAGGATAGTTAATTCATTATTTGATTTGTATATTCTTTCGGTCCCTCCGAGCGAGAGCGAATTTGTAATAAGTGTGGGTGAGTGTGTGCATGTCTTCCAACCCCCACTTCTTTCTCCC
This sequence comes from Camellia japonica, assembly GCA_030407325.1. Lineage (NCBI taxonomy): Eukaryota > Viridiplantae > Streptophyta > Magnoliopsida > Ericales > Theaceae > Camellia > Camellia japonica. The sequence goes on along the minus strand of JAPPVO010000031.1, from coordinate 54,706,386 downwards.
TTTTACTTACCTGCTTTGATGGTTAGTATTAGGTCATGTTTAATTTAGCATACCTCATGCTATGCATGCGTGCGCCATTCGTCAGCATTACATGCACCGGGCTCGGCGCATCATGCTAATTGCATTATATTTCAAAATAAATTTGAATACCTGCTACTTGTGCATTTCACATGTCATCCTTAGATTAGCCGAGCCTATTCTAGTGACATTTTGTATGCGATGCATTAGGCACTTAACATGGACTAGGATCATGCATATGATTACTAACTAGTTCCTGTTTTGGCTTGGAGTACTAGGTGAGCTTTTATGCTTTAGCATACCGCATGCGTGTGAGTGTTGCCATGACAGCATAATTACCATGAGGCTAGCTGCTTATGTGATATAACTGCCTGAATGCCTGTGGGTGAAGGTTGGATTGTGTGAGTTGGAACAACTCATTGAAATCCGTATTTTAGCCTACTTGTGAGTAGCAAAACCCAAAGCATTTTCCAAAACAAACGGATATGCAATGCTTGTTTCCAAGTTAGGCGATCTAGTCTATACTTGTTTGCTGTGCGCATAACATAGTAACTCTAGGCTAATAACGGGAATAAGAACACATAGGGTTCGTTTGGTTTGATTTTCTGAAAAAATTTTGGGAAATTTTCTCTACAAATAAGTTTTCAAAAGTAATCAAACCAAACAAATTTTCCCAAAAAAATTTCTCAAAACTTGTAAACCAAACAAGTTTTCCAAACAAATCTCTCTCACACATATCAAATCAATCACTTTTTCCAAAACTCTCTCTCAAAATCATTTTCCAAAACATCTTTTGAAAAAAACCAAACCAAACATGTTTTCGTACTTTTTATCTCTAAAACACATCTCTCAAACACAAACCAAACATACCCATAACGTTTTCAACATTGGATATCACGGTTAGTAGAGGCCGATCTTCGGATCGGGCGAGAGGGGGTGCTTATAGCTGACCTTCCCCAATCGTACCCAGGTTCCCGAGCCGAGGCAACTTTGGTGATGACGGACACGTGGCCTTTGGCACCGAGTCAGGGTTTCCTAAATTCCCCCATTAAAAAACATTTAGGTGGCGACTCTGTATCTGGTAAAGCAGTCCATGTTTGGCACTTCTTTCAAAAATCTGTTTTCTCAAAACGATTTGCCGGATTTGGACTCTTTGGTTCAGATTAAGAACCGACAACAAAAGGGAGTCCGAACTGTAGAGTGAAGCCCAAGGGCGCGTCTACAGGACTCTTCGATTATGTGTGGATTATAGGGAGCTTAACAAAGTAACAATTAAGAATAAGTACTCGCTACCTAGAATCGATGATTTATTTGATCAGTTACAAGGGGCACAAGTCTTTTCGAAAATTGATTTACGGTCCGGATATCACCAACTGAAGGTCAAGGCTGATGATGTTGAGAAAACTGCCTTCCGAACCCGATACAGACATTATGAGTTCTTGGTTATGCCCTTTGGGGTTACCAATGCACCGGCGGCATTCATGGATTTAATGAATCGTGTCTTTAAGCCGTACTTGGATGAGTTTGTGGTAGTGTTTATCGACGACATCCTCATTTATTCAAAAGATATAGAAGCTCATGAAAATCATCTCCGATTAATTCTTCAGACACTCCGAGATAAGAAACTGTATATGAAGTTAAAGAAATGTGAGTTTTGGCTACATGAGGTGGGATTCTTGGGACATGTTATAACGAAGGAAGGTGTTTCTGTTGATCCACACAAGATTGAAGCAATTGTGAATTGGCCAACTCCTACTAATGTCTCTGAGGTGCGTAGTTTCTTGGGATTAGCTGAGTTCCACCGGAGGTTCATTAAGGATTTTTCAAAAAATTGCCGTGCCACTCACCGAATTAACTCAGAAAGGGATTTTGTTTGAATGGTCGGAACAGTGGGAATCTGCCTTTCAGGAATTGAAAACAAGGTTAACTACCGCACCGGTTCTTGCCTTACCATCTGGCACTGAAGGATTCGTAATCTACAGTGATGATTCTCATAAAGGGCTGGGCTGTGTACTTATGTAGAATGGGAGGGTCATTACCTACGCCTCTCGTCAACTTAAACCCCATGAAAAGAACTACCCTACACATGACCTTGAGCTAGCAGCCGTGGTCTTCGCTTTGAAAATATGGCGACATTATTTGTATGGCACAACTTGTGAAGTCTACACCGATCATAAGAGCCTCAAGTACCTCTTTACCCAAAAGGAGTTGAATATGCGACAGCGTAGGTGGTTAGAACTCATTAAGGACTATGATTTGCAGATCCATTACCATCCCAGTAAAGCCAATACAGTTGCAGACGCACCTAGACGGAAAGGTATGGGAAATTTGGCAAATTTGTTTACAGGGCGAAAGGAGTTATTACTTGACTTGGAAAGGATGGATGTGGACATTGTGACACATGAACGGGATGCCATGATAGCAGCAGTGATAGCCCAACCGACATTAATCGAAGAAATTAAACAACGGCAAATGGAAGATGACTCCTTGAAGAAGGTCTGTGACGAGTTAGAGACAAAACCAAGACCCGGATTCGATTTTGCAAATTCGGTACTCAAATTTCAAAACTGATTATGCCTTCCTAATATACCAGGGATTAAGAAGAACTTGATGGAAGAAGCACATGCCTCAAAATTTTCAATACATCCCGGGAATACTAAGATGTATCGAGATTTAAAGCAAAATTTTTGGTGGCCAAATATGAAGAAGGAAATTGCGGAATTCGTCTCAAAATGTTTACAATGTCAACAAGTAAAGACAGAGCATCAGAGACCGGTAGGGTTGCTGCAACCCCTTCCAATTCCGGAATGGATGTGGGAACATTTGACTATGGATTTCATTGTAGGCTTACCACGGACTCCTCGAGGTATGAATGCTATATGGGTCATTGTAGATCGGCTAACTAGATCCGCTCATTTCTTACTTGTGAAGACTCAGTACAATGCAGATAAACTTGCCGTAATTTATGTAAATGAAGTTGTAAGACTCCATGGTGTTCCAGTCTCAATCGTGTCCGACAGGGATCCAAAATTTGTGTGAAGATTTTGGCAAAGTTTATAGGATGCGATGGGGACAGAGTTAAAATTTAGCACAACTTTTCACCCTCAGACAGATGGGCAATTTGAGAGAACAATACAAACCTTGGAAGATATGCTTCGAATGTGTGTTCTGGATTTTCAAGAGAGTTGGGAAACTTATCTACCATTGGTAGAGTTCGCATATAATAATAGTTACCATTCGAGCATTGGAATGGCACCTTATGAAGCCCTATATGGGAGACCATGTTGCTCCCCTGTGTGTTGGGCCGAGGTCGGAGATAGATCATTGTTAGGGCCTGAAATTGTACAGCTGACGACTGAAAAGATTAAGACTATTTGAGAAAGATTAAGAACCGCCCAAAGTAGACAGAAGAGCTATGCGGACCACCGACGAAGAGATTTGGAATTTGATGTAGGTGCTCATGTTTTTGTGAAAGTCACTCCGATGAAGGGACATCCAAGATTCGGTAAAAAGGGTAAGTTAACGCCCTGATATGTTGGTCTGTTCCAAGTTCTTGAGAAAGTGGGTTCAGTAGCTTATCGAGTTGCTTTTCCTCCAAGTATGGGCCAAGTGCATAATGTATTCCATGTATCTATGTTGCGAGGTTACCTCCCAGATCCGTCTCATGTCATAGATTACAATCAAATTGTGTTGGATGATAAATTAACTTATGAAGAAAAACCAATTCGAATTTTGGACCGACAAGTGAAACAACTACGGAACCGAGAAATCCCAATGGTAAAAGTTAAATGGCAAGAACATTAGGGGACTGAAGCCACTTGGGAAAAAGAGGAGGAAATGCAACACCAATATCTGGAACTGTTTCTATCATAAGGTAAAACAAGTTTGAGGGACCAAACTTATTAAGGGGGGAGAGTGTAATAACCCGACCCTCTCATATGTTTTCTGGTATGCTTTCGGTGTCTTATTATGTGCATTTATCTGGTCAATGTGAAATTTCATGGGAAATTAAGTTTAATTGTGTGAATTATATGGTTATGAGGTTGTATGTGTCCCTTATGAGAAATATCTGTTACAATTAAGACGTTTGGATTAGTAATTGGAAGCCTTAGAAGCTTAATAATTAGAAATTGACTTTATAATTGTGATCAGCATGATTTTTAGATCATAATAGAAATCTTCGTAAAAATTTGATTCGGAACGATTAAATTGATTAATTTTTTACTAACCCTTAAATAAACCTTTAAAACACTTATGTTGGTCTTGTGATATCAAAAACAAAAATATCTCCTGAGAGAAGGAGAGGGTTAGAGAGAGAGAGAGAGAGATAGAGCAAGAGGGAGGAAGCTTCAACAAGGAAGAAGATTGAAGGAATTGTGAAGGATTGTAGAGATTGAGCTCAAGGTCATTTACAGGAGGGGACTATCGCTCCATCACAGCACTGTGAGTAATAGTAGCATAGTGTTATGTATTGTCTACTACTAATAGTTATCATTGGCATTCTGTTATGCATAAGTAAGCTATGTTTCCGTAGCGTGAACAACTGGAAAACTTATGAGCGTTATTTAGCAATGATATTCTTTTGGACCTGAGGTCGTTCTGTTGTACTAGCAATGGGCTCGAGGCCGTTCGGTTATAAGCCACGGAGTGTGAACAACTCTAAGACTGAGGGAGTTGATGACATGTCGATGTCTCACTGACCCTAATATGATTCGAATCGATTATGATCCATGGCCAGAGGCCAAGGGAGGTAGTGTACATGTCGATGTTCTACCTACCCTCCAATGTGTGAACAACTGTTGAGATATGGGCCTGAGGCCGCTATGTATAATATGTGGGGTTAAAGCCGTTCTGCACGATATTGGGCCTGAGGCCATTTTGTACATATATTGGGCCCAAGGCCGTTAAGGAAATGTTTGCAGAACAAGATCAAACATGTGACTTATGTGCCTATATGCGTTATAATTCGTGTTTAATCATTTAAATCCCTTACCTACTATTATTCACTGAGCCTTGCTCACTCCGTGTTATGTATGTCTCTATAGGTAATCAGCTCGGAAGTCGATCCTAGTCCAGCTCTAGGAGCTTTTCTTTTGTCAACCCCGCTATGTCCAAGCAGTTAGATGAAGCTTATGCACTTTTGTGGAGTTCTTTTCATAACTCATAACTTTGGCCACTAGCCTTTTGTCAATGTTAGTAATCATGTATAACCTTTGTTAGTGATGCTTTAGTATGTTCCCCAGATGTGGGGTTGGGATTGTATACATTTTTGTGTACATAGTTGTCACTTATGCATATGCTTTTCTATGTGTGGGTTATGCAATAAACTGCTTGCGATCCTGGCATATAAACACTAGCTCAATGGATGTCATTTAAAATTTATTAATGCTTCCGTTCAGGCCCCGTATTGCATAAGATAATTATGTTGTTGGTTATTGAGTTTTGAATCCGTTATCAGGTTGGTCATGCCGAAACTTTTAGGAGCGGGTTTGGGGCGTGATAGTTAAGTTGCTTGAGGTTCTGAAAGTCTTACCTCAATCTCTCCCTAGCAATGGGAGGTAGGTACTTGTCTTGGAAAGCAATGACAAAAGCTTCCCATGTCGGTTCCACTCTATCCTTGGCGTACTTCCACTATTGGCCTGCATCCCCTTTGATGTAGTAACTCGCTAGAGTCACCCTTATCTCACTATCTTCAATGTGAAGCGTCTCAAATGTCTTCACTTTTTGCTTGAGCCACGCATCCACCTTCTTGGGCTCAAGGCCACCGTGAAACTCATTCGGCTTGACCTGCAAAAAACTCCTGAGTAAGGAAAGTTGCCCTTGACTCCACGACATTCTCTCGAGCTTGATTCTCCACCCTCAACTTGTTCATAGTCTCTCCGAAAGCCCTATCATCTCTCGAGCTAAGGCACCCATTGCGGCTTGACCCGCTTGTTCCGGGACTCCTGCTTGTCCTATTTGCTCAGCCACATTTGTGACGACCCAGACGTGCTAATCATGATTTTAATTAATTAATTATGTGTTAATTCTAATTGAACTAAGTGCCTAGTAATTTAATTTGTGCATAGCTGTCCAAATTGGAAAAAGTACCTATTAAGGTTACAACTTTGAAACTGAAATCGACAATCTTATTGGATGCACAAATTGAAATTGAGTGCATAGATGGACTCATGGGAATTTTTGGAGCCATTTAGGAAGTTTAATTGAAAATTGATTCAGTTTACTGAAATTGTCTGTGATTGAATTGAGCCTTAATTGGAACTATTAATTATGTTCCTACATGTTAATTATGTGATTAAGTGGTATTGATTATTATGAGATTTACTGACTTGTATTGTTTAAAGGATAAGTTAGAATGAAAATTAAACCTGTTTGATTCGCTAATTTTAACAAGTTTGAATTAAAAAAAAAATGGATAGGAATTAGAGCCTAATTCACTTTAGTATAATATAATTTGGTGTAATTAAGAGTATAAGATGATGAGCTTAATTTAATTTGAATGAAGTTGATTTTAATTAATTTCTTAGCCTAATTAATTTAAGCCTTATGTAAGTATAATTAAAGAATTAGTGGAATAGTGTTTTGACTCATCAATTGAATATAGAAGAGAGGACTAGAGTTAGAAGTAGTGAGTCTTGTTTGATAGTCACCCACGTAGAGAGAGAGAGAGAGAGAGAGAGAGAGAGGGCGACTTTGAGAGTTACAACTCAAGAAGAGAGGTAGAAGAAGAATATTGAAGCTAAGTTCAATTTATCAACTTAAGGTAAGACTACCATTTAAATTTCTTGAAATTGAATCTCCTATGCTCATCACCTTTAAACATATAAGGTTAATTAGGATGAATTCATGGTTAATTGGGAGTTTATGGTGGTAATTGACCAATTTGAACATGCAAGCTAAGTTAGAAAAGAATTGAAGGAAATTGGCCTTAGATTCAACATGCATGGCATGAATTCATAACACCTTGGTTTATATACATATTTTCTTGCATAATTTTCATGAATCCTTTATTTATTTATTTATTTATTTTTACATTTCTTGCTGTTTCCGTTGTCTATATGTAAACACAGGAAGATGGGTCGCATGGATTTCATTTTTCATTTTCAAATATTGTGGCTCATCTTCTTCTCACCCCGCCTTTTGGAAAGGTTTGAAAGAAAGGCCTCATAGTTCAGACTCCCGTAGTTCTAAATATAGTCTCACAAGTGCAATGTGAAACTGATAAACACCAAAGAGTCCAAATCCGGCAAATCGTTTTGGAAAATCGATTTTAAATCAAATAATGCCAAAATTGGACTGCTTTGCCAGATATAGAGTCGCCACCTAAATATTTTGTTTTTTTTTGGGGAAATTTAGGAAACCTTGACTCGTGCCGAAGGCCACGTATCCGTCATCACCAAAGTTGCCTTGGCTCGGGAACTTGGGTACGAGGGGGAAATGTCATGAATTGAGCACCCCCACTCGTCCGATCAAAGATCAGCTTCTACTAATCATGATATGATTTTTTATAAACATTATGTGTTCTTATTCTTGTTATTAAACTAGCTTTACTATGTGACGCGCACAAGCAAGTATAGACTAGTTTGCAAGACTTGGAACAATTCAACTCATATTTGTTTGCGGAAATGGTTTGAATTTGCCACCTCAAGTGGGCTTAAAAATGCGGATTTGCCATCAAACATAGTGGGCTTAAAATATGATTTGCCACTCAACAAAGTGGGCTTAAAACGCACATTCATTGAATTGTTCCAATTCAAACAGCAAGCCTTCATCCACAGGTATTCATACAGTTTAGCATTTAAGCACATAGCCTCATGCCAAGCATGCTAATTATGGAAATATGGCAATTACACACATGCAAGTATGCTAAAGCGTAAAAATTCACCTAGTACTCCGAGCCAAAACAGAAACTAGTTAGAAAATAATGTATGATTCCTAACTATGTTAAGTGTCTAATGCAATGCATGCAATAATGCAATTAATAGGCTCGGCTACTAATATGACATATGAATCGATTTGAATAACATGCAACTAAACACATATTCAAATAAGATATTGAAATGACAATGCGGTTTGAATGATGCACCGAGCCTTGGTGCATGCAAGACAAATGAATGGATGCAAGCATGCGATATGTTAATTAAATTATGTCCCTAATCTAACCATCAAAAGCGATTCAATAAAAAGGAGAAAGACGTGGGGTTGGAAAACATACACACACGCACGCACACTTATTACAACATTACGCCATCGTGAAGGAGGGTCCAAATGAGTAAGCTAACCAACTAGCTACGCTAATTAAGCTAACTAATTACAACACTTGAAATGAATTAACTAACTATTCTAGCTAATTAAATATTACAAATCAAATTAATTAGCTAAACACTTACCTAACTAATTATAAAGCAATTAAGCTAATTAATTACAACATGAAGTAATTAACTAACTACTCTACTTAAATAGTTACAACATGTATTTCATCTATTGCTAATTAATCTAATTAGCTAATGTCGGGAAGTGAGGGAGGCCTATGCATGCTTGGTTTCCACCCGAAAAAGCCACCGCCTTGCCACTGAACGCCTCTGTTTGCATATTTGAGCACTGACAATGCTGCCAACTTCCAGAACACCTCTGCTCCGCCTTATCAACACACTGTGCAACTTTCATTGGTGGCTAGTCGGCTACTGCTGTCCTAAACTTCCTCTTGCTGCAACAGAGAGTAAACAGAGGCCAAAAAGTGTATTCTCAAGGATTGTTTGCACTATTACCCTCCTTATCATCAAACAAGCTCAAAGGAGTGCAACTCTTGGCCCTCAAACTATCAATCAAGCAATTTCCATGCATGATGGCTAAGGAACCAAGTTTGTACAAGTTCAATAAATGCACAAACAAGACCAAAAGGACCATCACCCTATCATGCATGATCAAGAGCAATGGAGACCAAGGAAAGTGGCACATTTCATCACTTTTGAGTATGAAATGTCCCATTTTCTTTGTGTTTGAATTAACGTCCGATTCAAACACATGCAATGCAACATGAAAGATGCTTATCTTGCCTCTCTTACTTGTCCATTTTTGTTTACTCATTTTAATTACCAAACCATTCCTTAATCCAACTGTCCATTGGTGAATGTCCTCTGAAGGAAAGATGGCTCAAACCACAAGTAGCTTTGGGCATGAAAGAGGTATTACATTGTTGGTAGTGAAACCCCTAAGGGATTAAACCATTAGGTGTAACACCTCAATTTCACACTTAGGCAAACAAGAGGTTTAAAACCACTTTCAAAGCAATCAAAAGAGTGAAGAATTGAGGGAGATTGTAGAGATTAAAGTGTTGAAATTAAGTGCGAAACAACACTAAAACATGCTATCAGCTCAAAACAATGGTGATTAAACCCATAAAACACGAAGCTAGTGAAGGAAATTACATTAGAACCATGCCATACAAGTCTCAAATGAATTAACCAGCCAAAAATAGAGGCAAAACAACCCTAAATATAGTCTAAAACATGCTAGACTTAAGCCATAAAAAGCTAAAATAATAAACTAATACATGAGGCTAACTAGGCATGCAAGCAAGACACAAGGAGGGGAGGTTAACCCCTCCAATTTCGGACTTCAAAATGAGATTTTTTCCATTGAAAAACCTCTGAAATTTAGTGGTTAAAAGGCCCAAAAAAGTTGGTTTGAAAGTGATGAATAATAGCAAAAAAGCTTAACAAGCAAAGGAGTAAGGAGGGTGGACCACCCCCTAACGCAAAATGACCTCAAACCAACACTTTTAAACCATAAAAACAGAGTTTTTGATAGTTCAAAATCAGCCCAAAAACAGTTGAAAAAACATGGGAAAATAAGGATACAAAACATGCTTAAACAAGGTAAGTGCTATACCTTTGAAGCAAAGCACAAATTAGGCACAAATTCAAGCTCAAACCTCCTTCTAAACCTCAAACAAGACTCCAAGGAACCTTAGCTCAAAGATGGTCAAGTTTGATTAAGGGTTGGTATGCAAAAGTATAGAGAAACTAGGCAACCAAGCACAAAATATCAAGAGAGAGAGAGAAAGCCAGAGAGAGATATTTTCTTGGTCTAAAATTGCTAACCCTTAACAATGGGGGAGGAACCCCCCTATATATAGAAAAACAAGTCTTGAGCTTAGGAACATCCTACCATACATGTGTATGGAGATGCTGCTCAGTGTGCAACAGCTGGCACAACTATCAATAAATATCTGGAAAAAGAGACTGGTGGTTGTCACCCACCACTGGTAGCCGACAAACATAAGCCAAGGCCGACAGCCTATAGGGCTGGCCGACAGGTCACCCACTCTTCCAGACTTGAAACAGCTTTTGGTCCAAAATAGTGCACAAAACAGATAAGGTTTCAAGGCTCAAAGGCAAGGTACTCCACTGAGGACTTCGATCACTCAAAATGAATACAAACAAGCACAATCATCGAGTGCACAAGTGATGACTTTCGAGTCTTGAGGACAGTCAAAAATGGGGTGTCTACAGTTGCCCCTCTTTGACAGAACTCATAAGTCATGACATGACGGGACTGAATGTCAAAGCCCAGAGATGACCCATTTTTGACAAGGCCGATGACTTGGACAAACAAACAAGCAGGACAAAAACGGTTGCGCCCGCGGCTACCTACATATCCCTCTGCAAGGAATCAAACCAGTGTAGTTTTGGGGCAAGATGCAAATGATATGGACGATGCAGGAACATAACTTATGATCATGCAATGAGTTTGTAACGAAATATTTGAATGCAAATGCAATGCAAGCAAACCGAAACAAGGTACAGCAATCTCAATCATAAGAAAGAGTAAGCAAACATGCCACGCGTGGGAATTATAGACCTAACCACATTTCATATAGAAAGGATATAAGAAAATTATGCAAGCTTAACTACGTGACGTGTAGAAAAACGAAGAACGACCGTCGAGTACACCTAAGGTCTCAAACAGGATCCTAACGCGTTGCACACTGAAGAAGACAAAGAAGGCGTGAACACCGGGACACACCCGAGTGTGTCAAACCAAAAAGGAGTGGTGTAAACACTGGGGCACACCGAATATTTTTAACCAAAAGGAGTGATGTAAATACCGGGACACACTTGAATGTTTTTAACCAAAAGGAGTGGTGTAAACACCGGGGCACACCCTAATGCTTTTAACCAAAAGGAGTGGTGTAAACACCGGGGCACACCCTAATGCTTTTAACCAAAGGAGTAATCCCAATGCATCTCTCACGTGAGGGGAAAAAGGTGAACACGTCTAGACACGCCTCATGTGAGAGGAGAAAATGAATAGATGCAAAGGGCGCAAATGATGAAGTGCGATAGATGCACAAGTTAGGGGGAGTGCGATAGATACACAAAGTGAACAAGTGTGATAGATGCACGAGTTAGGGAAAATGTTCTCTTACTGAGGCATGAATGATCCCATCCGGAACTTCTCTGAATGAACCGTAAATACAATATCGTTCCTGCATAAGAAAGAAACTTAACAGGCACCGTATAGTAAGAATGCTAGTTGTACGTGAGACAAATAACCAAGACACAATGTTAGAGGCATGTTTTATGCATAACATGCGAGAAACAAAACAGGAGCATATTCTATGCGACGAGAAACGGAGCATGTTCTATGCCACATTGGAATGCATATTCAATGCAACAGTATATGATGCATGTTCTATGCACGATCAATAGCACAAAATGCATATTCTATGAAAGATCAACAACATGTTCTATGCGTGAAAAGTTGAAAGCATGTTCTATGCAACAGAATGCACATTCGATGCAACAGTATATGTGAAATGCACGTTCCATACAACGACAAAGAGCAATGCACGTTCTGTGCAATGACAAAATCGTGTTTGATAAAACTAACTCAATCGCAACTTCCGATTTACCTCTGGAAAGAGTTGCAATATGTTGTAAAAGGATACACCTCGTTTGTGTTGAGTAGCACTAAACATCATGCACCGAAGACACGGCTTGGGGCTTCCGCAGAGGCACTTGGAACTTAATAGTGAACTTTCCTTGCATTTCTTGAGAAATGAAGACATAAAACAGCACCAAAATTCAAAGGAGGAGCACTGGGCACTTGTCGGCCACTAGAGGAGGGCATCGGCCACCACCAAGCACTGTCGGCCACCACTGGCAGATTGGGGCCATTTTGGTCTTTTCTCCTCAAGCCTTTAAGTAAACACACCCAAACTTCATTTCCACACTTCCCCATTGCCGAAAATCCATCATTCCCCTCTCTAGACACTTTTCCCCTCTAGATCCGTGCTTTATATGCGTTTTCCAATACCCCATGGACCTTTGATTCGCTAAATCCTCTTGATTTCCTTCGTTTTGAACAGATTGAAATTTGATTTCAATGCTTTTTTCTTCATTTTCACCACTTAAGGCTTGTTTCCCTCGAGTTTCTCTTGGGTTTGGTGCCTTTTTTAGGACTTTGACTTTTTCTTTTGTTTTCTCTCTCTCCTAGGGCTGACTTTTGTTGACTTTTGGCATTTTCCACCCATTTTGCTCATTTTTGCCCGCTTTCTCACCTCCTTTCCAGATGGCGAACGACATATCACATGACGGAGCTTTTCCGGGGATGGAGACGGATCCTGAGCCTATACTCCTACCACCCAGAGTTCGACCCTTTGACCCGGAGACATATCATCCTCAGACGCATGTGCAACCACCCGACAGTATTCGTCATTTCAGAGGGTTCTCGCGAAGTATGCCTGAGGACCTCTTGCTACAAGAGCTGGAGTCCCATTTATCCTAAGGCGCCATCGAGGTATACACTGTATTCTTACATTTTCCTCAATGTACTTTGTATTTCTTGCTTAAATCAAACTCTTGCACTGTATTTCTTACACTACCTTTCATCTGCTTGTCTTAAACACATTCATGCACTGTATTTCTTACACTGCCTTTCATCTGCCTATTCTAATTACAAGAGGACTCACACTCTATCAGAGGATACAGAGCCACATCCGCGAGGGAGTGGTACATGGAGCTCCCCGCCGGCGTTCACCAGATATCGATGAGATCGGCTTCGGCTTGTTCTGCATGAGACTATCACGACTCATAGCAAGTAGACCCTTACTTGGCGCATTAGTAAAGAGGTGGTGGGATACCACCAACTCTTTCCACTTCACTACTGCGAGGGAGACGACGATGACTCCATATAACTTCTCTATGCTCACTAGCATAGAGGTAGGGGTCATCCGATCGCTTATGATATAGACATGGGTGAGTGGAAGGCCGCATGGATCTACGTGCTAGGGGCACGCCTGCCTCTTTTCTGGTCGGGGATGGTGCGATACACTTGGTTTTCAGAGCATTTCAGAGGGACAAAGTCGGGGATGGTGCGATACACTTGGTTTTCAGAGCATTTCAGAGGGACAAAGCCAGAGACCCTAGAGGAGATCGAGCAGTACGCCCGAGGCTTCTTGATGTTCCTTTTTGGCACCACCTTGTTCGCCGACAAGGCGAACACCGTAGGGCTATATCTCTTGAGTGCCTTGGTGGACTTGTCTCAGGTCTAGCTTTACGATTGGGGCGGCGCTAGCCTTGCTACCTTGTATGGCTACATGAGCTCGACATCCCACAGGAGTGGGAACAGAGTCGGCGACTACTGGAGAGCTTGGGAGGTATGCTTTACTTTTATGCTTTGCATTCCTGTTGTGCTTTCTGCTTTGCACTTTCTGTACACTGTACACACACAATCTGCTCTCTGCTTTACACTTGTACTTTCTGTATGCTGTACTACACATTATGCTTTCTGCATTCTTTGTATTCTGCATACACATTCTGCCTTCTGCATTGCCTGTGTTTATATGTTGTACACTTACTGCTACCTTTTTGCTTCTTTCAGCTGTGGGTATATGCATACTTCCCGACCCTTGCCCCAGAGCCGGAGGTGTAGATGCCTCATGTTGTACCATACTCTCATCGATACGACGGCAGGTGCTTAAGAAGGACCAAAGAGACCTTTCCATTCTTCCGCCGGTACTTCGATACCGTGACCGCGGCAGAGGTAACTCAAAATTCACAGTTATTGCTACTTTACTTCAGCTCTGATTCACATTGGATATCTACTGGTAACTAACAACCTGTGTATTCTCTGTTTGCAGATCTCTTGGCAGCCTTGGGCAACGATGCCTGAGGGAGTCAGGGACCAATTTGCTAGCGCTCGAGGGGCTTCCCGCTTCCGACTTGTGCTCGAGGTCCTGATATGTCAAGCCTGGTTCCTAGGCGAGCGTTTCATACGCCAGACCTTGGGTTTGCCGTAGCAGGTAGTTCCTACGGCGCCTCTGCCATCTATGCAAGCTATAGAGAGCCTTTCCTCCTAGGAGGTGATTGACTTTACTTGGGGCATGGATGCCGACTATTTTCTCGGAGAGGGGGATTATGTGACATTTATCTAGACGCATCTCATGCCTCCATTAACAGGTACTCGTGCTCGTCTAGGGAGAGTAGTAGACACACCTTCAACGAGCAGGGCTCGAGCGTCGAGGGGTAGGGCCAGAAGGGTGCCCTTCGCTAGATAGGGCTTCGGTTGGCCAGAGCTTCCGACCGAGTTGACATTCTGGCGGTACACCGGAGAGGCTTACCAGATTCCAATTGAGCCTCCAGCAACTGGTCATAGATATGTCAGAGCTCCTGACTCACCTTCGATATGTATCATAGTTTTTCATTTTTCCATTCTCTCTTAGATATTCATTCCTTCCGGACACTGATCATTCCCAAATGCATTTGCAGGTGCCTCCAGGATACCCTGAGGATCTACTGGAGCTATTAGCCTCATTCTAGGGCATGATCTTGAGGAGGGAGGCACTGCTCGACTTCCACGGCATTCAGGTAATTTCTTTAGTTTTCTTACATTATAGTCATCACATTTCCACCGACACACTAAAACTGACATTTCAACTGAAAATTTTCCCACGCTGCACTGATACACTGCATCTGAAATACTACATTTTCATACTGTATTCATACTCTATACCTGACTTCTGCACGTACTCATTCTGCATACTATACTCACATCTGATACACATACTGTGGCTGACATATACCAACTGCCTTTTCAGGTCCCACCTATACCGATGGCACTAGCGACAGCAGTACTAGGACCATCAGTACCCCTCCAGCAGTAGTGAGAGAGAGTGAGATAGGCTCTAGTACGCTACCGAGGCCGAACAAGGAGCGCCCAAGCTGAGAGTGGCCTTTCAGAGCCTATTCCGAGCGAGGATAATACTGAGACCAGCAGGGCTGAGGAGGCAGCGAGTCAGTATACTGAGTCGTCTGAGCGCGGAGACGATGACGTTGACTTGGATTCTGCTAGTGGAGATGCTACTGAGTCAGGCTTTGACGCAGAGAGCGATGATGACTCAGGTTCAGAGGAAGGTGCAGACAGCGGCGCCGACGGAGATAGCTTTGAGTCCATGCCCAGGAAGAGGACGAAGTTGAAGGTAGTGGATTCTTGCGTTGCATATTAGCATGAGGCTATTTCTTTCGCCAATGGCTAGTCGATTTCCTGAACAAAGGGTGGTGGTGTGATTGGATATGCAATAGGTTTGCTGCTGACATTGCTGGGGGTTGTCCTTGGTTTGATCTGCCCGAGATGAGCTACAACATGGCTTGGCAACCCGGCATTCAACTGATTGGCTTGACACACTGTGTGTTCTACTTTCAATTCTGGTTCAGGCGTCAGTTCGGACATGACCAGACTTGCCCAGAAGAGGAGGTAGAGTACTCGGCTTCATACCCAATCCGAGGTTCACAATTTGTTTGATATCCCACTGCATGGAGGACAAGGGAACTTCTGGCTCCTGCCCCTAGTTTCAATTGCACACTTTCTGGTGAGTGCCTAACTTGGCTTGAAGATGAGGTGCAAGCTGGGCCTACTTTAGCGTTTGAACCTTCTACGAGCTCAGGGAAGGGACGCAGGAACACCTGACTCATCTATGTCCCAAGTTTATTGCCTTGATCTAACTTTTCAAGTTTTCTTTTTTAATGTAATAAAAGCAACTTTGATATGTATCAAGAGTTGGAGAACTTTGTATTGAAATCAATGAAATTGAAGTTGTGGGCACTGAAATTTTTCCTTTTGGTCCAAAATGGTCTAAGTTGTAAAAAGATTAATTTGAACAAAATCAACTTTTCTCAAAACTTTTCACAACCATTTTCAATAAGGATCACAACTTGACACGCACAGAATTTGTCCTCGAGATGTACAACCCTGGATCTGAAGACAACAAATTGCCCTTTGTCTAAATAACACTGCTCAACACTGTAGTCAGCTTTTCTCTCAGGGTAAGGATCACAATCGATCTTTCAAATAATGAACAGACAGGGATGCCTTGATCAAACATATGGACACAGTTGATTTGGAGGTATTTACGGCTGGATTTCGAAATGAAGTTGCCTACGTATCTTGAAGATGGGAATCAGGTCTTACGTAGTTCGGTTCGGGTTCACTCGAGTATTAACGCTCTCCTTTTGCACTCTAACTTTTGCCAAGGCCGCCCTTTCTGGGTTTTCAACCTTGCGAGCTCAGTTTTTCTTTCTTTTTTTTTTTTCCTCAATTTTTTGTGCTCTAACTTTTGCTTAGGTCGCCCTTTCGGGTTTTCGGCCTAGCAAGCCTCTCAGGGGTAATATTTCTTCAACTTGTCCATGTTGATCGGTTGGGAAAATTCTAGGCCATCCAGGTCCATAAGAATAATAGCTCCACTCGACCAGATAGCTTTGATAATGTAAGGACCAGTCCAATTGGGTCTGAACTTGCCCCTAGGGTCATGGATGGGAGCTCAGTTGTCCTTCAGCACTAAATCCCCTTCCTTAAGATTCTGAGACTTAACTTTCTTGTTAAAAGCCCTGGCAATCCTACGTTAATATCCTATGGTACAGTGCTTTCAGCCTCCTCTCGTCGAACAATATTAGTTCTTCAAACCTGCTCTGCTGTCAATCCACTTCTGCTATCTGATACTCAGCCATAACCCGCAGCGACGAAACCTCTATTTCAATTGGCAAAACGGCTTCCATTCCATAAATAAGAGAGTACGGAGTTGCCCCAATAGATGTCCGAATTGAAGTTCTGTAGCCCCCGAGAGCAAATGGCAATTTGTCTAGCCAGTCCCTGTAGGTCTCAACCATTTTTTGCAAAAATGTGCTTGATGTTCTTGTTGGCTGCCTCAATAACTCCGTTGGCTTGTAGCCGATATGTGGATGACTTATGAAAAGCCATGTTATATTTCTCTAACAAGTCGATCACTTCTCTTTTGAAATGGGATCCATTATCTAAAATGATCTCATTCGGGACTCCATAATGGCAAATGATGTTGTTGCGGATGAACTTAGCCACATGCGCTGCTTTCAACATTGCATAAGACTGAGCTCCCACCCATTTCGTGAAATAATCAATTGCCACCATAATGTACTCATGTCCATTTGACCCTTTCGGTGTAACTACCCCAATGACGTCAATTCCCCAGACTGACAAAGGCCATGGTAAAGTCATGTTGTACAGCTTCAACGGCAGGATATTCATGCAATTTGCATGAATTTGGCATTTGTGGCATCGCCGAACAAAACAAATAAAATCCTTCTCCATGCCTGAGAATCTTCCGGGCTAACATTACTCCGCTCATGTGCGCTCCACACTCTCCCCTATGGATGGCCTCCATCAGGCGTTTCGACTCTTCTATGTCAACACACAGCTTATGCATTCCTAGATGACCCCTCTTATACAACTTACCCTCGCAGATGATAAATTGAACGGCCATCCGCCGTATTGCCCTCTTATCTTTAGCATTTGCCCCTAGTGGATAAACCTCATTTTCCAAGAAGTTCCAGATATCATAATACCATGGGTTTTGATCTTGCATTTCATTTATTGCGGTGATCAACTTATAGGCCGGCGTATATCTCTGTTCAATAATGATCGGACGCACCTGGACTCCAAACGAGATGTCTATCATAGAAGATAGAGTTGATAAGGCGTCAGCAAACCTGTTGTTCTCTCTTAATAGATGCGTTAAGGTCAGCTTCTCAAACCTAGGATTCAGAACGTCCAAGGTTTGGTGGTAGATCTTCATCTTTTCTTCTTTGACCTTCTAGTCTCCTTTTGCTTGAGATACAACTAGGTTCGGGTCTCCAATGGTGTCCAACCTTCTTGCCCCTAGTTCTAGGGTAGCTTCCAAGCCAACGATATACGCTTCGTATTCTGCTTCATTGTTGGATACTTTGAACCGAAGTTTGAAGGCTAAAGATATATGGAAATTGTCGGGTGCTATCAGCAACACCGCTATCCCATAACCGTACTGGTTAGATGCTCTGTCAAAGTACATTGCCTAGGTTTCTTCCTCAACCTGTAGAATGGTTTCATCTAGCAATAGGTATTCTACCTCTTCATCCCCTTCCACTGGGTGATCTTCCAGGAACTCAGCTACCTCTCTCCCCTTGATAGACTTGTGAGTAATATATTTTAAATCAAATTCGGAGAGGAGAAGCAACCAACGGGCTAGCCTACCCGTAAGTGTTGGTTTCTTGAAGAGATATTTGATGGGATCTAATCTCGAAACCAGAATTACGGAGTGACCTAACAAGTAGTGCCTCAACTTCCTGGTAGCCCATACCAAGGCTAAGCAAGCCTTCTCCAGCGGGGTGTAACAGGTCTCATAGTCTAGCATTTTCTTATTTAGGTAATAGATGGCTTTCTCCACTCTATCCTCAGATTCCTGAGCAAGCATACATCCCATCATAGTGTCCGTTACTGAAAAATACAGAATCAAGGGCTTCCCCAGCTCTGGTGGCGACAACAAAGAGAGATTCTAAAGGTACTGCTTGATTTGCTCAAAAAGCAAACTGACATCGGTCATCCCATTAGAATTTCTTTCCTTTCTTTAGGAGACCAAATGGTGATTCACAAGTCAATGTTAATTTTGAAATAAACTGTCTTATGAATTACACTTTATCCAGAAAGCCTCACACCTCCTTTTCAGTCCTTGGTGGTGGCATTTCTAGGATGGTCTTGATTTTGGAAGGATCTACCTCGATGCCCCTTCGTGTAATCAAGAATCCTAACATTTTCCATGCTGTTACGCCAAAAGTACACTTCTGTGGATTCAGCCTCAACCGATATTCTCTAATCCGTTGAAAGAATTTCGTTAAGGCGGTGTAATGGCCCTCTCTTTCCTTGGACTTGACAATTATGTCGTCCACATACACCTCGACCTCTTTGTGGATCATATCATGTAGAATTGTGGTTGCAGCCCGTTGATAGGTAGCCCCAGTATTCTTCAACCCAAATGGCATCACTCTGTAGCAATAGGTTCCCCACGGCGTAGTGAAGGTAGTCTTCTCTCTATCTTCGGGTGCCATTAAAACCTGGTTATACCCAGAAAATCCATCCATGAAGGAGAGCAACGCATAGCTTGCGGTGAAGTTCACCAATTCATCAATGTACAGTAGAGGAAAGTGGTCCTTCGGATTGGCTTTGTTCAAGTCTCTAAAGTCCACACACACTTGAATCCTGCCATCTTTCTTCAGCACCGGAACAATGTTGGCCAACCAAGTCAAATACTCAGATACTAGCAAAAACCCTGCGTCTATCTGCTTGATGACCTCTTTTTTAATCTTCAAAGCCTAATCTGGGCATATTCTCCACAGCTTCTGTTTGATGGGTTGGGCCTCGGGGTCAAGAGGGATTTGATGCTGTAGAATCTCAGGATCGATTCCAGGCATGTCTTCATAGGACCACAGGAAGACACCTTTGAAATCTTTTAATAAAGCGACTAAGCGCTCGCGCTCCTCCGAAGACAACGAGGACCCGATCTGGACCAGACGCGGATCTTTCTCAGTACCCACATTAATTGAAATGATTTCATTAACAAGGGGTTTTACAAACCTCTCCTCGTCTTGATCAATCAAATGTTTCAAAACTAGAGGAATTCCTTCCTCGTCGTTTTCATCAAAATTTTGAAAATCATGATCAATGCAATATACAAGTGGCACAAAGAAGTACTTAGAATCTGCCGTAGCATTCTCATTCAAAAGATGCAGCTCATCTAATTCCTCAGTTGCAACCGACTCAAAAGAAAAGGAAAAAGATGACCTGGACAAAACTTTGGCATCTGGGTTATCAACCCCAGGAATACCGAACTCCGACTCAGAGGAACTGGAATCTGATTCTGACTCCACAGACTCTGTAGAATCAAATTCTGGCTCACTACCAGACTCAGAACTACTGGACAGAAAACCCTCCTCCAATTGCCAAGTAAGGGACAGTGCGTCAGATGCATCCAAGATACCACAGGAAGGGTCCACACCTAATTGGTCTTCGATCATGGAAACGATTAGGTCATCCCCCAAGCTCTCTGGGTTGATCTGAGGATCCAAAAGGAGACATGCCAGTGCTGCTCCTATCTCAAGTTCACTGCTGTTGGACTCAGTTTCTGTGCTCTTTGCAACCTTAGCAGTTGGTTCAGTCCTTTCCTCTGTGGCTTGACTCTTTTGCAGTTGTAGATCGAAGAAGATTTCAAAGCGGGGAACACGCTGCCTCTCTGAGTTGAACCATCGTTCAGGGAAACCGCAGAATGAGAAGTCTTTCCCCTCCCGAACAAAATAGCCATTGAGGCTTTCTCAGATTGGTCTGTGCACAATCTCGTAGTGCTTCCCGCTTTGCTTTGCTCTGGCTCTTTCGGCCATTTCCTTCCCTTTCCTCACCCAGTCCTCTTTGGTGGGCGTCTAGCCCAAGCCAAAAGCATGAGGATTAGGTGGCACTTCGGCCAGTGCAGCGACGCCTTGCCTGCCACTTCTGCCTAATCTCATTCCGGGCATGTGCTGCAACTTGTTCATGAGATATACTAATTTAGCACTGACATATAAGCCATCATCAACAACCAAGATATTTTGCACCACCCAGGCCTCAGCTAAGGTAAAACCAGACAAGAAAACATCCTTGTCGCCATGTACAATCTCCAATACGGGTGTAGTAACCTTTGGCGGAGGATGTATAGATGAATTTCCGAACACAATGGCTATTCCCTTTCCAAGAGGGTACTTCAGCATTTGATGCAAGGTAGAAGAAACAACTTTTACTTGGTGCAGCCAGGGTCACCTAAGTAACAAGTTGAAAGTAGCCGGAACATCCAGGACGTGAGATTCAATATCCTGTTGAGCCGGGCCAACTTGTACTCTGACTTGTACTGTTTCCATCACTTCTCTGCTTGTGTTGTCATAAGCCCGGATCACCTGGGCCGTTGGTACAAAATCCACTGGATTCAAGCCAATAACATAGGCTGTGCAAGACAGAAAAACATTGATTGCAGACCTAGTGTCAACCAATACAATTAGCACCCACTTCTCTCTACATTCAACTGAGATGTATAGCGGTTTGTTATGTGCGGAGCCTTCGTGCGGCAATTCCTTATCCGAGAAGGTCAAAGCAGGCGAAGCACCTCCTGGGAAGATAAGTCCCACTAGTTGCTCTGGAGTTGTGTCAATAGACAGTTTGGCTTTATCCATTGACGACAATATAGCTTGCCTGTGTACTCGCAAAGCCATAAGCAACCCCCAGATAGATATGTCTACTTGAATCTTCTTCATCTGCTTCAGCACAGCCTCTTCCTCTAACAGTTTTTCCCTATATTTTTTAGCCTTATCCTTTTCGGATGCTTCGGGTTGGTCTAAGTGTGGGTGCTTGAAGTACCGCCCGCTTCTAGTCATATGATCCACCTCCTCAGAGTACCAAGTGTCGTCTGGCAAGTCTTGGCCCCAATCCTTGTCAATGTGGGCAAGATGCAGATCATTATCTTCCCACCATACTCCTCCAGCAACTGGCAGGCAATTGTCCAGTTCGGTTGTAATTACTTTTACATCACCGTCGTCCTCCGCAGGGTGTTTGGCTTTTCCAGCTTTCTAATTATTCTTATCCCTTTCCTGTTCAAACTGCTTCAGTACAACTTCTTGTTCCGTATCAGCAGTACTAACAATGCCCGATTTCTGAGCTAAATTCGTAATACCGGTGCTCTCCGGCAATTTCTTCCTGTCCTCAGCCCTTCCGGCCTTCATTGCAGTTCTTGCTTCTGGCTCTTCCAGCTTTGGTTGAAGTCTCTCATCCACGTCAAATTCATCACTAAGCCATCCAAAGTTGTCTGTCGACCCGTTCAGATCGAACCAGTCAATGTGCACATTTCCCGAATCTTGCTCATTGAAGAACTATAGATTGTTGATGTCTTCCTCTAGGTCGGCTAGGTCATCTCATCCCTAGCTTGGGCCATCCTCCTAGACCACACTGACCTCCATTCCTATTGGTAACTCCACCTTTGGTTTGGACTGATTAGTTGGCACAACATAGCAACTCGGATCGTACATCCCGTCAGATAAATCCTTAAAGCCCTTGGGCAACAGACTGGTATTCTCCACCAAAGCTGATCTCCCTTCATCTTCCACTGTCACCACCACGGGTTCAGTTTGGATTGTTGACGTGTTCATCATGCACAAGTCTGTGCTTTCAGGGATGAACAACGCCGACTTAGGTAGGTAGGTAGGAGGGGGTGATGTATATACTGGGGTCGTAAGGGATGGCCAGTGTATGGATGAGGTTTATTTGCCAGGGTGGAGAGGGTTGGTTATGTGGTCGAAGAGGATTTGTAGTGACATTGGGTTTTTCAGGAGGTGCTATCATCTTATTGTCAATGAGATCTTGAATCTCATGATGTATTCTAAAGCATTGATTAGTGTCATGACCATGCTGTTGGTGAAAGGCGCAGTATTTAGCCGGGTTGTGTTTCGGAGGGAGAGGATCGGGCAATGGACGTTATTCTAATGGCTTCAGATGCCCTTTTCTGATCAGGACCCTCAGGGCTGCAGATAAGGACATGTATAGCGGGGTAAAGACCCTCTGGCCTCGGGTCTGATGGCTTGAGGTTTGTGAGGTTGGGTTGGATGTACTG
This sequence comes from Camellia japonica, assembly GCA_030407325.1. NCBI lineage: Eukaryota > Viridiplantae > Streptophyta > Magnoliopsida > Ericales > Theaceae > Camellia > Camellia japonica. Next base: position 54,683,399 of record JAPPVO010000031.1, on the reverse strand, counting down.
ACAAGAGGATTGGCGGTCTTGGGTGTGGTGGTGACCATGCTCATGTCAGAAGGCCGCGCAGAAGTGCCACCAGTCGTGGCTGCAGTAGAGCTACATGTAAAGGGCCTTTTGGGCTGTTCCTTCTCGTGGTCTATCAGACCCAGCTTCATTGTATGCTCAATTTGCACCCTTATTTCGTGGAAGTCAGCAAAAAGTAGACAAAGGCAAGACTATCATCTTTTGTAATAATCTTCCTTGCAAGTTACGGACTGTGGGCTCACCTTTTTCCGTGCCCCCGCCTTTTGAAAAAGGGGTTTGAAAAGAAAGGCCCTCACAGTTCGGACTCTACCTGTGGTTCTGAATCTAGTCTCACAAGTGCAATGTGAAACTAATAAACACCAAAGAGTCCAATCCGGCAAATCATTTTGGAAAATTGATTTTGAATCAAATAATGCCAAAACTGGACTGCTTTTCCAGATTACAAAGTCACCATCTAAATATTTTGTTTTTGAGAAATTTAGGAAACCCTGACTCGTGCCAAAGGCCACGTGTCCGTCATCACCAAAGTTGCCTCGGCTCAGGAACTTAGGTACGAGAGGGGAAGGTCCTGAAATGAGCACCCCCACTCGCCCGATCAAAAGATCGGCCTGTACTAATCATGATATGATGTTTTATAAACCTTATGTGTTCTTATTTTGGTTATTAGCTAACTTTACTATGTGACGCACACAAGCAAGTATAGACTAAAATCGCAAGAATTGGAACAACTCAACTTATGTTTGTTTTCGAAAATGGTTTGAATTTGCCACCCTCAAGTGGACTTAAAAGTTTGCGGATTTGCCACCTCAAGTGGGCATAAAACATGATTTTGCCACTTCGCAAAGTGGGCTTAAAATGTACATCCGTTGAACTGTTCCAATTCAAACAACAAAGCCTTCATCCACAAGCATTCATGCAATTAATCATTTAAGAAAATAGCCTCGTGGCAAGCATGCTATCATGGCAACATGGCAATCGCACTCATACAAGCATGCTAAAGCATAAAACTCACCAAGTACTCCAAGCCAAAACAAAAACCAGTTAGAAAGATGCATGATCCTAACTATACAAGATGCCTAATACAACACATGTAATAATGCAATTAATAGGCTCGGCTACTAATATGGCATACGAAGCAACTTGAACAACATGCTTTTAAACACGTATGCAAAGAAGTGTATTGAAATAGAAATGCAGTTTGAATGATGCACTGCGCCTCGGTGCATGCAAGACAAATGAATGGATGCAAACATGTGAGCATAAGGTATGCCAATTGAAAATGTTCCTAATCTAACCATCGAAAGCGGTTAAATAAAAGGGAGAAAGACGTGGGGTTGGAAGACATGCACACACGCACGCACACTTATTACAACATTATGTCCTCGCAAAGGAGGGTCCGAATGAATAAGAGCTAAGCTAATCAAACTAATCTAATTAAACTAATTAGACTAATTATTACAAAACAAATAAAGAAATAGCTAAGCTAAGCTACTTAATTATTACAACAATCAATGAAAATTAAATAAGTAATTAACATATCAAACTATGCTGTTGCTATTCTGCTTCGGGAAGTAAAAGATGCATGCACTCGGTTTTCGCCTCAAAAAGCCACCGTTTTGCTCTTGAGAGGCTCTGTTTGCAGGGTTGAGTACACTTCAAAACCTTTCTGCTCCACCTTACCAAAAACTTACTAAGGATTGCACCAGTGGCCTGCCGGCCATGGAAGGTTACTGCTGGCCCCCTGCCGGCCAAGAGTGAGCCACTGTCGGCCACTGGTGCTCTGGGTCACCACACTGCAATAGAGCACAAACAGAGGAAAAATGAGGTTTTTCCAGGGGTTTATTTGTACTGTGCCTCTCCTTATCATCTCAAATCCTCAAAGGATTGGCACACTTGGATCCAAAACCGCCAACCAAGCATCTTCGATGCATGATGGTCAAAGAACCAAGGAGTACAATTTCATTGTATGCAAAAATAAGACTCAAGACTATCACCTTATCATGTCTGATCAAAGGCAATGGAGACCAAGGAGATTGGCTCATTTCATCACTTTGAGTATGAAATGCTCCAATCTTCCTTGTGTTCAATATAACGTCCGATTGAACACATGCAATGTAAGACAACATACTTATCTTGCTCAAGTTTTACTTGTCAAATTTTGTTTACACATTTTAGCTTACCAATCCATTCTTTAATTGATTAGTCCAAAAGGTGAGTGTCCTCTAATGGAAAGAGGGCTTAAACCACAAGTATCTTGAGCATGAAAGAGGCCTCATGCTATTGGTAATGAACTCCTGAAGGAATTAAACCATTAGGAATGAGGGTCTCAATTCCACACTCAAGCCAACAAGAGGCTCAAAGCCACTTTCAAAACAAATGGAAGAGTGAAGAATAGAGGGAGATTGCAAAGATTTTAGTGCTGAAATGGCATGCAAAATGATACTACAACATGCAAGCATCTCATGCAAATCATGTTTAAAAGCCGAAAACACCAAACTAGTGAAGATCAATACATTATAGGCATGCAATACAAAGCTCCAAAGGTACAAACACTTCAAAATAGTCCTAAAACAGCATAAAAGGAGTCCTAAAACATGTTTGAAGTAAGCTAAAAATTGCTAGAATAAGAGGCCGAAACATAGCACAAGCTAAACTACCAAGCACAATTGCACTACAAGTATACAAAGAAAGCCTCAAGTGCTCCAAGCAGCCCAAAACAGAGTTAAAACATGCCAAAATAAAGCCTAAAACATGCTTGAATTAAGCTAGGTTAAGCTAGAAAATCATGCTAGCATGTGAAGCAACCTAGGCATGGAAGCAAGACACAAGGAGAGGAGGCTAACCCCTTCCATTTTGGACTTCAAAACATGGTTTTTACCACTGAAAATCCTCTGAGATTCAGTGGTTAAAAGGCCAAAAAAAGTTGATTTAAAAAGCTTTGAGAGATGGCACAACAACTTAATAATCAAGCAACAAGAATGGTGGACTACTCCTAATTCCAATCAAACCTCAAACCACCATTTTTAGACCACGAAAACAGAGATTTTCAGAGGTCACCAGCCTCAAAATAGTATGTAAAGATGGCAAAACAAGTACTTTAAATTAAGCTTAAAACACAAGTATTCTACCTCTTGAAGACAAGATGCAATTTAGGCACCAAAATCAAGCCAAACCAAGCCAATATCCTCTTCTAAAGCTCAAAGAGGGCCTCAAGTAGCCTCAACTCAATGGTGATCAAGTTTGATCAAGGGTTCATATGCAAGAGTGTAGAGAATTTAGGCTATAAGGCACAAAATATCAAGAGAGAGAAAATTCTAGAGAGAGAGAGAGAGAATTTTTTTGTCTTCAAAATTTTCTAACCCCTTCACATGCAAGAGAGGGCTTCTATATATAGAGAATGCAAAATCCCCTCATAAAGATTCAGCCACACACGTGTTGGAAGATGCCTCAATCTGTGCAAATAGCTGGCACAAAATATCAGAAAATATCTACTGATACACTAGTGGCCGGCCGGCCATCAGTGATGGCCAGCAGGGGCTCATTGATGGCCGGCAGGGCACATCAATGGCCGGCAGTGCCCAAGGATAGCCAGCAGGCCATCAACAACATGCTGAAAGGACCTAAGCAAGGTCCAAAGATGAGACAGAATTGATGCAGCGTTTGAAAAAATCAAACCTGTGGCGTTCCGCTACGGACTTCGAGCGCTCTACGAGCAATCAAACTCATCATTGGATGTACATGCAAGAACATCTAAGTCTGGAGGACGGTCAAAAATGGGGTGTCTACACGGACCACCATTCTAATTTAGTCCTTTTCAGACAGCTGGATAGTAATCATAGAGGCCTTGGCCCTCCACCGGGTCACAAAATTCGAGATGCCCTCCTTCGGCTCCTAGCGAGTTACTTCGAGATCACGAGTAGTGACCTCGATCTGAGTATTATAAGATTACTGCGCTATGAAGACCATGGCCATTTCCTTCCAGTTTCTCTTCACAGAGTCTTCAAGCTTGGCATACCAGATGGCCGCTATACCCGACAAGGTCCAGCCAAAGAGCGACAACTTCTGTAGTCTGGTGAGACCCATGGGTCGTAGGATGTCAGAGAATAGTCGTAGATAGACCATAGGATCCCCAGAACCGTCAAACCGGTCTATATGCATCATCTTGAATCTATCTAGCAATGTCACTACCGAATCAGTATAGCCATCCTTAATATCAGGGATCGAATTCACGCCTTGTGCCTGTTTAAAGAGCTTTTTCCAGCTTGCTCACTTTCAGTGCAGTAGGGTCGACCTCAAATTCAAACGGCGCCTCTGTTGGGTAAACCGGTGTCTTGGAGGTCTGAGGTGGGATAGGATCCGTCTGAATGCCCACATTTTCTTGGACGTTGATTGTGACCCCGGGGTGCTGGAATTTCTGCTGGGGGTGCATGGGATGCTGAAGCTACTGTAGGTTGTGGCTGCTATTGTTGAAGCCTTTCTATTACCTCTGCTTGACCGGCTACAACCTTGGCTTGGCAGGCTGTGGTCTCATCCTGCCAGGCAGCATCTAGTTGCATGTTCTCAATAGTATGTTGGAGTTGGCGAAACATATCTTCCATGTTGACTGGAGGACTTTGAACTACCGGAACTGGCGAATACTCTCTGTCTGGAGTAGAAGTAGATGACTGGGCCTGACTGGGCACAGGTGAGGTAAACGGTGACTGCTGAATTGGCGAATTCTGCCGAATCCTCCTCCGTCTAGTAACCGACAGAAGTGAAACAAACACTGGTTGTCCCCTAACTAGATCCCCGGATCTGCAAATCCTTCTAACTTAGGTCTAGAGTGCTTGGGGGGTAACAAAATCGTCTGAAGTAATGGTGAAAGACTGCCTTGCAAAAAGAAAATAAAGCAAAACAAAACAAAAATCAAAAACTACATAACACCTCAGCTTAAACAAAAACAACACGTAGTTGCAATCATAAGCTGGAGAACTGTACTCAAACACTGATTTCTGCTCCAAAACTGATACACAGACTTGCAACTAATACATACATTCCTGTAAAGTTTCACTCCAAAGGCACATATCAAGCAAGTGAGAGCTAAAACACCCCTATGATGGGGTAGGGGTACCCTGTTCCAATTTCTTCAGGAGCTAGGGATTCACTATGCAAAACAAGTGGTTTCCAATAATTCCTGCATTTGGGTAAGCAACCTGTCCTAGTTTGGAACAGTCTTTATGGTTTCCAATATTATGGCTCACCTTTTTCTTGCCCCGTCTTTCGGAAAGGTTTGAAAGAAAGGCCTCATAGTTCGGACTCTCACGGTTCTGAATCTAGTCTCATAAGTACAATGTAAAACTGATAAACACCAAAGAGTCCAAATCCGGCAAATCATTTTGGAAAATCGATTTTAAATCAAATAATGCCAAAATTGGATTGCTTTGCCAGATATAGAGTCACCACCTAAATATTTTTTTTGGGGGGAAAATTTAGGAAACCTTGACTCATGCCGAAGGCACGTGTCCATCATCACCGAAGTTGCCTCGGCTCGGGAACTTGGGTACGAGGGGGGAAGGTCATGAATTGAGCACCCCCGCTTGTCCGATCAAAGATCGGCCTCTACTAATCATGATATGAATTTTTTATAAACATTATGTGTTCTTTTTCCGGTTATTAAACTAGCTTTACTATGTGACGCGCACAAGCAAGTATAGACTAGTTTGCAAGACTTGGAACAATTCAACTCATGTTTGTTTGAGAAAATAGTTTGAATTTGCCACCACAAGTGGGCTTAAAAATGCGGATTTGCCACCAAATATAGTGGGCTTAAAACATGATTTGCCAGTCAACAAAGTGGGCTTAAAACGCACATTTGTTGAATTCTTCCAATTCAAACAACAAGCCTTCATCCACAAGCATTCATATAGTTTAGCATTTAAGCACATAGCCTCATGGAAAGCATGCTAATGAAGGCAATATGGCAATCACACTCATGCAAGTATGCTAAAGCGTAAAAACTCACCTAGTACTCTGAGCCAAAACAGAAACTAGTTAGAAAATAATATATGATTCCTAACTATGTTAAGTGTCTAATGCAACGCATGTAATAATGCAATTAATAGGCTCGGCTACTAATATGGCATATGAATCGATTTGAATAACATGCAATTAAACATGTATTCAAATAAGATATTGAAATGACAATGCGGTTTGAATGATGAGCCGAGCCTTGGTGCATGCAAGACAAATGAATGGATGCAAGCATACGATATGCTAATTGAAATATGTCCCTAATCTAACCATCAAAAGCAATTCAATAAAAAGGAGAAAGACGTGGGGTTGGAAAACATACACGCACGCACACTTATTACAATATTACGCCTTCGTGAAGGAGGGTCCGAATGAGTAAGCTAACCAACTAGCTACGCTAATTAAGCTAACTAATTACAACACTTGAAATGAATTAACTAACTATTCTAAACTAATTAAATATTACAAATCAAATTAATTAGCTAAATACTTAACTAACTAATTACAAAGTAATTAAGCTAATTAATTACAACATGAAGTAATTAACTAACTACTCTACTTAAATAGTTATAAGATGTATTTCATCTATTGCTAATTAATCTAATTAGCTAATGTCGGGAAGCGAGGGAGGCCCATGCATGCTCGTTTTCCACCCGAAAAAGCCACCGCCTTGCCACTAAGCGCCTCTATTTGCACATTTGATCACTGACGATGCCGCCTACTTCCAGAACACCTCTGCTCCGCCTTATCAACACACTGTGCAAATTTCATCGATGGCCGATCGGCTACCAATGGTGGCCGTCGGCTACGATTGGCGGCCGGTCGACTACTGCTGGTGGCCGGTCGGCTACTGCTGTCCTAAACTTCCTCTTGCTTAACAGAGAGCAAACAGAGGCAGAACAGTGTATTCTCAAGGATTGTTTGTACTGTTACCCTCCTTATCATCAAACAAGCTCAAAGGAGTGTAACACTTGGCAATGAAACCATCAATCAAGCAATTTCCATACATGATGGCTAAGCAACCAAGTTTGTGCAAGTTCAATAAATGCACAAACAAGACCAAAAGGACCATCACCCTATCATGTATGATCAAGGGCAATGGAGACCAAGGAAAGTGGCACATTTCATCACTTTTGAGTATGAAATGTTCCATTTTCTTTGTGTTTGAATTAACGTCTGATTCAAACACATGCCATGCAACACGAAAGATGCTTATCTTGCCTCTCTTATTTGTCCATTTTTGTTTACTCATTTTAATTACCAAACCATTCCTTAATCCAATTGTCCATTGGTGAATGTTCACTAAGGGAAAGATAGCTCAAACCAAAAGTAGCATTGGGCATGAAAGAGGTATTACATTGTTGGTAATGAACCCCTTAAGGGATTAAACCATTAGGCGTAACACCTCAATTTCATACTTAGGCAAACAAGGGGTTTAAAACCACTTTCAAACCAAACAAAAGAGTGAAGAATTGAGGGAGATTGTAGAGATTAAAGTGCTGAAATTAAGTACAAAACAATACTAAAACATGCTATCAACTCAAAACAATGGTGATTAAAGCCCTAAAACACCAAGCTAGTGAAGGAAATTACACTACAACCATGCCATACAAGGCTCAAATGAATTAACCAGCCAAAAATAGAGGTAAAACAACCCTAAATATAGTCTAGAACATGTTGGACTTAAGCCAAAAAAAGCTAAAACAATAAACTAATACATGAGGCTAACGAGGCATGCAAGCTACACACAAGGAGGGGAGGCTAACCCCTCCAATTTTGGACTTCAAAATGAGGTTTTTGCCAATGAAAAACCTTTGAAATTCAGTGGTTAAAAGGTCCAAAAAAGTTGGTTTGAAAGTGATGAATAATAGCACAAAAGCTTAACAAGCAAATGAGCAAGGAGGGTGGACCACCCCCTAACTCAAAATGACCTCAAACCAACACTTTTAAACCATAAAAATAGAGTTTTTGACAGTTCAAATTCAGCCCAAAAATAGTTGAAAAAAAGATGGGAAAATAGGGATACAAAATAAGCTTAAACAAGGTAAGTGCTATACCTTTGAAGCAAAGCACAAATTAGGCACAAATTCAAGCTCAAACCTCCTTCTAGACCTCAAACAAGACTCCAAGGAACCTCAGCTCAAAGATGGTCAAGTTTGATTAAGGGTTGGTATGCAAAAGTATAGAGAAACTAGGCAACCAAGCACAAAATATCAAGAGAGAGAGAGAAAGCTAAAGAGACAGATATTTTTTTGGTCTAAAATTGCTAACCCTCAAAAATGGGGGAGGAACCCCCCTATATATAGAAAAACAAGTATTGGGCTTAGGAACATCCTACCATACACGTGTATGGAGATGCAGATTAGTATGTAATAGCTGGCACAGCTGTCAATAAATATCTAGAAAAAGAGACTGGTGGCCGTCGGCCACCACTGGTAGCCAACAAGCATAAGCCAAGGCCGACAGACTATAGGGCTGGCCGACAGGTCACCCACTCTTCTAGACATGAAACAACAAGCTTTTGGTCCAAAATAGTGCACAAAAAAAGTTAAGGTTTCAAGGCTCAAAGGCAAGGTACTCCACAGAGGACTTCGAGCACTCAAAACGAACACAAACAAGCACAATCATCGAGTGCACAAGCGATGATGTCCGAGTCTTGAGGACGGTCAAAAATGGGGTGTCTACAGATATGTTCAAAAAATTCACATATTCATATATATATATATATATATATTTTATATCACCTATGCACACAACAATTCTACACAAACTCACACATGTCAATGCAATGTCCCTTTTTTTTTTAGGACATCCTATAGCTCACATGGACGCGTGTGTGCGGTATAACTTGTACTCTGATACCATTTTGTCACGACCCAAACTCGCCCCTATAGGTTTAGTGTTGTAACCAGCCAGTAATCCGTGATTACCAAAGGTTTGTTTAACAATAATGATAATAATACAATATAAAGGGACTGGCGGAAGCCAATCAATAATAAGATAATGTCCAATGAGCTGTGAGGACCTGAATGAAAATAAACTTTCATATACATAGCCATATCCATAACCACAAACACATATATACAAGGCAAATTATAAGTTTGGGAATCAATCCCATCATCAAAAACAGTATTAACAATAGTCTTAAAACATTATTTTCACTTAGCAACATCAAAAGGGTGAGTTTGAACCACCCAAAAAAGCCTTGACATGAATAGTTCGGAACCTCACAATGAGGCATAATAGTTGGCTTGACAAAGCAAGGGTTTGGATCGATGCCTCTAGCTTTGATCCGGTGCCTGACCACCTACATATATATAATAAACTGTGAGCTAAAGCCCAGTGAATAACATATGTGTAAAGAGGTTAAGAATGATGTTCTTACAGTCCTTGAAACAATCGATTATCATTACAACACTTTCAATCAATATCATTTGTCAATCAATCATTCAATTCAATCAATCATATTCATATAGGTTATACGTGGTACATCCGATAGTAACAATACGATAGGTCTTATAAAGACCAAACAATCAATTGATGGCCATCAAACAATAGACAATAGTTCCAAGAATTGGAACTTACAGAGATTTCTATAATAATAGAAATATCAATAATAATGACAATAACAATACGCTATGGATGCCACGAACACAATTCAAAAGAGGATCATCATTCAATCGATAAAAAGTAACCGTTCAGAAACAATATAATTTATCATTCAGAAAATAAATACAATTTGAACATATCTTTACAACATTGTTACTCACAGTGGGCTTCTCGATACACGTACTATTGGTTCGGCGTCTAACCTAAACAAATGAAGTCAAGCATAACACAATTACAATCACATTCCTACAATACTACTCAATTTGATAGTATTATCTCCATTCGTTTTCTCTTGTTCAGTTCTCATTCAATTCTTTATTATGTTTCGTGTCTATAAAACGTACATGAATGCAATGCAAATGAAAAACATTTTAAGACGATGCAAGCAGAGGTCCAGAAGGTGGAAAAGTGGAGCGAAAAACGAAACCAAGATTGCTCAAAGGGGCCCCACGTGCGGGGGTCTTGGCCGCACGTGCGGGACCATCCCTGCACCTACTTCCTCATGTGCAATTATTTCAGTATGCACCACAGATTTGCTCTTTTTTGCGCATGTGCGGGGGCTTCAGGCCGCAAGTGCGTTTTGCGTAAATTAGAATCCGAAAATGGCTCTTCAATTTGGACTTGCAATTCTTCAAAATTAGACTCCAAATTCATGTATTTCAACTCCAAAATTCACATAAACAGCTTGACTATGATCTTTAACATCAACTAGAAATCAAAACTTGTAAATAAATTCCAAATGTCCTATTTGAGAGATCATAGACTCCAATCCAACTACAAAAGTATAAACCACGTGGTTTGAGGCTTCAATCTCAAAATGCATGAAGAGAGTCCCTTGGAAACTTTAGAATTCATAAGGCTCATGCAAGAAATGACATGTAGGAACAACAAGAAAATCATGCATGTTCATAATTTAACTTAAGTCTTCCCATTTAGTTGATCTAAGCCTCCAAAGGAGTGATAAAAACATGATCCATATGTTTCAACAATTCTAATTCCAAACTTTCTAGGGCAAGCTCAATGAAACTTGGAGGATTCATGAAAATTATCCAAGAAAATATGTACATAAACCAAGGTGTTATGAATTCATGCCATGTATGTTGAATCTAAGGCCAATTTCCTTCAATTCTTTTCTAACTTAGCTTGCATGTTCAAATTGGTCAATTACCACCATAAACTCCCAATTAACCATGAATTCATCCTAATTAACCTTATATCTTTAAAGGTGATGAGCATAGGAGATTCAATTTCAAGAAATTTAAATGGTAGTCTTACCGTAAGTTGATGAATTGAACTTAGCTTCAATATTCTTCTTCTACCTCTCTTCTTGAGTTGTAACTCTCAAAGTCTCCCTCTCTCTCTCTCTCTCTCTCTTTACGTGAGTGACTATCAAAACAAGACCTACTACTTCTAACTCTAGTCCTCTCTTATAAATTCAATTGATGAGTCAAAACACTATTCCACTAATTCTTTAATTATACTTACATAAGGCTTAAATTAATTAGGCTAAGAAATTAATTAAAATCAACTTCACTCAAATTAAATTAATCTCATCATCTTATACTCTTAATTACACCCAAATTACATTATACTGAGGTGAATTGGTGTAGATACCCCATTTTTGACCGCCCTTAAGACTTGGGCGTCACTAATTGCTTACTTGGTGGTGAAAGTTGTGCAGTGCAAAGGTTTGATTCCTTCGGCAAGAGGAGAGTCAAATCCCAACCTTACACCTCATTTTGGACCAAAGCTATTTTGAATGGTTTTTAGACCTTAAAACTCTCTCTTTCAAAATATTTTTGAAATAAAGTTCTTACGATATTCCGAGGCTCGCATTTCGTTAAATGTTGCGCTTTTCGGTAAACCGAGCGAGGACAAAGTGGAAATGAATGAAAGAGAGATGAAATCTTTGAAAAATCTTTCAAATCACCATGTTTAGGGGTTTGGAGTTGAAGAAAATAGGAGAGGAGAGAAGAAAACTAGTTTGGGAGAAGTTCGGCATAAATCCGGGTAGGATCGAAACTGAGTAGCTTCACCAAAACAGGCATAACTTTTTGCATAGTTGGAATTTGGATGCAAGGCTGCCACCATTGGAAAGCTTACTTTCGGGGCTTCAATTTGAACACACGAGGACCTGAAAAGGAGTCCATACAAAGGAGTTATGGCCATTTGAAGTTGGACCTGGAAAGCAGAATTTTGCCTGTCGACCAGAAAAGTAACCAGTCGACCACCAGGGGTGGCCGACCGACCAGAAAAAGTGGCGACCACTAAGGTCCCAAACTCAGAAATTTTGAAGATATTTTCCCTCCAACTGTCTTCCACAACCTCCAGCTGTCCTATAATCAGATATTTTGACCAAACTCTTGTATATTGCTATATATGAGGCATTTCTTCCATTTTGCAAGAGGAGAACATTTTGAGCAATTGTGGGACCTTCTCGCACTAAAATCTCTCTCTCTCTCTCTCTACAAATTTCAGAGTTAAATTTCAGCTTTTCTCTCTAGTTTGCTCTCCCTCTTGCCCTTGTGTGCATGCAAGAGATATACTTAGAGATATAACTCTCCTTTGCCTACACTTCCTTAACCAAACTTGACCATCATTGGGCTGAGATTCTTCGGGACTTTGTTTGAACTCCAAAAGGTGATTTTAGCTCAGAATTGGGGCTGTTCTTGCTGCTATGCTTCAAGAGGTAAAAGTCTAACCTTTCAAGCTCTTTGTGCATTATTGTTTTGCCATAGTTTTCAACTACTTTGGGGCCATTTTTTGGGGTAGTGTTGAACTACAAAAACCTCTGTTTTTCAGTCCTAAAAGTGTTGGTTTGTGCCTTGTTTGGCTAGGGGGTTGTTCTCCCTTTTTGTTCCTTGGCTTGTGAGGCCTTTTGTGCAACTTCTCACCACCTTCAAATCCAACTTTTTGGGCCTTTTTACCACTAAAAATCAGAGGTTTTTCAGTGACAAAAACTATGTTTTGAGGTCCCAAATAGGTGGGGATGGTCCCCCCTCCTCTTCTCTTGTTTGCATGTGTTGATGGCCAACCAAATGAGCATATGTTTTTACTTCTTTGTGGCTTTGTTTAGGCACATTTTTGTGACTTTTCAGACCTTCCATAACTCTATTTTTGGCTGTCTTGGTCACCTCTTGCATGCTTATTGCACTTGTAGTGTAATCCTCCTTGTTAGCCTTACAAAGTAGCATGCTTTTGTGGTTTGAATTAGTTTAGTTCAAATATGTTTTTGGTGTTATTTTGGCAGGTTATAAATCTGATTTTGATTGGCGGACTCACCTCTTGCATGCTTTGTACACTTGTAGTGTAATCCTTGCTAGCTAGCCTTGCATGCTTGTCTCTTTAGCCTATTATTCTAGCTCATTTTGGCTATACTCCAGCATGCTTTTATTCATATTTTGGCATGCTTTAGCTCTTTTTTGAGCCTTCTTGGTCGTATGATGCTTGTTGTGCATGCTTGTAGTGCAATAGCCTTGACTAGTTTTGAGTTTTGAGGTATCTTGCATGCTTGGCTTGAGGTATTTGCATGCTTTGGCATTATTTGACATGTTATTTTAGAGCATATGGTGTTGTCACACTTTCATGTTTTTCACTCTTTCATTGTGTTTAAGAGTTGAGCCTTATGCCTTGCTTGCGAGCCAACATATGCGCATGATTTTTTTGCCTTTTGTGCCTAAGTTTCAGCATATCTAGGCCACTGTTTTAGCATGATTTAGCTCTGTCCAGAGCTAGTTTGGCCATTTGAGTTTGATATTGCATGCCTCTAGTATAATGCTTGTCACTAGTTTCAATGCCTTTGGCCCTTAATATGTTGTGCATGCGTTGCTTGCATGGTTTAGTGTCTTTAGCATCCTATTTCAGCACTAAAATGTTTGCTATATCACTCCACTCTTCATTTGTGACTTTGCTTTGAAAGTGGTCTTGAGCCCCTTGTTGGCTTGAGCATGAAATTGCGGCTTTCATGCCTAATGGTTTTAGCCTTCTCTTGAGGGTTTCTACTAACCAAAAGCATGAAGCTTCTTCCATGCTCAAGGTGCTTGTGGCTTAGATACTCTTTCAAAATTAGAGGACTCTCACTTTTGGACTTAACCGAGTAAGGGACGAATTGGTAATCTAAAATGTGTAAACAAAATCAATCAAGTAAATCATGTGAAAGATAAGCATGTTGTTTGCATTGCATTGTGTTTGGATTAGACGTTAATCCAAACACAAGGAATGTGGCATGTTTCATACTCCAAGTGATGAAACGTGTAGCATTTCTTGGTCGCCGACCCTCTTGATCATGCATGATAGAGGTGGAGGCTCTTATGTGTTATTTGTGGATTCATTGACTTGTGCAAACTTGGCTTCTCGGCCATCATGCATTGCGATGCTTGGTTGGTGGCCTAAGAGTTGAGTACTACGCTCCTTTGAGCTTGAGAAATGATAAGGAGAGTAGTTGCACACATATGTCTTGCAAATACACTGTTGTGCCCCTTGTTGTTCTCTGTTGCAGCAAAATTGGAGTTTGGAAAATCATACTGGTCGACCGACCACAGGAAGTAGTCGACCGACCAGCAGGGGTGGTCAGCTGGCTAGTTTTTCTGGTCTACAACCCCCTTTTCTGGTCGACAGCCCACTAGAGGGTCCCTGTGTTAGAGAAAAAGCATTCTGGAGATTGTGCAATTTTCAGAGATCAAATCAAATGCAAACAGAGGCAATTGGAGGCACGGTAATGGATTTCCGAGTGAAGCCAACCGAGCATGCGTATCCCCCTCGCTTCCCAAGGCCATTTGTTTAAATTGCTTAGCTAAACTAGTTCATTAGGTTAGTTATTTTGTAATTAATTAGTTAAGTGTTTAATTAATTAATTTGGTTTGTACTTAATTAACTTAGAATAGTTAGTTGATTCAATTTGGTTTGTAATAGTTAATTAGCTAAGTTAGTTAATTAGTTGATTTGTAATAGTTAGCTTAATTAACATAGCTAGTTAGCTCTCTTTTATTTGGACCCTCCGTCGAGAGGGAAAATGTTGTAATAAGTGTGCGTGTGTGTGTGAATGTCTTCCAACCCCACGTCTTTCTCCCTTTTACTTATCCGCTTTCGGTGGTTAGATTAGGGCATATTTCAATTAGCATACCTTATGCTTTGCATGTTTGCATCATTCATTTGTCTTGCATACACCGGGCTTGGCGTATCATTTAAACTGCATTTGTATTTCAATTTCTATTTGAATACATGTATCAAATGTTGCATTCATATACCATCTTAGATAGCCGAGCCTACTTAGTTGCATTTTGCATGTGTTGCATTAGGCATTTCAAACATAGCTAGGATCATGCATTGATTTCTAACATAGCTTCTGTTTTGGCTCGGAGTACACTGTGAGTGTTTATGCTTTAGCATCCTTGCCTGTGTGTAAGTGACTGCCATGATAGCATGCTTGCCATGAGGCTATTTGCTTAACTGCTATAACTACATGAATGCCTGTGGATGAAGGCTTTATTGCTTGAATTGGAATGATTCATCAAAATGTGCGTTTTAAGCCCACTTGAGAGTGGCAAATCATGTTTTCTAAGCCCACTTGAGGGTGGCAAATCCGCGTCTTAGCCTACTTGAGGGTAACATCTTTCAAACCATTTTCAAAAAACAAACATAAGATGTTTTGTTCCAAATTGAGTGATTTAGTCTATACTTGTATGCTGTGCGCATCATATAGTAAGTTAGCTAATAAATCAGAATAAGAACACATGTGTTTTCAAAATAATATATCATGTTTAGTAAAGGCCGATCCTTTGATCAAGTTTAAAATCGATTTTCCAAAACGATTTGCCGGATTTGGACTCTTTGGTGATTTATCAGTCTTACATTGCACTTTGTGAGATTAGATTCAGAACCGTGATAGGAGTCCGAACTGTAGTAGCTAAGAACACAATTCACGCCCTCACACATGAAGCGAGTTCGAGCGGCCTACAGTTTCTGGCGACTCTGCTAGGGATTTAGAGAACTTGACTCGAACTCATGATATGTTGTTTTATCTACATTTATGTGATTCTTTGCATTGCATTTGCATTGGTGCGCCTAGGACACCGTGTTTGCCATCTGCTATTCCTAAACGGTTCGCCGGAGGCTTGCTTGGAAAAGCGTGCCATAAGGCTGACCGGTTACAGGCTCTGCCACGATGGGAACACAAACCTCAACTTTGCCGAGGCACCCTTTTCGACCATTCGACCTAGTTGCATATCGGAAACCATAGTGACCATTCCAAACTAGGAGAGGTTGCTTACCCGAATGTAGGTTGTTTAAAACCGCTGCGTGCGTAGTGAAACCCTAGTTCCTGACAAAATAGAACAAGGAAACCCTACCCCACCATAGGGGTGTTTTGGCTCTTACTTGCTTGATATGTGCTATTAGGGTGTGTCTCTACAGGGATGTATGTATCAGTTGCAAGTTTGAGTATCGGCCTGAGGGCATCAGTTTTCAGGCAGAATTTTGGGTAGAATTCAGTAGAGAGCATAGTCATTCAGCTATGGTCATATCTGTTCTTGTGAAATCAGGCTGAGGTGTTGTCTGTTTTCTCTTTTGCTAGGTAGTCCTGGAACTATAGCTTCAGAAGGGTCCAATATCCCCTGGGTACATTGGACTTGTGTTGATAGACTTTGTCAGGTCAGAGATTCAATTCAAGGATAATCAGTGTTTCCTTCGCCGAGGCAAGGCAAAGAAAGGCCAGTCAAGGCTCACTGGTTCAACTGATTCGGCAGTCACCAGTCAGATCACCTTTTGTCGCACCAGGTCCTGCAAAGTCTATCGACAATGGATCGATGAACTTTGGGGATAATGTGATTATGTAATCGGGGGATGAACCACCTGCGGATGGCGCTCATTTTTACTCCAGATATGGGGATGGCACGCACTGTTTTGAGCAATGTGCAAATGTTTGTTATTTTACTTTCTGACTTGGGTATTGAGTCAGTTTTGTTGTGTTGTGTTGAGTCTGTCTTGCTGTATTGAGTTAGTCTTGTGGTGTTAGAGTCAGGTGATCTCGAAGGTGTTACCTCTGGCATCACTTTCTTGTTTTGTGTTTATCTTTTACACCCTCTTTTTTGAGTCTGTTTCTGCCATGGGGCCAGTTGCATCAGAAGGTTTGAATGAAACAGTAGTGATTTTCACACTTTTGAGTTTGTTTCTGCCTTGAAGCCAGTTGTGCCAGAAGATTTGAATGAAACGGCAGTGCTTTTCGCCTACTTTTCGGTGCCTTGAAATCGTGGCATTGACCTAAGTTTTTCCTAAGTTTTTGAACATTGTGTTGAAAACAAAGAAGGAGGAATTCCTCGGGATTTGCAAAAATTTGATCAATTGAGAAAAAGAGAGGCATGCTAAGCCCTTAATGAATAAGATCATGTTTGTTAATGTGAGTACTGAGAAGGATCCTGGCTTGATCCAGATAGGTTTCGCACTGTCTTTAGCGCGAGCAATTAGTCACTTTCTTAAAAGATTTCAAAAAAGGTTTTGCGTGGTCTTGCGAGGTCTTGCGAAGACCTGTGTGGAATCGCTCTTGAGATTGTGCAGCCTAGGATAGCTCTCAGCCTCAAGACTTGACCCCTTT
Source organism: Camellia japonica (assembly GCA_030407325.1). Classification (NCBI taxonomy): domain Eukaryota; kingdom Viridiplantae; phylum Streptophyta; class Magnoliopsida; order Ericales; family Theaceae; genus Camellia; species Camellia japonica. Next base: position 54,666,175 of record JAPPVO010000031.1, on the reverse strand, counting down.
TGCTTTCAAACCTTGAACTTGGATTCAGAATGTTCAAACGATCAATCACAACATAAGGCTTGTATGGCCAGATCAGAAGCAACCCTTGGACTAGGGGCAAGAAGGTCAGATATGATCAAAAGAAAGCTTGCAAAGCTGGATGAGAAGCAGCCCTTGAACTAGGGGCAAAAAATGTCAAATGTGCTCGAAGAGTCAAAAATTGGGACATTTCTCAAGCTAACGAAGATCGGCAAGAATGCCAAATCCCAGAAGGGAGGAAAGAAGAAAGTATTGCTGAAGGACAATTGAGTTCCTATCCACAACACTGGGAGCAACTCAAACCTGGTTGGATGGACTCCTACATCATCATCGAACAACAGCCATTCTCCTGGATTCAGATGGCTTCGAGATCTCAAACCGATCAACATGGACAAAGCTACACTTTTACCCTTGAGAGGCTCGCTGGGTCGAAAACCCGGAAGGGCGATGCAGGAAAAAGTTAGAGCAAGAGAAAAAGAAAAAGAAAAATGAAGAAAAGAACAAAAATGAAAAATAGAAATGAAGAAAAGAAATGAAAATAATTGAAAAGAAAAGAAGAACATAGCTCGCAAGGTTGAAAACCCGGAAGGGTGGCCTTGGCAAAAGTTAGAGCATAAAAGGAGAGGTTAATACCCGAGTGTACCTTAACCCGGAACTACGTCAGGCTTGATTCCCATCTTTAGGATACATAGGCAACTTCATTCTGAAGTCCAGCCATAAACACTTCCAAATCGACTGTGTCGATGTAATGGTTCTGATCATCTTTGACTTCTCTGTATCTGAGAGCTTGGTTGTGATCGTCACTTTAAGGACTGATTACAGTGCGCTGTGGTGCCATTCAGACAAGGGGCAACTTTCCGTTGCCGTGCAGTGCCCTTTAGCCAAGGGGCAATTTTTCATTGTTTTGGATCTGAGGTTGTGCATCTCGAGAGTAGGTTCCGTGCTCGTTGAGCAGTGGCCATTTGCAAAAACAGTTTTGAGAATTTTTAATGAAGTTGATTAATTTTCTCGAAAATTTATTCCATTTTTCCAAAACTGGACCATTTCTTGGACCCAAAAAAGGAAAATTTTCAGTGCTCACAATCTGACTTGCGTGATTTTGAATCAGAAAGTTAAACAAGCATGTTAATCAAACTCTCATATTGGTCAAAATTGTTTTAATAGAAAACCAAAACAAAAAATGGTCAAAATGATGAACTAGGGGCACAGTTGAGTCAGGTTTCTGTCTTTTCCCCGTTGTCATCATACTTGCCAGAAAAGGCACCGTACTTGCGAAAAAAGGGCACAACTGAAGCTAACAGCAAAAGGGTAGAAAGCTCTATCATCCTCCGAGCAGCGAGGTATCAAACCAAGTGCGAAGCACAAATTCGAACTGGAGCGGGATATTCGTTTCCCTCATCTAGATGATCAAATCAAAAATTGGCGTCTAGCCCGGAATGGGGACGTAGAAAAAGAAATGTGTGAGACCAATCAATTGTATGCTTGGCCGGTGGCACATGCTGAAACTCACCTCGGTCAAGCTAAGTCAAGGTCATCGTCAACCGATCTTAGTTGCAAACCTGCTGCACACCCAACTGTAGCGCAACCCCTCTGTAGGAGGAACTCACTGGCTGTGAGCAAAAGAAGAAGAATCTAGCAGAATGCTAAGGGCACGAGCCCACAACTTCCTATTTATCCATCAACCACCTAGGGGAGGGATAAAAAATAAAAGAGATTGAAGAATAGAGAGAAGTGCGTTGAGAGAAAAAGTGAGAAAATGGCTTTTTCAGAAAAATAGAGATTGAGTGCCAAAGTGATGTGAGTATCACAAATAAGAAAGGGTGGGAAACAATACCCGAAGAAACAGGCTCCTCGTGAACCAAGAGGTCTCTCGCCATTGGAACACATTTGAGTCATGTGTTCACGCTCCCAAGTTGCTTCCTCAGCCCCGTGATGTTTCCACAATACTTTGACCAAAAGAATTGTCTTGCCTCCCAAGACTTGGTCCCATCTATCCAAGACTCTCACCGGTCTCTCCTCATATGAGGGATCCTCGTCTACCTCTAAGTCGGTCCAATCCAACACATGCGATGGATTCGGCTCATACTTCCGAAGCATACTAATATGAAACATATCATGCACTCCAAAAAGTTGTGGCAGCAATGCCAAACAATAGGCAACCTCCCAAATCCGCTCAAGGATCTCAAAAGGGCCAATAAATCGAGGGGATAACTTCTCACTCTTCCCAAATCTCATCAAACCCCGTTTAGGTGATATTTTCAAAAAGACATGATCACCCACCTTGAATGACAAAGGTCTCCTCCTACGGTCAGCATAACGCTTTTAGCGACTTTGGCCTGTAATCAACCTCTTACGGATAAGTGCCACTTTCTCCATCGTTTCCCGCACCAACTCTGGGCCCAACAAAGGTGCATCACCCACCTCGGCCCAACACACAGGCGATCTACACGGTCGGCCATACAAGGCCTTAAACGGTGCCATGCCAATACTCGATTGGAAACTGTTATTGTAGGCAAACTCTACTAAGGGTAATTGTCTCTCCCACAACCCCTTAAAATCAAGGACACAACCTCGAAGCATATCCTCAAGAATCTGGATGGTACGCTCGGACTACCCGTCAGTCTGAGGATGGTAAACAGTACTAAATGTCAATCTAGTGCCCAAGGCATTCTAAAGCTCTACCACAACCGAGCAGTGAAACGCAGATCTCTATCCGAAACAATCGTCATAGAGACCCCGTGCAACCTTACTATGTTCCAAATATACAAGTCAGCAAGGTAATCTACCGAATCTCTTACGCACATAGGAATAAAATGCGCCAACTTAGTCAACCGGTCAACTACCACCCAAATGGCATTGCTACCCCATTGAGTCCTCGGAAGGCCCACAACAAAATCCATTGTGACATGCTCCCACTTCCACTCAGCTATAGGCAAGGGTTGTAACAAACCTGCTGGCCTCTGATGTTCGGTCCTCACTTGCTGACAAGTAAGGCACTTCAATACAAACACCGCCATATTCTTCTTCATACCCCTCCACCAAAACTGGTGACTCAAATCATGATACATCTTTGTGCCTCCCAGATGCACCGCAAGGCGTGAATGGTGAAACTCTCGGAGTACCTCCTCTCGGCAAGACTCCGGAACAAACAAGCAGTCACGGTATCTCACACTCAGGTCGGGATACATAGTCAAACCTTTCTCTACCTTCCCATTAGATGTCACGACCCAAACCCGCCCCTATGGGTTTAGCACCGTAACCGGCCAGTAATCCGAGATTACCGAAGGCCTGCTTAACAGTAATACAGTAGTACAGAGTACAAGGGCATGGCAGAAGCCAGAACAGTAAATAAACAATGTCCAATGAGCTGTGACAGTCTACATGCAAAAAGATATTTCATACATATAGACATTCAGTACAGAACAGATGCACAATATTTACAATCATTCAGTACAGGGACTTAATCCCTATTAACAGTACAGTACAGTGCTGTCAGTCTATACAGTAATACCAATCAGATACAGGGACAGACGGGGAGATTAAAACACCCCTAAGCCATAGCTTGAAAGGCTCGGAACCTCGCAGTGAGGCACAATGGTTGGCTTGACGAAACTAAAGCTTGCCTGACGCTCCTAGCCGCGGTCTGGTGCCTGTACACCTACATATATATATGAGCAGTGAGCTAAAGCCCAATGAATAACACAATGCGTAAAGGGGTTAAGAAAGAATGTCCTTTCAGTATTTTAAACAGTCGTTTGCCTCGGTAGATCAGTTATACAGTCAGTGGCTTATACTTCATGTCATATCAGTCATTTAGAAATCATAGTAATCGTACGTGGCACAACCGATAGCAAAACAGTACGGTGGTAGTAGCAGTGTCAGTACAGTGTCAGTACGGTAGTAGTAACGGTAACAGTACAGTATAGTACAGTAACAGTGCAGTAGTGGTAACAGTAACAGTACAATAACAGTAATGGTAACAATAACAGTAACAGTAACAGTACAGTTCTTATGGACTCAAGAGGTGTCTCGCACAGATTCTAGTGGTGGCTCACACTGTAGCACTTAGATCCGTGCAGCACTTTGCTCCAGATTTCACAGATTGGCTTAAAGCCCAGTATGGACTCAAGAGGTGTCTCGCACAGATTCTAGAGGTGGCTCACACTGTAGCACTTAGGTCTGTGCAGCACTTTGCTCCAGAGATATCCGTGACAGTAGCAGTATAGTAAACAGTAGGTCTTAAAAGACCGAACAGTCAATTGATGACCATCAATCAGTAAACAGTAGTGGTTCCAACGAGGGAACCGACAGAGATCTCTGTAACAGTAACAGTCAGTAACAGTAGTTGCTAAGGATGGCACAATGCAGTTCAGAATATAGGATATACATTCATTCAGTTAACAATATCAGTTCAGAAAGCAGTACAGTTCAGTTGTTCAGAAGATAATCATTTTGAACATATCTTTACACAGTTGTTACTCACAGAGTTCTGGGCTACAGTAAGCTAGAGCGTCTCCTCGGTAAGCCAACCCTACACAGTATACATGATGAACACACACTAAGCTATACAGTTGGGGAAGATCAATAACTTAACCCCTAATTGCCTTGGTGTGGTTCTACATCTATATCCTCATTAAGATGTCTTATACCAGGCCTAAGAATGCCTAGAATGGAATGAGGATGCAAAGATGCATTCAGGAAGCAGTTTCAGAATTTTCAGAAAAGCAGTTCCCCGCTCGAGCGCAGGTTTCCCCGCTCGAGCGTACATGCAACAAAGGTCCCCGCTCGAGCGTGTGACACAAGCCTCCGCTCGAGCGTACAATACCCCGCTCGAGCGGACTGTAAAGCAGTGAGAGATGCTGGGAGCTCGATTTACCCGCTCGAGCGGAACTTCCCCCGCTCGAGCGGACGACCAAAATCTGGAAATTCCATATTTGAACTCCAAGATCAAAACCAAGTTTCAAAGCATCAAAATCGATCCTCTTGGACTGAATTTCTGGAAAACTCTTGTAAACTCATAATATTACATGATTCCAAGCTCAATTTATAAAATCAAAGCCCAAGGGTAGTTCAATTAAACTCATTTTCAAATCAATTTCATGAACATGATTCCAATTGAACATGCATGTACTACAACAACCCTCAAGCCTCAAATTCATGCTCTAATGAGCCAATTCTTTTCAAAACAAGATGAAATCATGGACTTAAACATAATTATGAGCATGCATGTGACATTTGCCATGAAAACAACTTCAAACTTATCAATACAAGCATGCATGCATGGAATGAGCTTCAACTCAACACTATTGAACCAATTCATGCCTTAGATTACTAAAGACCCATGAATCATGCAAGAATAAACTCAAATGCACAATAAAGAAGGTCAATGATCTACCTTAGGTCTTCAATCACAAGACTAGAAGCTCAATTAGACAATTATCCTTCAATTTCTTCAATTCTCCAAGCAAACTCAAAAAGGAACTCAAATCTCTCACTTCCTCTCTCTCTTGGTCGGTTGCGAGTAAGAAATGGCTGAGCAAAATGTTTTGTTTGGATGAAAAAGGCTCAAGAATGTTTTATATGAAAAGGGCCACTAGGTGGCAAAACGGTAAATAAGGCCAACTCTTTGATTTAGCTTATTTTATCTAATTTAATCATACCAAATCACTTTTCAATTAAATATACCATTAATTCACATAAATTCCAATTATCATAAAACATTGATCCATTTCCAATTCGGCCGCCGATAAGGCCTTCAATTTGCAGTTTAAATTACAAAACATGAACAGGTCGATTAACAATCAACAGGTAGAAAATGCATTTAAACAGTTACAGTCAATCAATCAGTCTCAGTTCTCAGTCAGTCAGTTCAGTATTTCAATCAATTCAGTTATCAATCATAATCAGTCTCAATTTAGCAGTAATCAATGCTTAATCAGTAAACAGTGACGAGGGTTGTTACACTAGAGATCTTCTCCTGGAGGGATTCTACCTCAACGTCACCCTTTTGTGCTTCTAACACTTGGTTCATAAGTGTAGATTGTACAACTACAGAAACTAAGGCTGCAGACTCAACAGACTTGCCCAGATGTAAGTCAAATTCACCAAGGGCACCCAACATCTCCCATTACCGAATAGCAATACAAGCTACACTACTAATGGATTTCCTACTTAGGGCATCGGCCACAACATTGGCCTTCCCCGGATGGTAATGTAACTCAAAGTCATAATCCTCTATAAACTTCATCCACCTTCTCTGCCTCAAATTCAAGTCCTTCTGTGTAAACAGATACTTCAGACTCTTATTATCAGAAAACACCTCAAATCTCTCGCCATACAGATAATGCCTCCAAATCTTCAAGGCAAAAATCACTGCTGCTAACTCTAAGTCGTGAGTAGGGTAGTTCCTCTCGTGTGTTTTCAACTTCCGTAAGCCATAGGCTACTACTTTCCCTTCTTGCATCAATACACAACCCAAACCCTCTCATGAGGTATCACAATACATTGAATAGCCCAAACCCGTCTCTGGAATAATCAAGACTGGAGCGATGGTAAGTCTAACCTTAAGCTCTTGGAACAACTTTTTACAAGTCTCACTCCACAAAAATTTAACCCCTTTCCTCGTCAATCTAGTCAAAGGCGAAGCTAATCTGGAGAAATCCTTCACAAACCGGCAATAATATCCGGCCAACTCCAAGAAACTACGAATCTCAAAAGCATTCTTAGGTTGTGCCCAATCCTGAACTGCCTCAATTTTGGATAAATCTACAGTCACCCCTTTCCCGAATACTACATGGCCTAAGAACTTAACCTCTTTTAGCCAGAACTCACACTTCCTGAACTTAGCATACAACTTATGGGCTCTAAACAACTCAAGCACCACTTGCAAGTGTTCCTCGTGCTCCTCCTCAGAGGGTGAGTAAATCAAGATGTCGTCCACGAAAATGACCACAAAACGATCTAAGAACTCTCGAAGATTCGGTTCATGAAGTCCATAAACGTAGCTGGGGCATTAGTTAGCCCGAAAGGCATCACAAGAAACTCATAGTGGCCATACCGTGTACGGAATGTCGTCTTCGGGATATCCTCCTCCCTTACCCTCAACTGATGATTGCCCGATCTTAGGTCTATCTTGGAGAAACAACGAGACCCTTCAACTGATCAAACAGGTCATCTATATGTGGCATTGGATACTTGTTCTTAACCGTAACCCGGTTCAACTTTCGATAGTCAATACAAAGTCGCAAGGCTCCATCTTTCTTTTTAGCAAAGAGGGTTGGTGCTCCTCAAGGTGAAGTACTAGGGTGAATAAAGCCCTTATCTAGTAGCTCCTCGAGTTGAACCTTCAACTCGCTCAACTCAGCTGGCGTAAAACGGTACGGTGCTATAGAATTCGGTGTCGTGCCAGGCACTAAATCAATAGAGAACTCGATCTCTCGATGGGGTGGTAAATTAATAAGATCCTCGGGAAAGACATCCAAGTACTCACAAAGCACTCTTGGTAACTCAACTTGAACTTCATCACACTCACTACTCAAAAAGTTAGCAAGAAGACAACTAAGTTCACTCCGTCCACGCGAACCATACACTGGTGATAAGACTCTATACACCCAGTCCCCCAAGAAATAAAAGCAATCACTGCTCAAGGTATATACAGTAACCCTCTAACGGTAGTAATCTATAACAGCCCGGTATGACGATAACCAATCCATACCCAAAATAACATCAAAGCTAGTCCTATCAAGCAAAACAAATGCAAAGGGTAATCGACAGCCTGCAACCTCGATGTCACAACCCTAACACCCCTGTCTCAGAATAACCTCGCTACCAATAGGTGACTCTACACAAATAAAGGATGCTAGCTGTGCCAACTCCAACCCCAAAATAGATGCAAATGCAGACGAAATAAATGAATGGGATGCACCCGTATCAATCAACACATTAGCAACCGAGTTACAAAACAAAAAAATACCTCTCACAACAGATGGAGCCGGTACAAGATCTGGCGCGGTAACAGCATACACGCGCCCCGTAGGTCTCTGATCTACCTACTCACCCCTCGAAGCATAAGATTGATGCACTGATTGAGCCGAAGAGGCTCCCTGATTGGCCCTCGAGGCCTATACTGATTGCGCTGGCTGGTGACTCTGTGTTTGCCTCGAACCAGAAGCACCAGGTGTGCCACCCAACTGTTGGCAAAACCTTTTCAAATGCCCCGCCTGCCCACACTGATAACAAGTGAGCGGCTGATCTCTGTCCTGACTCTGGCCCTAAGAACGAGCTGGAGATGAAGCTGCTCGTTGCCCTCCTCCCCTCTGTAGGCAAGCTAAAGACTTACCGCCCAACTGACCACATTTGAAACAAGTGATGTCTCCCTGACCACCTCTCCCAGAACCTGAACTCTACACTGGAAAGGTAGACCTCGAATGCGCTCCTTGGGACTGCTGAGGGTTAGAACCCCTCTGCCTCTTACTGTCCCCCTGTCCATCCTAACTCCTCCTGGAACCCTTCATCCTCTCCTCCTCCGCATGCATGATAGTCTCAAGATGGGCTGCAACCTCTACAAGGTGCCCATAATCCCTAATCATGGATCCGGCCACTCTAAACATGAGTCCGATCCGCAACCTCTTCTCAAACTCCAAACGTCGGCGCTTCTCGGTCGCCACTAACTCTAGTGCAAACCTCGACAAACTAGTGAAGGTGGCCTCAAACTCAGCCACTGGTGTATGCAACTGCACCAACTTGGAGAATTGGTCCCTCAACTTCTCCCTTACTGTAGCATGTAAGTACTTGTCCTGGAAAAGCATCAACGAAGGCTTCTCAAGTCCCACCAATGCGCCCCCGCGCATATTTCCACCACTGACCCGCGTCTCCCTTCAGCTGTAAGGACGCCAAGGTCACTCTCAAACCTCTGTCTTCAATGCCGAGCATCTCAAACATCTTCGTCATCTGCTCTAGCCATTCATCAGCCTTCAGTGGCTCCTTGGGATCACCCAAAAGCTCGTCCGAATTTGACCAGAAGAACTCCCTCTTCAAAAAGGACGGCCCAGCTTCAGCTACTTGAGCCTAGACTTGATTTTCAGCTCTGAGAATGTCCATGGATTCCCTCAATGCTCTGGCCATTTCACGGGCTAAGGCACCCATGGCCTGTTGACCTACTAGCTTGGCCACATTGGCCTGACCAACTGGCTTGGCCACATTGGCCTGACCAACTCCTTCCTCTTACGTCGAAATCTCATCCGATATAGGCATCTCATGCCTCCTAGTCATACCACGCCTTCCACCACGACCTCATCTTGACATCCTAATGAAGATAACAAGAAGATTAGCACATTTACAAATGTGCCGAAGCTAATTCACTCGCGTCCTAATATGATGGACAACTGTAATTCACTCCACATAAGCATATATACCCACATAAACACATAAGAATTTCATTTCTAGATAATGACCGTCTCGTGGTGTTGCTAGAGTTCTAGTTTGAAACGGCAGTGATCAAGTGTTTTTCCAACAGGACTCCCAAAAATCCATGGACCCGATCAACATCCTAGAAATTAAATTCTATACCCATATAATCGCATAAACATGTTATCATATAAGAACATAACGTCCATACTTAAATCTCTAACAAGCGAGACAAACCCATTGTGGTACTAACCACTTCCCACGTCCCACGTACCCAAAATATTCAAACCCGGTACACTCTGATACCAAGTTGTAACACCCCCAAAATATGACACCAATAAACCACTCATAAGATCTATGGGCAAAATGGAAATGTTATACTTTCATTTATGAGAGTTTATGTTACAAAAGATATTACATGCATTACACTTTCATAACTGTTCATTCTAAAACTACAGTATGTAACACTAGTTAATAGCAACAAAAATAAATGCCCTACGGGCTTACATCTTTCCAAGATATCACTTGGTTACAACAAAAGAGTCCTAAGCTCTATACATATAATGCCCTCCGCTTGAATGAACATTTAAGCATAAATGTAACAAAAATAGAGCCTTCAGTCCCTAGTCCTCCCAAGCTATGCCCTTGGAGGTGGCATATCACCAGTACCTAAAAATGGTTTCCCAAGTAGGGTGAGCCAAAGCCCAGCAGAGATAAACTAACACAATATATGAAGTTTAACTAAGATATCAATGTCAAATAGAAGTCCAATACTCAAGGCCAACTTACATTCTCCCCATTACCATTCAATATTGATAATCACATCTTAATCCATTTCCATTCATTCATTTCAAATCAATGCATAAGTGTAGTTCCTTATCATTTAAACAATCCCAAATAAGACTACAAGTCATTCATTCACAATTCAATGACATTTATTATTCAAACACTTCAAACTTCTTGCCATTTTACAGATTCTCATCTGAGGGAATCGGCACCCAATTATATACACTAGAAAAGCTTCGGACCCCCACTGGGGGTCGACCCCCAGTGAGGTGGCATGCTATGATTGGATAAAAAAAAAACTGTTTTATTTATTTTTTTTTTTAAAGTTTCGGCCAGTGGGAGCGCGCCACCTCACTGGGGTGCGATCCTCACTGGGGGTCTGCAGCAGGTCTCTTATATACACATATAAGGTTTTGGGACTTTCACCATGGACACTCCGACCAACTTAATTTAAAATGGAGTCCATCCCCTATATCCTCCCAAACAATGGAGTACATCCTCTATCTCCTACCAAACAATGATACATATACAATGTATTTAAAAGCATTGTCATATACAATGACTATCCAAATCACATATTCAATGGTTTAATCAAACAGTCATATTCAATAATATAATTCAAATGACCATTTTCAATTCACATAGTCCTCATACAGTTTCTACAACAATCATAACTATCCTTCACCGATAGTCCAAAATAGATATTTCTAAACAGATGTACGATTATCAAACAGATAATTTATCAAAATTTTCATAGATGAGTGATTTATCAAATCCAACTACACCATTCATTTACACATCCTCTCAATTTCATATTTTCCATATCAATTTCATTATTTAACACAAATTAGGGAAATTTTCCCCCATTTTTCAAATATCAATTCCAAGTCCAAATTTCATCATTTTACCCCATATAACCTTATCTTCAACACCCCATATATATATACACATATATATATTCGTGGAACCCAATATAAAATTCCTCTTTTAAATCTTGGACCCAAACCCTAACTTTACCCAAATCATTCCAAATCCCACCATTTACACAAAATGACAAATACCTAGATTAAAACCCATAACAAGGTGCAGAATATCCCTACCTCAAGTGTAGAAGCTCAAAGGAGATGAAGAAAAAACTTAAAAGTGCTCAAACTCGATTTTGCTCGGATCAAAAGGAAGCCCACAAGATGCTCTAACCCTTTATCAAACGGAGTAGGGTGGAGAGACCCTTAGATCATGGAGTATTTGTACAGAGAGAAAGTGTTATAAAGAGAGAGTGTGTCGAATTAGGGTTTTGGGAAAAAAAGATGTAAAATTTCTGTGTAAGAATGAACTGCTGCGAACTGATATACGCGACCTTCACTCGAGCGAAGAAGTTGTCGCTCGAGCGACCAGACACAACAAGTGCTCAAGTGCAAGAAGCGTCACTCGAGCGCAAAATGCAAAGCCTCAGATGTTTTACAGATGCACATGCTCGCTCGAGCACAAGAAGCCTCGCTCGAGCGAAGACCTCAACCTTCCCAGAAATTCTACGTCTGGGAAAGAAACCTGAGAACTCTTAATTCTCGCTTGAGCGCAAGAAACCTTGCTTGAGCGAAGAAGCAAATTTCAAAAGGCTCGCTCTGGCGCAAGAAGTCTCATTCGAGCGAAGAAGCCAAAATCTGGGTAACACCAATCTAGACCAACTAACAACCAACCTGTCCAAATACGCCTAACATATTCCAAAGTTCAAATTCAAAGAGTTAAAGGAGGAAAACAAGACATGGACACAACATACAACCACGGAACCCGAGTTCGGAATATAACAAAGGTCAGGTCAAAACCAGAATCGCTATAATAACGAAGTAGATAGAAGGGCTTGAAGTGGTGGCTGGTGGTGGTGGTTTGCTAGTAGGAAAGGGTGGATCTGTATCTTTCTTTTGAAATTTGGGGCCAAAATGTAATTTTTTTTAACCTTTTCTCTTTCAAATGTGATGGTAGGGGAAAAATTGATAGTAACTTAAATAGTATAGGGGTACGCGTGAAAATAAGAGTAGTCTAGGGGGGGTCATTGAAAATTGTGTAAAAGTATAGGGGTATAAATGAAATTTGCTCTTCAATTTGATTGGAAAACATATAATTTTGTAATACAAATAATTTAAGTCATACAAACAAACACTTATTAAATTAGGTATGGAGTTTAGTTTATGGGGCACCTTTTTATAAATTCCTTTTCACCTACTTATGTTCCATTTAGTCCACACTAGTTTCTTATATTCCAATAAGTTCTATGGGTCACATAGTTACCAAAATACTCCTACTAATATTCACATTTACAGTATGAATGTTTCGTGAGGTGAATGTTCTCACCATCAATGTGAATGTTCACATTATCAGTGTGAATGTTCACACCATCAGTATAAATGTTAACATGTCAATGTGAACATTTACACGACAATGTGAATATTCACATTGTAAAATATAAATGTTCACATCACCAAATTGCTAACCATTCAAAAAATATTTCTAAGGGTAGAAATGAACATAAAATACTTTAAATATGAGAATTAGGATTTAATAGATCAAATGTTCAAATAATAGAATTTATTGGAATACAAGAATATCTTATGAATTAATTGGGATACAAAAACTTAAAAACAGATTTTCTAATAAATCTCCCTAAATAAAATAATAAGAAAAATAAGTGTTTTGTCATATACCATTTAAATTGTTAATATTATGAAATAACTTGTTTTTCATTAAATTAGGTTTCAACAATTATTGATTTGTATAATTGTTTTTAATTGAATCACATGAACAAAACTTAAAAACTTTAGGGATTAAATAAAAATTGATAATTTAAAGGTGAAATATTTTAAAAAAAAAATAGGAATAATTTAAGACATGAAGTGCAATTAATCTATATATATATATATGGCTTATTCAAATTTATGACTATTCATATCTTTGTATTACAATAGCAGAGTTGCACACACAGAGACAATGAAAATTACAAAATCAGAACCATGTTAAGTTACATGGATGGACTCAAAAAATGTGAAATTTATCATTGCCCAAAGCAACAAAGAGAGAGCCGATATCATCGAAGCAATTGAAATGCATTGACAGAGCTTGGCGAGGATTAATGGCTTGTTATGGATTAACAATGCATTCAATGGGCTAGAGAAGGCAAACACAACAAACACTAAGAATGCATGGAATGTAGAAGGACATCCCTTGAATATGAGCGCCGGTATTGGGTTCCCGTCTATGTATTCACAGGGAAGGATGATGAAAACTGTGACAATTGTAAAGGAAGCTATGAGAATTGATTCCAAGACTCTGGTTCGGAGTGGCTGCACTATGCTCAGCTCTAAACCATTTTGTAGAGTTGTAGCAACAACTTTTGACATGTTGTCTTCAAAAGTTCATAGTTTGTGTACTCGTTATTTCTGTATGCCCAAGGCCCTATTTATAAAGGAATTTAATAAGTAGACTTATTATTCAATAGATCTTATCAAAATTAATGGTATTTTTGATTAAATACTATTAAAAAAAAGTCGCTAATTGTTAATTGTCAGCGATAATTTAAAAATTGTGACAAAAAATGTCACTAATTATAAGTTTTAATAACAATTTAAAAAAATTATCACAAAAAATGTCACTAATTTTCAACATTCAATGACAGTTTAAAAAATTCATCACAGAAAAATGTCATTAATTGTAAGTTTTAGCGACAATTTATAAAAATCGTGAAAAAAAAGTCACTAATTATCAATTTTTAACGACATGTGCAAAAAATGTTCACAAAAAATTATTTTTGGAGACAATTTTACAAGAACTTATTTTCAATAGGCATTGATAGTAATTAAGTCCAATTATTAAGACGTATAGATAGTTTACCTCTATTTTTATATCATATACAATTTGGGACCACTTTCCTTCTTCTTCTTCTTTTTTTTTTATTTTTTTGCTTTAAATTTAAAAAAAAAAGAAATGTAAAGTAAAAGTATAGGCTCCACCGTTTAAATTATTTAATTTTTATTATATTTTACTTATCATCTCAATCTCATATTCCAACAATTACTTTTGATACTGTATTTTTAAAAAATTGAGTTTTTCTCAAGTTTAAATTTGAATTTCATCGTTATGTTTAGACTCATGAAACTTGTCACGATTCTATTTCAATAATATATGAACTGTTTATTTTGTAGAGCTCATCACAAAAAAAATTAAGTCGATACGGTAATAAAAATCTTTTCACTTTATAGCATTTATCTTTAAAAAATAAATAACAAATGTATTTTTGAATATAGATTATTCATTTTTTTTAGACAAATGCAATAAAATGAAAATATTAAGGCCACGTTTGTTTGGCTCTTTGGGAGGGGGATTGGATTAGCAATCCGTGGGACCCACCAAACCCTTGTTTGTTTACACTACAATGTGATAGGATTAGCAGTGAAGGGGGCTTAGTAATCCCCCCTGTAGGGGGATTAGCTTGGGTGAATTTTAGGTGGGATTAGGAAAATAGTGAGGGGATTGAGTCTATTTTATATAAAAAAATTGTTTTTTAATTTCATTTTTTTTTACCAAGTGCACTTATTTACTTTAATATTTGTTTTAATTTTTTTTAATATAGAAATAATTTATTTATTTATTTTATATAAAAATAATTTAACAATCCCATCACTAATTATCTCCCACACTATCATCAAAACAAACACACTTTTACTTAATCCTCTCACTAACAATCCACACATTAACAATCCCCTCACTAACAATCCCTTCACTAACAATCCCATCCAACCTAATCCGCCAAACAAACGTGTAAGAGTCTTAGATTAATCAAATTTATTTATTATTTTTTTTTTTATAAATGAAAAACACACATGACTTTACAAAATAAATAATTTAAATTATCAAAATAAAATTTATAATGGGCTTCACGAAGCAAGCCTAACAATTAAATTCAGTTTAAAATTTGAAATAAATTCAACCTTAACAAAATTTCAAAATCGGTGAACTTGTTTATGTCATTGGCCCTGTTTGGTAGAGCGGTGGAAAAGTGCTTATAGCGTATGCCTAAACAACTTATAACTTATAACTATGAATATAAGCGGATTTCTAACTTATAAATTAAGCATCTCTTACCCCACTCAAAGAATAAGCTGATTTTTAACTTCTAAAAAACTATAAGATATAAGGTATAAGTTAAGCCAAATACATCAAAATAATTTAAATTAAACTGAAAGTTGAAATAAACAGATTTTAAGCTCACCAAACAGGCTAATGTGCCGAACGAATTATTTACATTAGAGACAATTTGCCCATTTTGTTTTTTCCTCTTTTGCTTTGCGCCGAACGTGCTGCTTATTTTGTTGACAATTAGGTCCACTTTTTATTTTTTAATTTTTATTGATAAAAGTGAAATGATTAGTTTAACAAAGAAAAATAAAAGTACAGGCGCCACCGTTTAAACTATTCAAATTTTATTATATTTTATTTATCATCTGATTTCATTTTTCAACGATTACTTTTGTCTTTAAAATTTCATAATAGGTGAAATAGTTTATTTCTATGTACAGGACGAATTATTTATATTGGACACAATTTTAACCATTTTTTAATTGATAGAAATAAAAAAAGTTGAATTAATAAAGAAAATAAGGGCATAGGACTCCATCGCCTAAACTACTAAATTTTAATTATATTTTATTTATTATTTTATGTGTATTATATAGTAAAGATAGACAATAGAATATGTTAAACCAATATAGTGTCGTTGTGTTAAACATGCAATAAGCAAAGATTATCCTACTATAATTATGATAAATTTATTAAGGCGGCACTTTTTTACTACAACCTACAACTTTTAAGTCAGTAATAAAAATTGGTTGAAAGGAAAAATAAAATTTCTATTAATTTTCATTGAATGTTATTAATTAAATTAAATTGACATAATATAAAAAATAAATAAAATAATTAATATAATTAAAATTATAAGAATCAAATTGACACAAAAGCCTATGATGTAGATTGTACTTACATGTGATGCGACGTGTTGTGCCAACTTAATTGAAATAAAGTCAATTTTTGCTATGATACTTCTTCCACATTTTTTTTTCCCCCTTTATAAATGTATGTTGCTTTGTTTTTCTTCTAGATTTATCAATAAAAATGGGTCTTTTTTTGGCCGATCATAATATATATTGTGGGGACATACTTTTTTTGAGTGACAACACATGGCCGAGGTGTCACCGAAGTGCCGGCCGAGATGCCACGTGTCCTGGCCATGACGTCGAGGTGATCTTAGCTAGGCCGAAGCTATCTGCGAGAATACTGGAATCCGGAACAAGCAGATAAGGGACAAGAGTCCTGGATTGAGAGAAGACTTTAGTTTGGATTAAGATGAGACTATTAGAGAGTTTATTCTAATCCTACTGGGAGTCCAAGATTAGCAGTTAGCCAAAGTCCATTGAAGCTAGGCTTTTATTGGGATTACGTTTGTGTTGGCTATAAAAGGGAGGCACCCTTATGGGTCTAAGGTACGCTTTTTATATTCTGAATAGTGAGTTAAGCACTTTTGCTATCTTTGGGAGATAACTGACTTGATCGTCGGAGTGTCCCCGAGTAGACGAACCACCGCCGGAATCTCATCTTTCTGTTACAGGTCATTCAGGCGCCATCTATTCTGCCAGTGCTCTCCAGTTGAATACTAGTTTGGCAGTGTGGTCAGAAATCGACTCACATAATTTGGCGCCGTCTGTGGGAAGAAAGGAGAATAGATGGCCAACGATGGACAGAAAGAGAAGGTTGGGAACAACTCTCCTACTGAGAGTGGGAAACCTATTGATCTAGACGTTGAAGAAGACAACTGCAACAAGGAGACTCATGATAAGAATCACGGAGAAAAGGATGTCGGCCAGGAGGGCGACACATCAAGGAAGTCAGACCGAAGCAGATATTATAACGATGACGACCTTCAGGTGTGGAAAGAAAGATGCCTGTAGAGGGACAATGAGATGAAGGGAATGGCAAACAAATTAGCGGACCTACAGACGATCGTCAACTTCATGATATTGAACAATGTCATGCAGCCACTATTCCCGTTGTAGGACACGCCGATTCCAGCGGCTAAGGAAGATGCCTGGAAAGATGGGCAGAAAACAGTCCCTACAGTCCCCCAGTACACCAGGACCGAGAAGAACTCTCGTCAGCCTTCGAAAGAGGTCGGGCGAAGAAAGTCAAGAAGGGGAGATTCACGAAGGACACATCATACCAAGGAAGCTGACCCCAAAGAACATCGGCACGTTCAAGTGCTGTGCTTCGACGCAACTAATGAAGAAAGGTCCAAAAGGACTCATAATGACACTAGGAGTAGCGCACCAAAAAAGCTAAAATCCGTCAATAACTGAGCTCCTAGACAGACCAAGGAGGATCTGAGGGATTACTTCGAAAGGAAGCAACAGGATGCCGAGGTAACTTCCCCGGTCAAACCAAAAACACCATTCTTGGTAGAATTGGACAAATTCGAAGCCCCGAAGAGGTTCAACATGCCGATATTCCAGATATACGATGGAAAGTCGGACCCCAACTTTCACGTTGGTTTGTACCTGAATTCGATGGCATTGTATACTGGGAATGAGTCATTTTTTTGCAAGGTGTTCCCTTTATCCTTCAGGGAAATTGCATCGGATTGGTTTCACAAGTTGCCGAAAGGAACTGTTAAAACTTGGGAAGGCCTGGCCGAGATGTTTGTGGCCAGGTTCGTGGCAAACAAGCTGCAGCCATTGAGGGTGGACGCCCTGATGGCCCTGAGAATTAGCGAGGACGAAAGCCTTAGGGCCTATGCCAAAAGGTATTATGAGGTATTCAACCGAATACCAGGATGCAACCAAGAGGTGGCGGTCGTGTCGTTTAAGAACGACTTGAAAAATGACTGTCTGCTTCGAAAATCGCTGGCAAAGACATTGCCAAAAAGCATGGAGGAGCTTATGGCCAGGATAGAAAAGTATGCCAAGGCCGACAAGGATACGCCGGGAACAAAGGCGCCGAAACCAAAGAAGAAAAACGGCTCACCGAAGCGAGGCCGAGGTGATAGTGGTTACAACAAACCAGAGATAGGATTAAGGGCTGCTCAGGCAGTCACGATCGTATTCCGAATCCCTGTCTACAGAGTCTTGGAGAAAATCTGAAATTAACCCTATTATAGAGCACCAATAAGGGTACCAGGTGAATTTATGGGAAGAAACCCTGGCAAGCATTGTGCTTACCATAATGAGGCTGGATATCTGACTCAGGGATGTAGTGCCCGGAAGACACATTTAGAAGACCTTATAAGACAGGGCCATTTAAGGACCTGGTGGACGAGGCCAGGACGAGGGAAGAGCAGGCAAGACTGCCCCAGGCACTGACAGCAACACCCCCACCAGCACCACAACCGCAGGCTGGCTGACCTCGAGTGATCAATGTGATTCACTCGAAGGTGAATGGGAATGAGATCAGGGGGGAAACCCAGAAGGTAAAACACCTGCAACAGGTGTATCAGGTCGGGAAGAAGAGACCTAGGGCAAACAAGAACCAGGGACCAGTGGTGTCCTTTACTGAGGAAGACCTGGAGATAGTGCAGCATCCACACAACGATGCCTTGGTAATATCCCTCTAGATTGGAGAGTGCCAAGTGTAAACCGGCCAGAACTCCACTCCGCATGCGAGGGCACAAACTGTAGTTCTAGCTACTACAGTTCGGACTCCTGTCATGGGTCCGAATCTAATCTCACAAAGTGCAATGTAAAACTAATAAATCACCAAAGAGTCCAAATCCGGCAAATCATTTTGGAAAATCGATTTTAATCAAAAAGCGCCAGACATGGACTGCTTTGCCAGATTTCAGAGTCGCCACATAAATATTTTGTTTTTGGAAAATTTAGGAAACCCTGACTTGTGCCTAAGGTCATGTGTCCGTCATCACCAAAGTTGCCTCGGCTCGGGAACTTGGGTACGAGAGGGGAAGGTCCTGAAATGAGCACCCCCGCTCACCTGATCAAAGATCGGCCTCTACTAACATGATATGTTGTTTTTGAAAACACATGTGTTCTTATTCTGATTATTAATCTAGAATTACTATGTGATGCGTACAGCATACAAGTATAGACTAAATCGCTCAAGTTGGAACAAAACATCTCATGTTTGTTTGTTTGAAAATGGTTTGAAGGTGCTACTCGCAAGTAGGCTAAGACGCGGATTTTGCCACCCTCAAGTGGGCTTAGAAAACATGATTTGGCACTCTTAAGTGGGCTTAAAACACATATTTTAATGAATCGTTCCAATTCAAGCAATGAAGCCTTCATCCACAGGCATTGATGCAGTTTAAACACTTAAGCAGTTAGCCTTATGGCAAGCATGCTATCATGGCATCACTCACACTCATGCAATGATGCTAAAGCATAAACACTCACAGTGTACTCTGAGCCAAAACAAAAGCTATGTTAGAAATCAATGCATGACCCTAGCTATGTTAAGAATGCCTAATGCAACACATGCCAAATGCAACTAAGATAGGCTCGACTATTCTAAGATGTCATGTGAATGCAACTTGATAACATATATTCAAATTGCTATCGAAATACAATGCAGTTTGTATGATGCGCCAAGCCCGATACATGCAAGACAGATGAATGATGCACGCATGCAAAGCATAAGGATGCTAATTGAAAAATGACTCTAAACTAACCATCGAAAGCGGTTAAGTGAAAGGGAGAAAGAAATGGGGTTGGAAGACATGCACAGAGATATGCATGCTTATTACAACAGTGTGCCCTCTCGACAGAGGGTCCGAATAATAAACTAACTAGCTAATCTAAGCTAATTAAACTAATTATTACAAAATGAAGCTAATTAACTAACAAGTTAACTAATTAGAAACACAAATGAATAGCTAAGTGCATTAACTACTTAAGTGCAAAACCAAAGCATTCGCTAGCTAAGCAAAGCAATAAAACAGGAGCCTCGAGGTGAGAAGTGCATGCATGCTCGATCGTCTCGTTTGGAAATCCATCACTATGCCCCAACTTGCCTCTGTTTGCATTTGATTTCAGATCACTGCACAAACCTCCAGATAGCTTCTACTCCAACATGGGAACCTCCAGGGAGGCTGCTGACCACTTAATGGTGTTGTAGACCACCTGTAGACCACTTACACATGCTGCAGACCAGAAAAAGTGGTCGGCCAGCTACTTTTTCTGGTCTGCCGACCAGAAATTCTGCCCAACTCCATTTTTGCTGCAACAGAGAACAAGAAGGGGCATAGCAGTGTATTTGCAAGGTATGTGTGCACAACCACTCTCCCTATCATTTCTTAAGCTCAAGGGAGTGCGGTTCTCAACTCTCGGGCCACCAACCAAGCATCGCGATGCACGATGGCAAAGAAGCCAAGTTTGCACAATTCAATGTCAATGAATACACAAATAACAAATAAGAGCCTTAACCTCTATCATGCTTGATCAAGAGGGTCGGCGACCGAGAAATGAGGCACGTTTCATCATTTCAAGTACGAAACGTCCCTCATTTCTCATGTTTGGATTAACCCTATCCAAACACAATGCAACACAACATAAGCATGATCAACATGCTATTCTACCAATGCGAGAATGGCATACGCAATATTCTATCATGCAAACAGTGCATGCATGGCAAGTTTAGAAGCTTAAGGCATCAAAGCTAGGAAAGAGCATCTCACAAGAGGCATGCAAAACAATGCTCAATGGATTTAAACTGAATATGGACAGACCTAAATCACGCCAAAACAGTGGCCAGAATGCTATGAAATGATGGCATGAAAGGCAAGATGGTGATGCTCATGCAATGGCCTATCAACTAAGCATAAGAGCGGAACTCTCAAACATGATTAAGAAGTGACAAACATGGAAGTGTGACAACATTATATGCACTGAAATCATGTACGAAACGATGTCAAATCACTCAAACAACACAAGTATAGCATGCAAGAGGGCCTAAGGCACAAGGGTACCAAAAGGGACTACACAAGAGGCATGCAATACATGGCACAAATGATTGAACCAACCATAGATAGAGCTCAATTAGGTCAAAACAAAGACCAAAACATGCTGAGATGGGAGCTCAAAAGTCTAGGCATGCATGCATACATAATGGCTCACAAACAAGGCAATAATGCATAATCCTTAAAGGCACTCAGAGTGAAAGAAGTGAGAACATGGCAATGCTATATGCTCTGAAATAACATGTTAAATGATGCCAAATCATGCCCATGTCACAAATGAAGCATGCTAGAGGCATGAACACACAAGGCTAGCTAAGCCCATTGTACTATAGCTATGCAATACATGAACCATATGGCCAAGACAACCCAAAACAGTCCTAGAGCATGTCACAATGATGCTAAAACATGTATGGAGTAGAGCTAACACATGCTAGCATGAAGGGCATGAAGCATGGAGTATGCAAGGCCAATAAGGAGGATTACACTACACCTACCAAAACCAAGCATGAGATGACTTCACCAACAAAAATCAGGGTTGTATCATGGCAAAACAACACCAAAAACACACTGGTATGGCAGCCTAAAAACTTAGGCAAGATGGCATACATATTGGCTCATATTTAAGGCATAAAGCACCAATCCTCCAAAGCATTGAAAGAGTGAAAGATGTGAGGACATGGTAATGGAACATGCTCTGAAATCACATAACAAATGATGCCAAATCATGAAAATAGCCCAAGCAATGCATGCTAGTGACTTGGGAATTCAAAGCTAGTGAACTAGAATGCACTATGGCTATACAAAGCAAGGCATGCATGACCAAAACAACATAAAACAGAGCTTAAGCATGATAAATCATGAGTAAAAGCTTGCTGGAGTTGAGCCAAAATCATGCCAAAATGATGGTCCAAAGTATGATGCATATTAGGCTAGTTTGTGGAATTGCACTACAAGTGCAAGGAGCATGCAAGAGGCTATCAAACCAACCCTAGATAGAGCTACAACATGCTGAAATAATGCCTAAGACATGCTAAGATGGAGCCAAAACAAGCTTAACAAACATGCTACTTTGATGAGCCATCAACACAAGCGAACAAGAGACAAGGAGAGGGGATGACCCTCTCCTATTTGGGGCCTCGAAACACACTTTCTACCACTGAAAATCCATTGGATTTTAGTGGCTAAAAGGCCAAACAAAGGCTAAAACAAAAGCCTCAAGGGATGGCTCAAAAGCCTAGCAAATAAGGCATGCAAGGGAGTAGACCACCCCCAACACCAAAGAAGCCTCAAACAAACATCTTAAGCACTTAAAATCAGAACTTTTTATAGTTGAAAGTTAGGCCTAAAACATCGTGCAAATAGGGCCAAAGACTTAATAAAAAACAAAGCTTTAAGGGACTAGTGACTCATCACTCCCTTGAAGAACAAGGACAAGCAGCCACTCCACAACTTTTTTTGGGACCAAAGCAATCCAAAAACACCAAACAGCTTCAAGGTGCCTCATCTCTAAAGCCAAAGGTGTTTCACTACTAGGTGTTTGTGTGCAAAAGTGTGAAGAAATGGCACTTTTGAGCACAAATATGGAGCAAATAGAGCATATATAGAGATACATATATATGTTAGCCCTCAACCAATTTTTTCTGAACCAGAGACAAGAGGGAGGAGGCTCCCTCTTATAGAAATCCATGCCTTAAGCTTGTTAGACAAGCTAAAGGCTTCAAGCAAGATGCCTTCTATGCCCAATAGCAGGCACAGCTGGCATGGAAAATATTTGCAGAAAATGTAGGAAAGCTGCCGACCAATTGAAGTGGTCGGCTGACCACTTGCCCTAGTTGACTGACCACAAAAAGTGGTCTGTAGGGACAAAAAGTGGTTGGCAAGAGGGGAAAGGTGGTCTGCACAAAGAGAGGAAGGTGGTGGCATGGCTGCTGACCACTTTAGGTGGTCTACAGACCATCCACCCTAGCTGGCTGACTAGAAAAGTGGCTGGCAGGGAAGAAAAGTGGCTGGCAAGTGGCTGGAAAGGCCAAAAAGTGGCTAGCAAGTGTCCAAATTGAAGCCCCAGAAGTAAGCTTTCCAATGGTGGCAGCCTTGCATCAACATTCCAACTGTGCAAAAAGTTATGCCTATTTTGGTGAAGTCGCTAAGTTAGTTTTCGATCCTACCACCCCGGATTTTATGCCGAACTTCTTCTCAACTAGTTTTCTTCAACTCCAAATCCCTAAACAAGGTGTGTTGAAAGATTTTTCAAAGATTTCATCTCTCTTTCACTCATTTCCACTTTGTCCTCGCTCGATTTACCGAAAAGCGCGACATTTAACAAAATGTGAGCGTCGGAATATTGCAGAAGAATTTTCAAAAATATTTTGAAAGAGAGGGTTTCAAGGTCTCAAAATCTTTTGATCAAGATAATTTTGGTCCAAAAAAGGGGTATGAAGTTTGGATTTGACTCTCTCCTTGCCGAAGAAATCGACCCTTTTCACTGCATGTCTTCATTACCGAGTAAACCATCAGTAGTACCCAAGTCTTAAGGGCGGTCAAAAATGGGGTGTCTACACCAAGTGAAGTGCATCTTAGTTGACCAAGGTAGCTCTTGTGACATCATGTATACCAGGTGTTACAAGGAGCTTGGCCTTCACCAAGACGACTTGGAGCAGTCCCAATGGCCCAATGGTTGGGTTCAATGGAACGCCAACGTGGCCCTGTAGACACCCCATTTTTGACCGACCTTAAGACTCAGACGTCATCGATTGAGCGCTCGGTGATTGCACATGTTGTGCTCGTTCTGAGGTTTCGGAGTCTCGGCTAAGAGCCTTGCCTCCGGAGTTCGGGACTCTCTTGTGCTTTGCTTCGATTTGTGAACCAGGTTCTGTTTTCTCTTCCTGAAGGGAGGGAGAGGTCTCGTAGACCATCTCTCAGTGGCCGTAGGCTACGTTTCGTGGTCGTAGGCCACTTTTCCCATTTGGAGACCAATTTTCGATTTTCGGAGCCGTCGGCTGTGCGCCTCGGTTCGGGACCGCTTAACTTTCTCCGTTTGCTTCGGTTTTTGGCACACACCTTGTTTCCTCTCTCTAGAGGGACACTGTGGCCCGAGAGACCACCTTCGTGGTCGCGTGCCACTTTCGATGCTTAACAGTCAGTTTTCGGGGCACCCGGCAGAGCGTTTTGGCTCCCGAACCCTCATTTTGCATCCGTCTTGGTTCATTTTTGGTGTGGACCCTATTTTCATTGTTTGGAAGACGGTACAAGGGTGGGGGACCACCTTTTCACTTGGAGACCACCTCTTCTCGCGCTGGCCGATTTTCTTGTCAAGAAGCTGGTGGCCTTGGTTTTTGAGCCACATTTACTGGTCTCCCATACCACTACTTGCTTGCATTGAGTGTGGAGACCCTCCCTAGGGGGTGCCGACCACCTAAATAAGGTTGACCCTTTTGACCCTGGTCGGCCGACCACCTGAACTGGTCGGCCAGCTTTCTCCTTTTTTGTCTCACTGAGTTGCTTCCAGCTGTGCCAGTTGGGAGGCATTTGCTCCATCCTCCATACACGTGTATGGAGGATTGACCCTCTTGTTTTGGCTTCTTAAAGAAGCTTGGCCCTTTGCTCTAAGCTTCCAAGAGAAGCTTGAACCTTTTTTGGCTTCTTGAGGAAGCTTGACCCTTGTGCTCTAGCTTCCTCAAGAAGCTTGCCCCTTTTTGCTTTAGCTTCCTCAAGAAGCTTGGACCTTTGCTCCAAGCTTCTACGAGAAGCTTGGACCTTTGTTCTTCTATAAGAAAAACCCTCTCCCTCATTAGCAAAGGTTCAGATTTTTGGCCAAGGCATACATACACCTATCTCTATACACCTCTCCATTTTGGTCCCAAAAGTGCTAGGTTCTTGGCTGCATTGCACTACACCTCACAACCACACTTCTCCATCATCCATCTAAGCACCGTGGAGCTTATTTTCAGAGGTTGAGGAGCCACTTTCTTGGTCCAGAAGCTGCTGTCTTTCTTGGCTACAATGGTAACTCTCTTATTGCCCTTTTGGTCCCTATTTTGCTACATATCTTAGCTATATTTGCAAGCATTTTTGGGTTTTGTCATAAACTGAAAAAAGTCTTATTTTGAGTTCCTCTTGAGTTTTGTTTAAGGTCATTTTTATGTTGGGGTCATCTACCCCCTTGCATGCTTGTTTTCATCTTGTTTTGAGCCATGCATTAAGGCCTTTGTATTGTGCTTTGTTTGGACTTTTAGCCACTGAAATCCAGTGGATTTTCAGTGGCTTGCATGCTATTTTTGAGCCCCAAAATCAGAGAGGGGTGACCCTCTCACCCCTTGTCTTGTTTACTAGCATTGTTGGCTTTACAAAGGAGCCCGTATTTTCATACTTCTTGAGCATGTTTCAGGCCAGGAGGCCTTTTTTTCCATTTTGGATGTCCATCTTGCATGTGTAGAGTAACCCTCTTCATGGCCTTTCAAAGGAGCCTTTACTTGCATGCTTCCTAGCCTCATTACAGGACCTTTTCAGTGAGTTTTAGGGCCTTCATAACCTCTTTCCAGAGGTAGTTTTGTCTTTTTGGATGTCTATTATGCTTGTGTAGAATAACCCTCCTTTTTGGTCTTTCAAAGGAGCATATCATTCTTGCATGCATTGACCATGTTTCCATGAGTTTTTGGGCATTATTTGACATGGAATCCTTCTTAATTTTTCTGGTTTGGTGACCTCTTGATTGCCTCATATACTTGTAGTGCAAATCCTCTTTACTAGCTTACATTGCATGCTATGTTGACCCTTGATTCTAGCACTTTTTGGCCATGCCTTAAACTGATTTTGTGCATGTTTTGGACTGCCTTAGCTCTGTTTTGGGTCTCATGGTCGAATGATGCTTGTTTTGCATGCTTGTAGTACAATGTCCATGCTTAACTTTGAGTTTCGAGGGTTTATTACATGCATATACTGAGGTGTTTCCATGTTTTAGGACCATTGTGCATCATATTTCAGAGCTTACATGCATGCCATATTCCCATGTTTTCCACTCTTTAAATGCGTTTGAGAGTCGTGCTAGTTTGCCTCGTTTTTGGACCATTGCATGAGCTTCATTTCTATGCATGTTGAGCCATCTTTTTAGGCCATTTTCCTTCTGCCTTGGACCTGCCTAGGGTTTGTTTGGGGCTGGTTTTTCCATTTGTGCATTGCTTTGTGTACCTCTAGTGTAACGCACTTCACTAGTTTCGGTATTCGGGCCATCTAGCATGCATTGTGTGACATATTTGCATGATTCAGGACCATCTTGCATATCATTTCAGAGCTGGAATTTGTGTCATTGTATGCCATGTGTCATCCCTTGCCATGCTTTGGTAGAGTGGCATTCGATGCCTTAGGTTCGGTCCCTTGCATTGGCCATGTTTGCATGAGCATTCTTGTCTAATTTCAATTGCGTTTGGCCACTGATTTGAGTGTGGCTGAGGTCCACTCATATTGGTTTAAGTCCACCTTGCATTGTGTATGCCATTTGGTTCATGTTGTTGCATGTTTGACCATCACATTGTATATGCTTTGATTATGCCTTTGTGTATGTCCATCTTCGTATGTGTGCATTGTGTATGCCATATAGCTCATGTGCATTGTGTATGCCATTTTAGTCCATAGCATTGCGTATGTTAGGTTGCATGTGTGCATATCATCCCTCGCATGCCAGCATGATTAGGTTGCATTGCATTTAGGGTTGCATGTTAGTCGCATTGTGTATGCCATCTCATTGCATTGTGTTTGGAGTAGGGTTAGTCCAAACATGGGAAAGGAGGGGCGTTTCATACTCAAAGTGACGAAACGTGTCTCAATTTTCGGTCGCCGACACTCCAGATTACCCATGATGAAGTTTAGGCCTTGTTGTGTTTATATGTGCATTCATTTCACATTGAGTCGTACAGTTCGACTCATCGGCCATCATGCATCGAGATGTGTGATTGATGGCACGAGGATCGAGGACTACACTCCCTAGAGCTTGTGCAATGACGGTGAGAGTGGTCGTGCACACATGTGTTGAAAATTCTTTGTCATGCCTTTTTCTTGCTCTCTGTTGCAGTAAACCAGAAACCAGCAGCCTTCTAGAGCTTTGTACAATATTCCGGGATCAATTGCAAACAGAGGGAAATCGGGGCATCGCAAGGAATTTTCCGACAAGGCGACTCGAGCATGCATGCTTCTTTCACCATTCGGAACAGAGCTGAGGCGGTCCATAGATCTG
Organism: Camellia japonica; assembly: GCA_030407325.1. Taxonomy (NCBI): domain Eukaryota; kingdom Viridiplantae; phylum Streptophyta; class Magnoliopsida; order Ericales; family Theaceae; genus Camellia; species Camellia japonica. The sequence goes on along the minus strand of JAPPVO010000031.1, from coordinate 54,638,738 downwards.
CATACTAGTTTATTTCGTTTCTTAGTTAATTTGTTAATTAATTAGGGTTTTGTAATATTTAATTAGCTAGAGTAGTTAATTATTTATTCGGTCTGTATTATTTATTCGGACCCTCCGAAAAGGGCAATTTTGTAATAAGTGTGCGTGCGTGTAATGTATGTCTTCCAACCCCACGTCTTTCTCCCTTTTATTTACCAGCTTATGATGGTTAGTTTAGGGCACGTTTCAATTAGCATACTTATGCTCGCATGTTTGCATTCATTCTGTCTTGCATGCACCGGGCTCGGCGCATCATACTAACTGCATTATATTTCAATTCCGAGTTGAATACATGTTATCTGTTGCATTTCATATGCCATCTTAGAATGCCGAGCCTATCTTAGTGGGATTCCTGTATGTGTTGCATTATGCATTTCAGCATAGTTAGGATCATGCATTTGATTACTAACTAGCTTCTGTTTTGGCTTGGAGTACTACGTAAGTTTATGCTTTAGCATCCTTGCACGTGTGTGAATGACTGCCATGATAGCATGCTTACCATGAGGCTATTTGCTTGTGTGATATAACTGTCTGAATGCCTGTGGGTGAAGGTTGGATTATCTGAATTGGAACAATTCATTGATTGCGAGTTTTAAGCCCACTAGATAGTGGCAAATCACCATGTTTTCTAAGCCCACTTAAGGGTGGCAAAATCCACGTCTTAGCCTACTTGCGAGTAGCACCTTCAAACCTTTTTTCAAAACGAACATGAGATGTTTTGTTCCAATTCAGGTGACCCAATCTATACTTGTATGCTGTGTGCATCACATAGTAATTCTAGGCTAATAACCGGAATAAGAACACATAATGTTTTCAAAACCTGATATCATGGTTAGTAGAGGCCGATCTTTGATCAGGCGAGCGGGGGTGCTCACAAAGTGATCTTTCCCAATCGTACCCAAGTTCCCGAGCCGAGGCAACTTTGGTGATAACGGACATGTGGCCTTAGGCAACGAGTCAGGGTTTCCTAAATTCCCCCAAAATAAATATTTAGGTGGCGACTCTGTATCTGGCAAAGCAGTCCATGTTTGGCACTTCTTTCAAAAAATCTGTTTTCAAAAATGATTTGCCGGATTTGGACTCTTTGATGATTCATCGATCTTGCATTGCACTCTACGAGATTAGATACAAGACCGTGACATTGAGTCCTGAACTGTAGTGAGCCCAATGAACAAAACGAGATTCCCGCCCGGGACGTTCGGGGACGTCTACAGTTTCTGGCGACTCTGCTGAGGATTTAGAGAACTTGACTCGAACTCATGATATCTTGTTTTGACTACACTTATGTGTTTCTTTGCATTGCATTTGCGTTGGTGCACATAGGACACCGTGTTTGCCATCTGCTATTCCTGAACGGTTTGCCGGAGGCGGCGTGCCATAAGGCTGACCGGTTACGGGCTCTGCCATGATGGGAACACAAACCCCGGTTGTTACCGAGGCACCCTTTTGACCATTCGACCTAGTGCATATTCGGAATCCGTAGTGACCATTCCAAGCTAGGACAGGTTGCTTACCCGATTATAGGTTGTTTGAAACTGCTGCGTGCGTAGTGAAACCCTAGCTCCTGACAAAATAGGACAGGGAAACCCTACCCCAACATAGGGGTGTTTTGGCTCTCACTTGTTTACTATGTGCTTTTAGAGTGCGTCTCTACAGGAATGCATGTATCAGTTTGCAAGTTTGGGTATCAAGCCTGCGGGCACCGGTTCAGTATTTTGGGAATCAGTTATCTGCGGGTATCAGATTCAGTTTTGGGGGCAGTGATTTGGGAACAATAATCAGTATTTGAGAACAGTCTATTCAGCTTATCAACTGTGTGTTGTGATGCCCAACTATGTGTTGTGTGTTTATTTACGCTGTTATGCTGTCCGTTTGTCTGGTTGTTTATTTCCTTATTATTGCTTTATTTATCTTTTTTGCTAGGTAGTTTAGCACAATTGCTTCAGACTAAGCAGATATTCCCTAAGCACTCTGGACTAGAGGTCGCCGACTCAATCGATCTGATGATCTGGTCGACGGGCAACCAGTGTTTTATTCCTTACCCCGGTTATCAGACAGAGATCGAGAAGACGCAGTGTATCCGAGCAGAGATTACCAGAACAGTGGTCTATCTCGTCAGTGGACAGTCAGGCTGAGGCTTCTGTTTTTATCACAGAGATAGATATACCAGTCAGTCAGCTGGAACAACAGAACATGGCAGGAATGGAGGACATGGTGCGCCAACTTCAAGAAAGTATGAGAGCCATGCAGTAGGACACTGTTCGTCGAGATGAATTTGCCAAACAACAGGCCGAGATCATGGCCCAGCAGGTAGAGTTAATTGCCAGGCTGCAACAACAAACTAGGGCATCTGCTTCACACCAGGCTGCTCCCCCACCAGGAGTTCCAGCACCTGGGGAGACACCAAATGTCCAAGGAGATACGGATATTCCGATAGGGCTGGCTCCACCCCCGATTCTACCCCAACTATCCAAGGCACCTACGCCTATCAATCAACCGGACTCTCCCTTTGAGTTCGAGGTGGACCCTACAGCATTGAAGTTGAGCAAGCTTGAGAAGTTGTTCAAGAAATCCCAAGGGGTAAAGTCCATCCCAGACATCGAGGACGGGTATACCGATGCGGCTGTGACGCTGCCAGATCGGTTCAAGATGCCACAAATCGACCGCTTTGATGGGTCTGGGGATCCCATGGTGCATCTCCGTTTGTTTTTAGACATACTAAGGCCGATGGGCCTCACCAGACTACAAAAACTTTCATTGTTTGGCCGGACCCTGTCGAGTGTGGTGGCCATCTGGTATGCAAAATTAGAAGATGATGTCAAATGGAACTGGGATGAGATGGCCGAGGCTTTTGTCGCTCAGTACTCCTATAACACGCAGATCGAGATTATAACCCGTGATCTCGAGACGACAAGGCAGGAGCCTAAGGAGAGCTTCTCTGAATTTGTAGCCCAGTGGAGGGCCAAGGCCTCAATGATGACTACTAGGCCCACTGACAAAGATCAGATTCGGATGATTGTACGCAATCTCCAGCCTAAGCTTATGTAGAAAATGATCGTGCTCCCCTTCCCTACCTTTTTCAGATCTGCATGAGATGGAAGTACAGATCGAGGATGCCTTGAAGCAGGGCTTGATTGATAATGACAAAGAGCAACCCAGGAGAACCTTCAACCGCAACAACAATGCAGGCACAAGCAGTGCTGCAACTGCTAGAGCTTCAGAGGTAAGCATGGTCACCACCACCCTCCAAGAACCCCGGCAGCTACACCATTCTCCGGTGCATCTGGGAGTAACACACAAACAACAAAATTCCAACCTCGAGGCCAAAGAACCTTCACGCCTTTATATATGCCCCTGTCCAAAGCTCTGGGGGTATTAATCAGGAAAGGGCACTTGAAGCCCCTGGAGCCGAAGCCATTGCCAAATCCACTACCTCCCTCCCATAACCTGGCGAAGTATTGCGCCTTTCACCAACAACATGGTCATGATACCGACCACTGTTTTAGATTGCGTCATGAGATTCAGGATCTCGTTGACAATAGGGTGATTGTGCCACCAGAGAAACCCAATGTCACAACCAACCCTCTCCCTCCACACAACCAAGCTCCACCTCCCAAACGCATCAACTTTATCCAGACTGGGGTCGTGTCTTACGATCCTAGCATCTATATCACTCCTTCTCACCTACCCAAGCCGGAGGTGTTCCTTCTCGACAGCACTGACTTGTGCATGTTGGACATCTCCCGGACCCTACCCGAACCAATGGTGGTGGCTGTCGAAGACAGAATAGGGATGATTTCGGAAGAAAGTGGTACAGTGGATTCAGGGACTGAGGACTTGGGGAGCTTTGCCGAGGAGGTGTATAATCCGAGTGGCTATATTGCATCAGTGGGCCAGGCTAGGCCAAACTTTGAATTGCCGGTGGGGGCAGAAATTTGCGTACTGCGAGGGGATGGATTTGATCAGAGGATAGATGACTTAGCAACTCTGGAAGGGGACTTTGCTAACCTCTAGTTTTTCAACGAACAAGACCTGGGGGACAGTGCAGTCAACTGGTTCGATTTTGAGGAGTCAGCAGAGGTCACAGGGTGGCTTGACGACCAACCAGATATTGTTAAAGAATCTCAGCCAGAAAGGGGCTCGTCAGGGGCAAGGACATCAATGTGGCCGGAAAGGCCGGAAGTCAGAATGCATCGCCGAAGAGCGCCGGTGCTAAAGAATTTCGCTCGGGACTTGGGCATTGTGAATGCAGGAAATGTTGAGCAGGCTGTGTGTTGAATCAGTTAGAAACAAGAGGGATCGAAGATTTCGAAAGAGCCAGAAAGGCTAAAGCTCCTGTGGGGGTGGAGGTGCTGTGTGCACAAGAACAGAATGTACTGCGAGTACAGGAACGCAAGGTGCTGCGGGCACAGAGATTTTTGTAACGGAGTCGGACAGGTGTTGTTGGCTGCCGATGAATGTGGTGGGAGGACGATGATTTATGTCTGCCCACACGGATGAGGACTGGGGAAGCAATCGACGGATGATACCTGGTACATTGGTGAAATAGACCATATGACTAGAGTGGGCGGTATTTCAAGCCCCTACACCTAGATCAGCCAGAGGTGTCCGGGAAGGACAAGGAGGTGGGAGAAAACAGAAAGAGAAGCAACTTGAAGAAGAAGCTGTACTGAAGCAGTTGAAAAAGATACAGGAAGACATCTCCATCTGGGGACTGCTTATGGCTTCACGTGTTCACAGACAGGACTGTCCTTATCGGCCATGGACAAGGCCAAGCTCTCAATAGACACCACGCCTGAACAGCTAGTGGGATTGGTCTTCCGGGAGGAGGTTCCCCGACGTTGACCTTTTCTGACAAAGAACTACCGCCTGAGGGCGCAAATCATAACAAACCGCTCTACATCTCTGTGAAATGTAGAAGCAAATGGATACCGGTAGTTCTTGTCGACACGGGATGCTATTAATGTGTGCCCGTCGAGGACGGCATATGCAATGGGTTAAAGCCCGCGGACTTCGTGCCAACTTGCCCAGGTGATTTGGGCGTATGATAAACAAGCAGGGGGTGATGGGGACTGTCAAAATTCAGACCCAGGTTGGTCCAGACAACACGAGATTGACTTTCATGTCCTGGACGTTCCCGCAACCTTCAATCTACTTTTAGGGCGACCGTGGTTGCACAAGGTAAAGGCAGTCTCTTCCACCTTACACCAGATGTTGAAATACCCCCACGGGAAGGGGGTGGCCATTGTTTTCGGGAATTCGTCAATCCATCCACTGCCAGAAGTGTCTACACCAGTCTTGGAAATCGAGCACGGCACGGAGGATGTGTTCTTATCGGGGTTTACTCTGGCTGAGGTTTGAGTCGTGCAAAACATCTTGGCTGTTGATGAGGGGGTGTATGTCAGCGCACAAGCAATATACCTCATGAACAAGCTTCAACATATCCCCGGGATGGGATTGGGAAAGAGTGGCCAGAAGGGCCTTGCAGTATCGGCCGAAGTGCCGCACAACCCGCATACCTTTGGTTTGGGTTATCTGCCCACCAAAGAGGATTGGGTGAGGAGGGTAAGGAGATGGCTGGAAGAGCTAGAGCAAAGAAGGCGGGGAAGCCTTTTGAGTTAATGCACAGACCCATTCAGGGTACCCTAAACGGACGCTTCATCCAGGAGGGGGAGGATTTTCCATTCTGCGGCTTCCCAGAGCCATGGTTGAATGCGGAGAGGAAGCGCGTGCCAGGTTTTGAGATCTTCTTCGACCTGCAGTTATCCGGGGATGATGTTGCCGAAGAGCAGACAGACCCATCAGCTGAGGTTGAGCAGTGTTAAAAATGTGGATTCCGAGAGAGCTGAAATTGAAAGGGGGTGGGGTAGTGCTGGCTTGTCTACTTTCAGATCCTCCGATCGTACAAAGTGCTTGGGGGAAACTTCTCGGTGTCCATGATTGGGAATGAAATGGCTGCGAGGCCACCGTCAAACATTTTGGATGCATCCATCGCACCCTCTTTCATCTGGCAGTACGAGGAAGGATTTTTGTCAAGCAGCACCGGGTCAGGTAGTGAGCCGGAGTCTGATTCCACCGAGTCTGTAGAGTCGAAATCAGGTTCCAGCTCGGCTGAGTCTTAGTTCGGTAATCCTGGGGGTGATAACATGGATACCACAGTCCTGTCTAGGTCGTCTTTTTCTTTCTCTTTTGAGTCTGTTGTAACAGAAGAATCGGACGATTTGGAAATACTTAATGAGAATGGAATGGATGTGGTTTCTGAGTACTTTTCTGTGCCCTTGATTTATTGTATTAATCAGGACTTTCAAAATTTTGATGAAAACGATGGGGAAGAAATTCCTCCGGTTTTGCAACGCTTAATTGATCAAGAGTAGGAAAGATTTGTTAAACCTTTAGTTGATGAAATCACTACTGTTAATGTTGGTACTGAGGAGGACCCGCGGTTGGTCCAGATCGGGTCCACGTTGTCTTCGGAGGAACGCGAGCACCTAGTCACTTTATTAAAAGATTTCAAAGATGTTTTCGCGTGGTCCTACGAAGACATGCCTGGATCGATCCTGAGATTGTACAGCACCGGATCCCTCTTGACCCCGAGGCCCGACCCGTTAAACAGAAACTCAGAGGATCCGCCCGGACTGGGCCCTCAAGATTAAAGAAGAGGTCACCAAGCAAATTGACACAGGGTTCCTGTTGGTATCCGAATACCCAACTTGGTTGGCCAACGTTGTTCCGGTGCCGAAGAAGGATGGCAGGATCCGGGTATGCGTGGATTTCAAGGATTTGAACAGAGCTAGTCTGAAGGACGACTTTCCCTTGCCGCATATTGATGAGTTAGTGGACTTTACAGCGGGCATGCTTTGCTTTCGTTCATGGATGGATTCTCGGGCTATAATCAGATAGTGATGGCACCTGAAGACCGGGAGAAGACTGCTTTCACCACCCCGTGGGGGACTTACTGTTACAGGGTGATGCCATTTGGGTTGAAGAACGCTGGAGCTACATATCAACGGGCCGCGACCATGATATTGCATGACATGATCCACAAAGAGGTTGAGGTGTACGTGGACGATATGATTGTGAAGTCCAAAGAAAGAGAGGGCCACTACACCGCCTTGCAAAAGTTCTTCCAAAGGATCAGAGAATTTTGGTTGCGGCTAAATCCTCAGAAGTGTATGTTCGGTGTTACAGCAGGGAAAATGCAGGGGTTCTTGATTACACAGAGAGGTATCGAAGTTGACCCTTCCAAAATCAAGGCCATCTTAGAAACGCCACCACCAATGACTAAAAAGAAGGTGCGAGGCTTTCTGGGTAAAGTGCAATTCATAAGACGGTTTATCTCAAAATTAACCTTGACTTGTGAACCACTTTTTGGTCTCCTGAAGAAAGGAAAGAAGTTCCAATGGGATGGCCGATGCCAAGCTACTTTTGAACAGATCAAGGAATACTTACAGAACCCTCCCGTGTTGTTACTGCCTGAGCTGGGAAAACCGTTGATTTTGTATCTTTCAGTGACTGAAACTATGATGGGCTGCATGCTTGCGCAGGAATCAGAGGATAAAGTGGAGAAAGCTATCTATTATCTGAGCAAGAAGATGTTGGATTATGAGACCCGCTACACTCCACTTAAAAAGTCTTGTTTAGCCTTGGTATGGGCTACCAGGAAGCTGCGTCACTACCTGTTAGCTCACTCCGTAATGTTGGTTTCAAGATTAGATCCCATCAAATATCTCTTCGAGAAACCGGCACTTACGGGTAGGCTAGCTCGTTGGTTGCTTCTGCTGTCCGAATTTGTTCTAAAATATGTGACGCGCAAGTCAATCAAGGGAAGAGCGGTAGCGGAGTTCTTAGCCGATCATCCAGTGGAAGGAGGTGAAGCAGTTGAGTAATTATTCCCAGATGAGACCATTTTGCATATCGACAATGAGTTTTGGATGATGTATTTTGACGGAGCATCAAATCAGTATGGGTATGGGGTAGGAGTGTTGCTGATAGCACCCGACAAGTCCCGTATCCCTTTGGCATTTAAACTTCTGTTCAAAGTCTCGAACAACGAAGCAGAGTATGAAGCATGCATTGCTGGTTTAGAAGCAGCCTTGGAACTAGGGGCAAAACGGTTGGACGTCATCGGGGACTCGAACCTGGTTATATCTCAAGCTAAAGGAGACTGGAAAGTCAAAGAAGAAAAGATGATAATGTATCACCAGACCTTGGACTTGTTAATTCCTCGGTTTGAGAAACTAAACTTCGCTCATCTGCTAAGAGAGAACAACAGGTTCACAGATGCACTAGCAACTCTATCTTCCATGATAGACATTCCTTTTGGGGTCCAGATGCGTCCGATCATCATTGACCAGAAGTTTGCGCCGGCCTATGAGTCAATTGCTGCCATAGAAGAGGTTCAAGATGAGAACCCCTGGTATTACTTTGTCTGGAACTTTTTGGAGAAAGAAGCGTATCCACCAGGGGCAAATGCCAAGGACAAGAGGGCAATTAGAAGAATGGCTGTTCAATTCATCATCTGTGGAGGAAAACTGTATAAGAGAGGTTATCTAGGAATGCATAAGCTGTGTATTGAGGCTGAAGAGTCGAAGCGCCTAATGGAGGCCATCCATGGAGGAGAGTGCGGAGTGCACATGAACGGGGTAATGTTAGCGCAGAAGATCCTCAGACAGGGTTACTATTGGTCCACTATGGAGGAGTATTGTATCGGCTTTGTGCGGCGATGCCACAAATGTCAGATACATGCAAACCGCATGAACATCCCGCCATCGAAACTATACAATATGACTTCGCCATGGCCATTTTCAGTTTGGGGAATCGATGTGATCGGGGCTGTCACTCCGAAGGGGTCTAATGGGCATGAGTTCATTCTGGTCGTGATAGACTATTTCACAAAGTGGGTTGAGGCCCAATCTTACGCAGTGTTGAAGGCTTCACACGTTGCGAAGTTCATCAGAAACAACATCATCTGTCGTTACGGGGTCCCGAACGAGATCATTTCAGATAACGGTTCCCACTTCAAGAAGGAAGTGATTGACTTGTTGGAAAAATACAACGTGGCTTTTCATAAGTCATCCACATATCGGCCACAGACAACTGGAGCAGTTGAGGCCGCCAACAAGAATATCAAACACATTTTGCAGAAGATGGTGGAAACCTACCGGGACTGGCTAGATAAGTTGCCATTTGCTCTGCAGGGCTATCGGACTTCAATTAGAACTTCTACTAGGGCGACCCCGTATTCGTTAGTTTATGGAATGGAGGCCGTTCTACCTATTGAAATTGAGGTTCTGTCATTGAGAGTGCTGGATGAGTGTCAGATAGCCGAAGCAAATTGGCAACAGAGCAGATTTGAAGAACTCATGCTCTTTGACGAGTGCAGACTGAAAGCACTGTACCATGTTCAAGGTTATCAGCGCAGAATTGCCAGGGCTTTCAACAAGAAAGTTAAGTCTCAGAATTTGAAAGAAGGAGATTTGGTGCTCAAAGACAACTAAGCTCCTATCCATGACCCTAGAGGCAAGTTCAGACCCAATTGGACTGGTCCCTACATCATTAAGTCTATTTGGTCAGGTGGAGCTATCGTTCTGATGGACCTAGATGGCCTACAGTTCTCACAGCCGATCAACATGGACAAGTTGAAGAAATATTACCCCTGAGAGGCTCGCTAGGCCGAAAACCCGAAAGGGCGACCTAGGCAAAAGCTAGAGCATAAAAAATTTGAAATTACAAAAACTGAGCTCGCAAGGTTGAAAACCCGCAAAGGGCGGCCTTGGCAAAAGTTAGAGCGCAAAAGGAGAGTGAAAATACTCGAGTGAACCCGAGCCTGAACTACGTAAGGCTTGATTCCCATCTTTGGGATACGTAGGCAACTTCATTCTGAAGTTCAGCCATAAACTTTTCCCTGATCAACTTTGTCCATTTGATCATCTCTGTCATCTTTGTCTATTCAGCATTCAAGCGCTTCGATTGTAATCTCCGGTGTAGTGCTATTCAGACTAGGGGCAACTTTCCAGTCGCTGGGATCCGGGGTTGTGCATCTCAGTGACAGATCTCAGGCGTGTCCAGTTCTGATCCACATCGAAAATGGTTTTGAAAAGTTTTAATAAAAGTTGATTTTGTTCAAATTAATCTTTTTACAACTTAGACCATTTTTGGGCCAAAGCGGAAAATTTTCAGTACCCACAACCTTCAATTTTATTGATTTCAATATAGAGTCCTCCTACTCTTGCATACAAATTGAAATTACTTTTGATTACATTCATAAAGAAAACTTGAAAGTACTAATAAAGCAATAAATCCGGGGCATAGCTAAGTCAGGTGTTCCCGCGCCCTCTCCCAGAGCTAGTCGAAGCTTCTGATGCCAAGCTAGGCCCAATCTGTGCCTCTTCATTAAGCCAATCTATACACTCGTCAGACAAAGTGCAACTGAAAGCGGGAGCGGGGGCCAGGAGTTCTCTCATCCTCCATGCCATGGCATACCGAGCTAGCTGTGCGCCTCAGACCGGGAATACAACAAGGTACTCTATCCCCTTTGGCAGGCAAGTCTGATCATGGCCGAACTGGCGCTGGAACCGGAAAGGAAAGTAGAACACACAGTGTGTCAGGTCGATCAACTGAATCCCAGGCTGCCGGGACATGCTATAGCTCATTGCCGGTAGATTGAGCCAAGGACAGCGCCAAGCGATGCAGTCTGCGGACAAATTGCACATCCAGTCAAACCACCATCCCTCATCAAGGGAATCGACTAGACGCTGCCGGAAGAAGTAGCCGCAAGCTGAGTATGCTGGGCAAGAGTCCACAACCTGCAACTTATCCATCAACCACACCTGGGGAGGGATGAAAAATGAGAGATTAAAGAATAGAGAGATGTACGATGAGAGAAAAGTGAGAAAAGGGCTTTGTGAGAAAAACCGAGCTTGAGGGCCGAGTGATGTGAGCAATATATATGTGAGATAGGGTGGGAAACATTACCTGTAGCAGTAATGGACTCCCCGCAAATATGGTCGTCTCTCGGCAATGAAAAGCATCCAAGCTCATCAATGTTTCGGCCAATGACATGGCAATGCAGCTCTTGCCCTCTTTCAAGCTTTGGGCAACCTCGATCAACCGGACGCTAGATCCTCCGGAGCCTGAGGCAAGCAAAAAGTGTGATAGCATGCACAAGCAAAGGGCATGACACTGAAAACCTTGCCAATGATGGTCGCCGCGATCACCGATGTCAGAAAAGCGATGAATCAAGCCGAGGATCTCTAATTTCCCGTTGCAAATCAAGGACCTAGCGTCATGCATAGTAAGCCCACACATCCGTCCTAAAGCTTGGGCGTGGCCGAAGTGAAACTGGGGCAAGATTTCTTCGCTGCGCTCGGATTCCATCAAAGCTTGGAAATCTTTGAAGCTAGGACATACCTCTTGCCTGTTGAAGCTAAAAACATGTGTTACCGGATTCCAAAACCTCGCCGCGGCATGGAGGAATGGAAGGTGCAGCGGAGTGCGGCTCAACGTGAATAGTGCATTGAAGTCGAAGCCCTGGAAGTTCAACTTTTCTGAGCTGTCTAAAGTAGCAATCCAAGCTGCGAGATTTTCGATGAGGAATGCCTCCATTTTTATGCAAAACTGAGATGAAATGAAAGAACCACGAAACTGGAACTTTTATAGAGGATAAGGCACTATTTGGGGACACGTGTCGAAAATCTGGTGGTCGCCAAACCTGGTGGTCGGCCGACCACCTTTTCTGGTAGGCCGACCACCCCTTTGGTCTCCAAGGCAGAAAGCTGGTCGGCCAGCTCTCTCTGGTGGTCGGCCATGGACAGGATTTGGTTTTTGGTCTGTCCCTAGTCTCTAGAAGGGAGCTCCTAGCATTTCCATGTGTCGGGAGTGTTGAAGATCCACGTTTCCCTCTATTTCGGACGCATTCCATCGTCCGTTTTCTCCGAAATGCATTTGCTTATCGAGTTGTTGTTAAGTCTTGCTTATCGAGTTGTTTTGTTTATCGAGCCATTAGGTTTTGTCAAGTTGACGGGTTTGTCTGCTGAATTGTTGTTTGTTTATCAAACATTTCTGTGTTTTGTTTATCGAGTTGTAAACTTGCTAAGGTTTTGTTGTTTCTTAGTAAGTTGAGTTGTTTAGTTTGTTGCGTCGGTTCACTACCTGACTTGGCAATTTTCGATGCTCAATTTTCATTCAATCTCATTTTTGTGCAAAATGATGCGATGTGATGCTAAGAACATAAAATACAACACTTTTTCAAAAAGCTGTTTCATTCCATCATGCTTTCTTTGTTACAACATTTACAACAAGGGTACAAGTTTTTACAGAAAATAAAATTGCCTAACAATGTACAATGTGCTACAACTACCAGTAAAAAAAGGAAAATAAAGCAGGAACAGCTACATCAGTGCTATCAAGCACAGGAATAAGAGGCCCTCTTCATCCTCTTCTGCGGAACAACCTCTGCACCAGCACCACCATCTGAATCGGAGCTGCTGTCCTCGGAACCTTCCTCGGCATCACCTCCGCCCTCAGAACCAGACTCAGAGTCATCCTCTCTGTCTGCAGATGTCTCTGACTGAGGATGCGCGGACTCCTCCTCCTCGTTGGACTCCTCCTCTATGACAGGTGCTCTGCGTTCACCTCGGCTGTGAGTCGAACCCCCTCTCCTAGCTCCCCGAGAAGGCCTAGATGGCCCGGCCTGTGGCTTAGTCTGTAGCGGAGGCATCTGAAAAAGAAGAGTGCAATTTGAATACATTAGCCAATATGTATATCAGATGCAGAGACAAGAAAGCTACATGGAGTGGATGTATGCAGATATAGTATATGAATATGGTGTGAGTCAGATGTGCTCTACGCATACAGTCAAGCAATGCAATGAAATGGGTAAATACAACATGTCATCAGAAGTATGATAAATGCAAGGAAATTGAAAAGCACCGAGACGCTGGCAATGAATAGCTGTGTCTCCCTCCGCAGAACCATGCCCTCGAGCGAGGCGATCACTCCGAGCATCCTATCCATGTACTCCATGGGGGGCTGCAGATGCAAGTGCAAGTTATCAGTGAATGAATAAATGTCCAAATATCTGAGTGATAAATCAAAACTGTAAAGCATACCGGTGGCGAGTCAGGGTCTTTGACGTATCGGTGATCAGGCACTGGGGGCTCCAATGGAATCGGGTAAGGTGACCCATATCGCCATCCAGTCAACTCGGTCAGAAGATCTGGCCACCTAGCATGAGGGTAAGTCGGAGGAATCGGAGGAACCAGTCCAGACCCACCTCTCGATGTACCGGCCCTGCTGGTCGAAGGAGCATCTGTAGCCCGGACTCGACTCAATGATGGCATGCCAGCAGACCTCCTCGTGGGAGTGTGGACATCTGTCAATGGGGGCATCAAGTATGTATGACGGTAGGTCGCGTACTCCCCCTCCTCCAAATGTAGAACTACATCAGTGCCCAGCATAGCCAAATCAACGTCCTGGGGAGTGAGTCCCTCAGTGGACCGCATGTCGTCCGGAGGTGCTGCAGAGACACTCTGGTGCATGAAGCGGTCCCCCAGAAACCAGGCCCTGCCAACTGGCCCCTCAAATAGGATCCAGTATCGAGAAGAGGCCCATGCCCCAGGAAACTGAAATCGAGTATCTCCACCTAAGGGTGCCTAGGGCTGCCAGGTGATCTGCGGATAACAAATGCATGAGCTGATTGGAAATCATAAATGTGCAAGATGAATCAAAGGTGAAAACATGAAAAATTGAGAGTTCTGAATTACCTCGGTCATCCGCACTGTATCAAAAAATTGCCGCAGGTAGGGCAGAGTCTCCCGAGCTCTCGGCTAGTACTGGCCCTCAAATACGAGCGAGTAAAGGATCACAAGAGGCGCCTCCACCTCGAGCTCCGAGGCTAGCGTCGGAAAGTACACGAAAACCCATAGCTGTGGAAAATAGGGCAATAGCCATCAGAATACAGAATGCTGAGTGCAGAATGTGAATGCAGAATGCTGAGAGTAGAGTGTAAAGTACAGAACGTAAAGTGTGCCGTGTGTTCAGTGTACAGATAATGAAAAGCAGAAATGTAAATCAAGAGGGCAGAAAGTACCTCCCAGGCTTTCCAATAGCCGTCGACTATGTTCCCCCGCCCGCGGGAGGTCACACTCATGTAACAATAAAGGGTAGCAAGGCCGGCGCCACCCCAGTCGTACTAACTAACCTGCGATAGGTCTACCAGAGCACTCAGCAGATAAAGCCCAACTGTGTTCCCCCTGTCGGAGAACAAAGTGGTCCTCAGGAGGAACATCAAAAACCCTTGAGCGTACTGCTCTGTCTCCTCGAGAGTCCCGGGTGTAATCCCCCTGTAATGTGCGGAAAACCAAGTATACCTGACTCTGCCCGAAGATCTATCAATCGGTTGGCGAGCTCCCAACAGATAGATCCAGGCGACCTCCCACTCGCCCATATCCTCGTCATAGAGAACCGGTCGGCCGGCCACGTCCAGACCAGTCAACAGGGCGAAGTCAAACGGGGTCATCGTCATATCCCCGGCAACTGAAAAGTGGAATGAGTTGGTGGTGTCCCACCATCTCTCCACGAGTGCCCCCATCAGGGTCCTGCTCGCAGGATAACGTGATATCCTCGCACAGAAGGGTCCAAGCCCTGCCTGGTCAACCAGATCGCGAACGAGCTCTGGGAGCTCTGCGTACCACTCCCTAGCAATGATCGAGCCATAGCCTCGTGTAACACGGGAAGATACCTGCATTCAGAATGAACACATGTATTTAGTTTCAAAAATGAAAGTATGAACTGTGTGCAAACCAAATCAGATACAATGTTGTGGACTGCGTGTTCAGTATGAGCTGAGTGCAAATGCAATGAATGAGTTGTGTATTCATCAGTAAAGTATAGGAACCGTGTGTTCAGAAATGAAGAGTTTGGGCTGCGTGTTCAACTTTCAAAACTGTGGGCTCTGTATTCACCTCAAGAGTTTGGGCTGCGTGTTCGACTTTCAAAAATAGTGGGCTGTGAGTTCACCTCAAAAGTTTGGGCTGCGTGTTCAACTTTCAAAACTGTGGGCTGTGTGTTCACCTCAAGAGTTTGGGCTGCGTGTTCAACTTTCAAAACTGTGGGCTGTGAGTTCACCTCAACAGTTTGGGCTGTGTGTTCAACTTTCAAAACTGTGGGTTGTGTGTTCACCTCAAGAGTTTGAGCTGCGTGTTCAACTTTCAAAAAAAAAAAAAAAACAGTGGGCTGTGTGTTCACCTAAGAGTTTGAGCTGCGTGTTCCGATTTCAAAAAAATGTGGGTTGCGTGTTCATAATCAAGAGTTTGGGCTGCGTGTTCAGATTTCAGAAAACTGTGGGCTGTGTGTTCACGACAAAAAGTTTGAGCTGTGTGTTCAGAAATTCAGGTGCTTGAGCTATGTGTTCAAAATGAAAACAGAATGCCATGTTATAGACTAAGCGTTCAGAATAAGTTATGTGCCAAAGTGGACCAGTATGGTGTGCAGATGTGTTCAGAACAAGCGGACAAGCATACATAGCGAAAGCATGAAATGCGCAAGAAATGCAGAATACATTGCAAAAAATGTAAAAATAAAGTATGTACCTCCCATGCCTGGTGAGAGAGGTGGGACTCTGGCTCCCGTAACAGCAGGTCTACGGGCGCCCGGCGATCAAATTCGGTGAAATGGTAGAAAATACTCGGGGGAAGGATGTGCTCCGGAGGGTCGTACCTCTCGGGATCAAAGGGGCAGATCCTTGGAGGCAAGGACATGATGTCTAGCTCACCCTCGGTGCCTGGAGGACCTCCGCCATGAGGAAGATGACCCGCCATTTCGAGAAATCTGCAAAAAGGAGCAAAAATGAGCAAAATGAGCCAAAATTGGAAAAAGTCAACAAAAGTCAACTCTCGGGAAATGAAGAAGTCAACAAAAGTCAACTCCCGAGAAAATGTTCCAAATGTCAAGACAAACTTACCTCAAGTGGTGAAAATGGAGAAAGAAGCTCCGAAATCAAATTTTAATCGATCCAAAGTGAAGAAAACTGAAAGATTTCGCGAAATAACTTTGCGTGGGACATTGGAAAACGCATATAAAGAGCATATCTGAGAGAGAAAATGGTCTAGGAAGGGAGGAGAGCTGATTTCGGATCTGAAGGTGTGAGCAAAAGTGCTTTGGCCATGTGTATTTAAAGAAACAAGTGCATAAAGACAAAACTGCCCCTGTTTTTGGCAAGGTGGTCGGCCGACCACCTTTTCTGGTAGGCCGACCACCCCCTTTCACCAAACCTGGTCGGTGGCTCTCTAGGGTGGTCGGTGGCCCTCCTGTGTGGTCTCCAATGCCTCTTTGTTCTCCCTGCAAATTTTGGTGGTGATCGGAGTCCCTGGCTCTCGAGAAAGTACAAGGAAAGTGCACTTTTCGGCACGAAATCCTTTCGCGGGAACTTCAAATCCAACCTTCGACGTATGGTTCGTCATTACTTGCCAAGAGCAAGGTGTATCCTTTTTGAGTACGTTGCGCCCCCTCCAAGAGGTAAATCGGAGGTCACATTTGAGTTGCCCTCATCGAGGCTTACATTTCTTTGCTCGATGTTTTGTTTCAAATATGCTTTTGAAGTTGCATTCATCCGGCATTGTTATGCACACACTGGCATCATTATGCGCATCACTTGCATTCTCATGCACGTTTCATTGGTATTGTCAAGCCCTCCATGCTTAACTTGCATCGCCGCACGCGTTTCTCTCGCATTGCGATGCACTTTTTGTCGCTGACACCTTGTTTGTCTGCGTTTGATATAGCGTTGAACATATGTTGCTAACTATGTTGTGCTTGTTAAGTTTCTCTCTTTTGCAGGCACGATATTGTATGTACGGTTCATTTGAAGCTGGTGCGACCAGACGAGCCGCACAGGTATTGTATCTCCTCCGTGTGAGACGTAGCGAGAATTGTAATTCTCTTACACTCTTACTACATGAAATATAGTTTTGCCTTGCATTCTTGCTTAAAACTGTTGCATTTATTGTGAATATTTGCTTCATTACAGCTTGCTACTTTGCATGATCATGAGTTACGTTCGGCTTTGTGCATGTCGTTTTGCATTTTGCCCCTGCCTGCGGGCACATCTCTTCATTTATCTTGCCTGTTTGTCTAAGTCTTCGGCCTTGTCAAAAATGGGTCGTCTCTGGGCTTTGACATTCACTCCCGTCACGTATGACTTTCGAGTTCTGTCAAAGAGGGGCAACTGTAGACACCCCATTTTTGACCGACCTTAAGACTCAGACGTCATCGATTGAGCGCTCGGTGATTGTGCATGTTGTGCTCGTTCTGAGGTTTTTGAGTCTCGGCTGAGAGCCTTGCCTCCAGACTTCGGGACTCTCTTGTGCTTTGCCTCGGTTTATGAACTAGGTTCTAATTTCTCTTCCCGAAGGGAGGGAGAGGTCTCGCAGACCATCTCTCAGTGGCTGTAGGCAACATTTCGTGGTCGTAGGCGGCTTTTCCCATTTGGAGACCAATTTTCGGTTTTCGGAGCCGTCGGCCGTGCGCCTCGGTTCGGGACCGCTTAACTTTCTCCGTTTGCTCCGGTTTTTGGCACACACCTTGTTTCCTCTCTCTAGAGGGACACTGTGGCCCGGGAGACCACCTTCGTGGTCGCGTGCCACTTTCGATGCTTAACAGTCAATTTTCGGGGCACCCGGCTGAGCGTTTTGGCTCCCGAACCCTCGTTTTGCATCCGTCTTGGTTCGTTTTTGGTGTGGACCCTATTTTCATTGTTTGGAAGATGGTACAAGGGTGGGAGACCACCTTTTCTCTTGGAGACCACCTCTTCTCCCACCGGCCGGTTTTTTTGTCAGGAAGGTAGTCTCCTTGGTTTTTGAGCCACATTTACTGGTCTCCCATACCACTACTTGCTTGCATTGAGTGTGGAGACCCTCCCTAGGGGGTGCCGACCACCTAAATGAGCTTGACCCTTTTGACCCTGGTCGGCCGACTAGGGGGAGTGGTCGGCCAACCACCTGAACTGGTCGGCCAGCTTTCTCATTTTTTGTCTCATTGAGTTGCTTCCAGCTGTGCCAGCTGGGAGGCATTTGCTCCATTCTCCATACACGTGTATGGAGGATTGACCCTCTTGTTTTGGCTTCTTAAAGAAGCTTGGCCCTTTGCTCTAAGCTTCCAAGAGAAGCTTGAACCTTTTTTGGCTTCTTGATGAAGCTTGACCCTTGTGCTCTAGCTTCCTCAAGAAGCTTGCCCCTTTTTGCTTTAGCTTCCTCAAGAAGCTTGGACCTTTGCTCCAAGCTTCTAAGAGAAGCTTGGACCTTTGTTCTTCTATAAGAGAAACCCTCTCCCTCATTAGCAAAGGTTTAGATTTTTGGCCAAGGCATACATACACCTATCTCTATACACCTCTCCATTTTGGTCCCAAAAGTGCTAGGTTCTTGGCCCCATTGCACTACACCTCCCAGCCACACTTCTCCATCATCCATCTAAGCACCTTGGAGCTTATTTTCAGAGGTTGAGGAGCCACTTTCTTGGTCCAGAAGCTACTGTCTTTCTTGGCTACAAGGGTAACTCTCTTATTCCCCTTTTGGTCCCTATTTTGCTTCATATCTTAGCTATATTGGCAATCATTTTTGGGTTTTGTCATAAACTGAAAAAAGTCTTATTTTGAGTTCCACTTGAAGTTTGTTTAAGGTCATTTTTCTGTTGGGGGTCATCTACCCCCTTGCATGCTTGTTTTCATCTTGTTTTGAGCCATGCATTAAGGCCTTTGTATTGTGCTTTGTTTGGAATTTTAGCCACTAAAATCCAGTGGATTTTCAGTAGCTAGCATGCTGTTTTGAGCCCCAAAATCAGAGAGGGGTGACCCTCTCACCCCTTGTCTTGTTTACTGGCATTGTTGGCTTTACAAAGGAGCCCGTATTTGCATACTTCTTGAGCATGTTTCAGGCCATTTTTGGTGGGTTTTAGGACCTGCATAGGCTCTTTCTAGAGCCCTTTTTGCCATTTTGGATGTCCATCTTGCATGTGTAGAGTAACCCTCTTCATGGCCTTTCAAAGGAGCCTTTACTTGCATGCTTCCTAGCCTCATTACAGGACCTTTTTAGTCAGTTTTAGGGCCTTCATAACCTCTATCCATAGGTGGTTTTGTCTTTTTGGATGTCCATTATGCATGTGTAGAATAACCCTCCTTTTGGTCTTTCAAAGGAACATATCATTCTTGCATGCATTGACCATGTTTCCATGAGTTTTTGGGCATTATTTGACATGGAATCCTTCTTAATTTTGCTGGTTTGGTGACCTCTTGATTGCCTCATATACTTGTAGTGCAAATCCTCTTTACTAGCTTACATTGCATGCTATGTTGACCCTTGATTCTAGCACTTTTTGGCCATGCCTTAAATTGATTTTGTGCATGTTTTGGACTGCCTTAGCTCCGTTTTTGGGTCTCATGGTCGAATGATGCTTGTTTTGCATGCTTGTAGTACAATGTCCATGCTTAGCTTTGAGTTTCGAGGTCTATTACATGCATATACTGAGGTGTTTCCATGTTTTAGGACCATTGTGCATCATATTTCAGAGCTTACATGTATGCCATATTCCCATGTTTTCCACTCTTTAAATGCATTTGAGAGTCGTGCTAGTTTGCCTCGTTTTTGGACCATGGCATGAGCTTCATTTCTATGCATGTTGAGCCATCTTTTTAGGCCATTTTCCCATTGTCTTGGACCTGCCTAGGGTCTATTTGGGGCTGGTTTTTCCATTTGTGCATTGCTTTATGTACCTCTAGTGTAACACACTTCACTAGTTTCGGTATTCGGGCCATCTAGCATGCATTGTGTGACATATTTACATGATTCGGGACCATCTTGCATATCATTTCAGAGCTGGAATTTGTGTCATTGTATGGCATGTATCATCCCTTGCCATGCTTTGGTAGAGTGGCATTCGATGCCTTAGGTTTGGTCCCTTACATTGGGCATGTTTGCATGAGCATTCTTGTCTAATTTCAATTGTGTTTGGCCACTGATTTGAGTGTGGCTGAGGTCCACTCATATTGGTTTAAGTCCACCTTGCATTGTGTATGCCATTTGGTTCATGCTGTTGCATGTTTGACCATCACATTGTGTATGCTTTGATTATGCCTTTGTGTATGTCCATCTTCGTATGTGTGCATTGTGTATGCCATATAGCTCATGTGCATTGTGTATGCCATTTTAGTCCATAGCATTGCGTATGCTAGGTTGCATGTGTGCATATCATCCCTCGCATGCCAGCATGATTAGGTTGCATTGCATTTAGGGTTGCATGTTAGTCGCATTGTCTATGCCATCTCATTGCATTGTGTTTGGAGTAGGGTTAGTCTAAACACGGGAAACGAGGGGCATTTCGTACTCAAAGTGACGAAACGTGTCTCAATTTTCGGTCGCCGACACTCTGGATTACCCATGATGAAGTTTAGGCCTTGTTGTGTTTATATGTGCATTCATTTCACATTGAGTCGCGCAATTCGACTCCTCGGCCATCATGCGTTGAGATGTGTGATTGATGGCACGAGGATCGAGGACTACACTCCCTAGAGCTTGTGCAATGACGAGGAGAGTGGTCGTGTGCACATGTGTTGAAAATTCTTTGCCATGCCCCTTTCTTGCTCTCTGTTGCAGCAAACCAGAAACCAGCAGCCTTCTAGAGCTTTGTACAATATTCTGGGATCAATTGCAAACGGAGGCAAATCGGGACATCGCGAGGAATTTCCCGACAAGGCAACTCGAGCATGCATGCATCTTTCATCATTCGGAACAGAGCTGATGCAGTCCATAGATCTGCATACTAGTTTATTTCGTTTCTTAGTTAATTTGTTAATTAATTAGGATTTTGTAATATTTAATTAGCTAGAGTAGTTAATTATTTATTCGGTCTGTATTATTTATTCAGACCCTCCGAGGAGGGCAATTTTGTAATAAGTGTGCGTATGTGTGATGTATGTCTTCCAACCTCACGTCTTTCTCCCTTTTATTTACCAGCTTATGATGGTAAGTTTAGGGCACGTTTCAATTAGCATACTTATGCTCGCATGTTTGCATTCATTCTGTCTTGCATGCACCGAGCTCGGCGCATCATACTAACTGCATTATATTTCAATTCCGAGTTGAATACATGTTATCTGTTGCATTTCACCTGCCATCTTAGAATAGCCGAGCCTATCTTAGTGGCATTCCTGTATGTGTTGCATTAGGCATTTCAGCATAGTTAGGATCATGCATTTGATTACTAACTAGCTTCTGTTTTGGCTTGGAGTACTAGGTAAGTGTTTATGCTTTAGCATCCTTGCATGTGTGTGAATGACTGTCATGATAGCATGCTTACCATGAGGCTATTTGCTTATGTGATATAACTGCCTGAATGCCTGTGGGTGAAGGTTGGATTATCTGAATTGGAACAATTCATTGATTGCGAGTTTTAAGCCCACTAGATAGTGGCAAATCACCATGTTTTCTAAGCCCACTCAAGGGTAGCAAAATCCACGTCTTAGCCTACTTGCGAGTAGCACCTTCAAACCATTTTTCAAAACGAACATAAGATGTTTTGTTCCAATTCAGGCGACCCAGTCTATACTTGTATGCTATGCGCATCACATAGTAATTCTAGGCTAATAACCGAAATAAGAACACATAATGTTTTCAAAACCTGATATCATGGTTTGTAGAGGCCGATCTTTGATCGGGCGAGCGGGGGTGCTCATGAAGTGACCTTCCCCAATCGTACCCAAGTTCCCGAGCCGAGGCAACTTTGGTGATGACGAACACGTGGCCTTAGGCAATGAGTCAGGGTTTCCTAAATTTCCCAAAAATAAATATTTAGGTGGCGACTCTGTATCTGGAAAAGCAGTCCATGTTTGGCACTTCTTTCAAAAATTCTATTTTCAAAAACAATTTGCCGGATTTGGACTCTTTGATGATTCATCGGTCTTGCATTGCACTTTGCGAGATTAGATACAGAACCGTGACATTGAGTCCTGAACTGTAGTGAGCCTAATGAAAAAAACGGGATTCCCTCCCGGGACGTTCGGGGACGTCTACAGGCCCCTAGGAGCAGCAAGTTTGGAGGTGCAGGCTGGCACCAAGAAGATAGGAATAGAGTTCACCATAATCGACACACCCTCCCTTTACAATGCTATCTTAGGAAGGCCATTGCTACATGCAATGGGGGTTGTTCCCTCAATGTTGCATCAGCTATTGCAGTTCCCAACAGAGCAGGAGATAGAGGAGGTCAGAGGGGATCAACTACAGGCAAAGAATTGCTCCATGGCAGCAATGAAATATACCTGCAACATACGAGAAGCAGAAACCGCAGAGGTCGAGGACAAGAATGTGGAAGTCCTGGAAGACGTCGGCAAAGAGCCAGCCGAGAAGAGTGAAGAAGCCCTAAAGAAAATCCTTGTCCAGCAAGGGGATGAAGAACGCTTCTTCCTTCTCGGCTCGGGCTTAGCTGAGGAAGAGGAAAAAGAGTTGGAGGCATTCCTGAGGGCAAACCTTGAGGTGTTTGCATGGACACCGTACGAGATGCCAGGCATTGACCCCGAGGTCACTTGCCACAGACTGAATGTAGACAGGTCGGCCAAACCTGTCATCTAGCGAGCAAGGAGGCCGACACTAATGCATGTTGAGGCAGTAGAAGAGGAAGTGGATAGACTTCTGGAGGCCAGAGCCATTCGAGAGGTAAATTACCCGACATGGCTATCAAACACAATGGTTGTGAAGAAAAAGAATGGTAAGTGGACGATCTGCGTGGACTTCACCAGCCTGAACAAGGCTTGTCCCAAAGAAAGTTTCCCATTACCTAAGATTAACCAATTGGTGGATGCCACTTTAGGGCATGGAAGGATGAGCTTCCTGGATACCTATAGAGGGTACCATCAGATAGCTATGTACCCCCTAGATGAGGAAAAGACTGCATTTATCACCCCAAGAGGGCTATACTGCTACAGAGTAATGCCTTTTGGGTTGAAAAATGCAGGAGCAACTTACCAGAGGTTGGTAACCAAGATGTTCAGACATCTGATTGGCAGAACAGTAGAGGTATACATAGATGACATGGTCGTGAAGACCAAGGAACCTAAGGATCATCTAAAAGACTTAAAACATATCAGCTCCGACTCAATGCATCGAAGTGTGCATTTGGAGTTGGGTTTGGTAAGTTCTAGGGATATTTAGTGACCAGAAGGGGCATTGAGGCCAGCCCAAATCAGATCAAGGCCATCTTAGAACTGAAAAGCCTAACGTCGGCAAAATAGGTGCAGATGTTGACTAGAAGGGCTGCAGCCCTGAATAGGTTCATAAGTAGAAGCTCAGACAAGTGCAAACCTTTCTTCAGCTTAGTGAAGAAAGCCACAGAGTTCTTATGGACCGAAGAGTGCGAAGCCGCCTTGGCCGACTTGAAGAAGTATTTGACCACAGCTCCAGTTCTCTCGAATCCAATACCTGGAGAGGAGCTGTTCTTATACTTGGCGGTTTCAGAGCACGTAGTGAGTGCAATAGTAGTCAGAGAAGAAAAGGGGGAGCAAAGGCAGTTTACTACGTGAGTGAAGATGCAGAGACCAGGTACCTACCCTTGGAGAAGTTAACACTGGCTTTAGTAATGGCTTCCAAGAAGCTGAACCATTACTTCCAAGCCCACAAAATTGTGGTGTTAACTGAACATCCTTTAAAGTCCCTGCTGCAGCAGGGAGATTTGACAGGCAGAATAGCTAGATGGGCAGTGGCCTTGGGCCAATATGACCTAGAATTCAGACCCAGGACAACAATCAAAGGCCAAGTCTTAGCCAATTTTGTGGCCGAGTTCACACCAAACGCCGTCATACATCGGGCTCCAGTGAGCCGAGGTACACAACGTCCAAATGAGCAAGAAAAAACCCAGCAGGGGACAACAGAACAAAGGAACAAAGAGAAACTCAGGCCCTATAGTATTTACATCGGTGACTCCTTCCGGTTGTTTGTTGATGGGAGTTCAAACCGACAAGGAGCTGGGGCAGGAGTAGTACTAGTATCACCAGATGGGCAGATACTGGAACAATCCATTCATTTGGAGTTGAACGCCTCAAAGAATGAAGCAGAATATGAAGCACTAATCGTAGGGTTAAAGTTGGCAGCAGCCATGGAAGCCGACGAGGTAATAGTCTTCTGTGACTCCCAACTTATAGTCAACCAGGCTACAGGCGAATATGCAGCCCGAGACGAAAGGATGTCGACCTATGTAAAGGAAGTTGGCAGACTGGTAGCCTTATTTCAAAATTGTCGACTACAGCAGGTAAGCTGAGATGACAACAGCCACGCCGATGCTCTGGCCAACCTAGCTAGTACAATGAAGCTTGGAGAGGCAAGAACGATAATGGTTGACTACTTGTCAGGTCCAAGCATAGAACCACTGAACACAGAGCGTGAAGTAATGTGTGCCGAGATGGGACCAAGTTGGATGGATACAATAATAGTATTCCTTAGAGATGGGAAGCTGCCAGATGACCGAAAAAAGGCGCACAAGGTCAGACTGAAGTCGGCAAGATTCAGTTTGACAGCAGAAGGACATCTCTACAGAAGATCTTTTACTGGACCCCTTCTGAGGTATGTGCATCCTGCACAGGTTGAAGACTTTCTGTACGAGATACATGAAGGAGTATGTGGAAGCCACGCTGGGGGCAGGTCACTTGGTCATAGGGTCATTACTCAAGGGTACTGATGGCCCTACATGCAGGAGGATGCTGAAGCCTATGTTAAGAAGTGTGATAAGTGCCAAAGGTTTGCACCTTTGATACATCAACCAGCAGCAGACTTGAACCCGGTGTCCAGCCCCTGGCCATTTGCCTAATGGGGCATGGATCTTGTTGGAAAACTACCTCAAGCAACTGGACAAAGGAAGTACCTGCTGGTGGAAGAACATCATCACCAGGTTTGGGATCCCAAGAGCAATAATAGTTGACAACGGTACACAGTTTGACAGTAAACTAATCAAGAGCTTCTGTGCAAAGTTCAAAATCAAGAATTATTTTTCCACCCCAAGTTTTCCTGAAAGCATTGGACAAGCAGAAGCATCCAACAAAGTTATCTTGGATGGGATTAAGAAGAGGCTGCAAGCAACAAAGGGAAAGTGGGTAAATGAATTGCCCAGTGTACTGGGCATATTGGACTACGCCGAGAAGATCAACTGGGGAATCCCCATTGGCCATGGCTTATGGCACAGAAGCATTCATTCCTCTGGAGGTCGGCATCCCAGGGATCAGAACCCAGGGAGTGGAGAATGTAACTAATGATGTATTTTTAGCCCGAGATCTGGATCTGCTAGAAGAAAAAAGGGAGAAAGCAGCAATTCAGCTGGGGGCATACCAGCAGCAGCTTGCCAGGGCTTATAATGAGAAGGTGAACCCGCGAGAGTTCCTAGTTGGTGACCTCGTCCTAAGAAAGGTCGTCGGCAACAAGAAGGATCCCAGAGAGGGCAAGCTTGGCCCAAATTGGGAGGGACCCTATAAAATCACCTTGGTCTTGGGCATGGGGCATATCGGCTTCAGGACAGGGCAAAGAGTTGCCAAGACCATGGAATACTTTCAATTTGAATTTTTTTTTTTATCATTAAGAGTTTCTTGTTTCTAAAGATTTTTTGTTATTAGCCGAAGTAATAATAAAGTTTTTGTTTGATTTTCAAACTTGTGTAATGTGATTGACCAGATACTTGATGATGTTTCTAAGCGAAACATGACGAATAACTTAGACTTATTATATGGCAGAGTAGAACTTTTACTTGCATATAATAGAGTTGAACTAAGTTGGCGATGTTTCTAAGCGAAACATGACAAATAACTTAGACTTATTATATGGCAGACGAATAACTTAGACTTATTATATGGCAGAGTAGAACTTTTACTTGCATATAATAGAGTTGAACTAAGTTGGCGATGTTTCTAAACAAAATATGACGAATAACTTAGACTTATTATATGGCAGAGTAGAACCTTTACTTGCATATAATAGCGTTGAACTAAGTTGGGTTAACCTGGACATGTCATATCGGCAGAGTCAGACTTAGATTGAAACTAAGTACATATTGGTCAGATTAACAAAGAGACCGAGATTGGTAACCTCGGCCAGACTTTGTTTGAATCTGACCTCAGTGACAAGGTCAAGGCCCCAGGATTAATGAGAACCCAAGTGGAACTTAGGTTCACATTAGGGGGCAGAGGGCTGGAGAGTGATGCTTGGAAGATTAGTTTAACACTTGTCGAAATTTTAAGAAAAATTTACAAGTTGCAGTTAAGCCGAGGTTACGATAGAGAGAGTTGGTTTAACACTTGCTGAAATTTTTAAGAAAAAGTTTATAAGTTGAAGTTTACCCAAGGATATATTGCAATAACATAAGACAAAGGTCTTGAGTGAAGCGGCAAGTTGTAAGTAACACTTGTGAAAATATTATAAATATTTTCAAGTGTTAAGACAAAGCTGAGATAAACTGTTAGTGGGAATAGCGGAAGTATTCCACACCGAGGAGATTACACAGTCAAGGTGTATGTTGAAGACATGAAAATTATTCTAAATATAAAGAGTTATACAAGAGTAAAGGAAGACAAACATACAATAACATTAAAAGAAGAAATTAGAGAGCGCATTCAGATAAGGAAAGAAGGCACTTCGGCCTGACATTGAAAAATAATTGTTCAGATTATAAAAGTGGCACGTCGGCCAAATTAAAGCTTACATTGTTTCAAAAAGAAAGCAAAAAGTACAAGGTACAGAAAAAAGAGAAAAACATCAAACTGGACTAAGCAGCCTCTTTGGCTAGTTGGGTCTGGGGTTCAGAAGAAAGTTGAGAAGACATCTCGGCGGTCTTCTCAGCCGCGAGCTTAGCGTCTATTTTTTGAAAAGTTTGGTCGAGGCTCTTGTCGGCAATAGGCGCGTCCGATGTTGCCTACTCAGGAGCAGCGTCTTTGGAGACCTCACCCTCCTCATCCTGAGACAAGTCCATGACTTGCTCATTCAGAGTAGAGGACTGGGCCCCAACAGTTTCTGGAGACCTCACCTTCCTCATCCTGAGACAAGTCCACGACTTGCTCATTCAAAGTAGGGGACTGGGCCCCAACAGCTTCCTTATTCTTCCTTACCAAAGTTTCCTTCTCAGACTCATAATCGTCTTCGAATTGGCTTGGAGTAGGGAGAAACGGCAGGGGGGAGGTCGTTGGCATTCTTAAGGGGGAAGTCTTCGGGGACATCAAGTTTTTTGAGAGCAGTCATCCAACCAAGGGTGAAACCCTTGTTGCATGCCTGCTTCACTTGCTTTTTATAGTCCTCCTTGACGTAGGCCACCCCCTCAGCATACGCCTTTTCATCAGCGACCTTGATCTCGGCCTCTTTTGTGGCCAAGGTAGCCCGGAGCTCGGCTTGAGACTCAGCAGTTTTTATTAGGGCCTCATTCTTCTTGGCTTCAAGGACCTTCTTAATGGCCTCTGCAGCATCTACTTTTTCCTCGGCCGTGTCCTGAGCTTTTATAGCTGCCTCGGCCTGATCTGCCAAGGTCTTCATCTTGTCCTTGGCCTTGTTGAGGGACTTCTGTAAAGCGGCGACCTCCCTGATCTTGTCAGCCAACTCCTTCCTCATTTCAAAAGCTTGCATAGAGAAGGAGTGGGCGTGCTGAATCGCCGGAAAGAAAACGGACAGAACAAAAGTTAGTAAAAATTCTCTAAGTATGGAAAAATAGAGAAAGAAAAATACCAAGTGTAAGGAACTTACTTGAACGGAATGCTGTAACATCAAAGCAAAGTTTTCATATTCACTCATCCTGGCGTTGCGATTGAGATCGTTTGGAAGGAGCAAGGTGGTAGAGAGGGCAACGCTGACTTCAACGTCATCGGCGCTGTCACCAGCTCTTACTGGCTTATCCTCAATTGTGATGGGAGGGGCCCAGGGGGCTTCTGATTCCATAAACCTTGAGGTTGTGGCCGACTCTAACCTTGGCCTCTTTAACCGAGTTGATTGGGATGGTTCGGCCTTGGCGGGCCTCTTCTCGGCAGCAGAGGGGGTCTTCTCACTCTCAGCCAATTTTGAAATTGGCAAGGTGTCCTCAGTATCAATTTGAGTCACCATTGCCTTAGGTTAGGCTTTCTTCAGCCTTCTTTGTTTCGGCTTTGGTTGAGGCTAAGATGGTGCTGGTTGAGCGTTGACAGTGGTAGGGATGTCGGCCAAAAGATCTTCTACAACTGCCTTCTTGCGACCCATTTTGGCAGCGATTGTAGTATGGCATCGGCATTTGCGTTGAGATGGAGGGATCAGATATGGAGCCGAGGTTGATGGTTGCTCAGCTAGATTGGAAGTTGATCCTTGATCTGGCCGAGATGATGAAGTTGCTGGTGGAGTTGTGGCAGAAGGAAGAGACTTGCTTTTCTTCTTAGGGATATCGGGAAGAATTGACTTGTATGTGGGGATGTAGTTGAGCAACAGAGGATCTCTCCGCTTATGAACTGGAAGATCCAACAATTTCTTCAAATCCTTGCTGGGGAAGAAGGACTTGCGGAAGTCTTTTGCCGGTTGCGGAAGTGCTGCAAGAACAACAGACATTAGAACATATGGAAAAGAACAAAGTATTAAAGACTAGAAAAACAAGTAAGTGTAACGCTTGGCTCTTACCATTACCCTATACGAATACTGTTTGGCTAAGAGGGTAAAGGTGAAGGTCCTCATCCAGAGCAAACTCCAAGTTGCCCGAGATAATGAAGTAATCGTCCCCAGCTCCCTTGTTGGAGTCTGGGAGGTCGGTAACGATTATGTATTCTGTGGACCTCGGTTTGAGGTAGTAGATGTAGCCTTTTTCCAACTTGAGGCCATACATGGTGTAGCAGTATTGAATGTCGGCTAAGGTTGCCCTAGCTTTCTCTTGTTTGGCTAAAGCTATTATGCCATTGATAACTCGGTAAGAATTAATAGCGAGTTGCATTAGGTTCAATTTGTAGTAATGGAGGATTTCGCGGAAAATGATGTCAAGTGGAAGCCTAAGTCCACACTCTATGAAAGCTACAACAGGGAAGGGCATGGAGTCATCTGTGGGCATAATAAAGTCATCCTCTCCTGCCAACATGAGATGAACGTCGGCAGGGATGGAAAACTCCTGCCTGAAAAATTCCAACTTGGTTGGGGTGTCTACCCTATGCTTCCACATACCCATGATGTCGGCTTAAGGGGAGAGTATTGGATTTCGGAAGGAAGTGTTTTATAGGGGTCTGAAAGACCTCGGCTAAAGCCTAAATATGTATTATGGTAAGAATTTGTGAGGATCTAGGGGGAATTTGTTTCAATTCTTCCTAAAGTTCGTAAGTTCTATAGTCAAATCCCAAACCTAAGTCTAGGCAAATGAAGATTGAAGGCAAGAATCTGGAAAAAAACACAGCAAACAGAAACAAGAATGTGATTCAGAATCAAGAATAGTGATAAATCATCAAGAACACAGTGATAAAGTTTGTGCAGGTGTGTGAGGCCAAGAACGGTGGCAAAAATCAACAAATGTGTAAACAGTGTGTATACTCAAGAATGGACTGGGCAAAAACAAAATCATGAACCAAACATGCTCAAATACATGATGGAAATTGAGGTACAAATTAAACGATCAAAGACATGAGCAAGTTCGCAAATATGACAGAGTTCGAAGTGAATCACGAACTAAAACTAGGAGGAACAGTGGCTTACCAGAGAAAGTGAGGCTGGTGTGGGGTTCGCCGAAGTCAGACGACGGTTGCAAAAGCGACGGAGTGGTGAAAATCTCGCCAGAGGAGGTGAACGGATCAAGTTGTAGAGCTAAAAGAGCTTGGAGCAATGGTGGATTTGGGGGAGAGAGGGAGTTAGCATGAAGATGAGAATGCAAAAGGTGAAGGGACGGGGAGAGAGAAGTAGTTTTGATCAAAACCACAAAATGGCCGCAAAACTACAATCAATTGCCTAGGGCGACGTGCTTGTCAGTCGACGCACACAAAAATGATGCAATTTGATGGCGCATGCCAAGTACGATCCAGTACGGGAAAGATGTGTGGCAGAAACGGTTGAAATATTATGCGTGACAGCTCGCACGTGTGATAAAACTCTTGGAGTTCTTGATTTAATGAAGCAAAGACATCGGCTATAAGGGTGATCTCGGCTCAATGAACTTGAATGAACCTGTTTATTGGTTTTAAAGCGTTGATGTAAACACACTGAAGTGTTTATCATGTGGAAGCCGATGTGTGCCAGTCTCGGTAATGAAAGATAGACCAAGATTAGCCGACGTGATAAAAGAAATGATATAGGTTCCATCGCCTCAAGATGCTGAGGTAATAGAACCTTGGGGGCAGTTGTGGGGACATAATTTTTGAGTGACAACACGTGGCCAAGGTGTCATCGAAGTGCCAGCTGAGGTGCCACGTGTCCTGGCCATGACGCCGAGGTGATCTCGGCTAGGCCGAAGTTATCTACAAGAATACCGTAATCCGGGATAAGTGGATAAGGTACAAGAGTCCTGGATTGAGAGAAGACTTTAGTTTGGATTAAGATAAGACTCTGAGAGAGTTTATCCTAATCCTATTGGGAGTCCAAGATTAGCAGTAAGCCAAAGTCCATTGAAGCTAGGCTTCTATTGGGATTAGGTTTGTGTTGGCTATAAAAGGGAGGCACCCCCATGGGTCTAAGGTACGCTTTTTATATTCTGAATAGTGAGTTAAGAACTTTTGCTATCTTTGGGAGATAATTGACTTGATCGTCGGAGTGCCCCGGGTGGACGAACCATCGCCAGAATCTCATCTTTCTGTTACAGGTCATTCAGGCGCCATCTATGTTGCCAATGCTCTCCAGTTGAATACTAGTTTGGTAGTTTGGTCAAAAATTGACTCACACACACACACATATATATATATATATATATATATTGTTATGAACTTCAGTAGAAAATAAAAAATAAATACAAAAGGTGGTAGCTACTTTTAAAAGGATGAAATTCAACTCACATTCTAGACTACTACACGGCCTACAAAGCTTTTCACTATTAAAGTAAAATGACTTTGTGTCTGGCATGTGTGAAAGATGTGGCATGAGGCATAACTTTCATGAAAGTTTAATTATTTTGATTTGTTTTTATTTAAATATAATTTTTTAATATAAAAACTCATGCTTTTATTGCTAAAAAAATGGACAAAATATTGGTGAGCAGGCAATAGATTGTTATTATTTTTTTTTATCCAGAAAAACGTGTGTTTATTGGTGGTATTATTGCGACTCTTAGGTGCCGGTGTGTAGGCCAGACTTACTCCAACTGAAAGAAAGGAATCCACCATCGAGATAAGAAAATAATACACCAACTCTCAGCACAAGAGGTAGACTCATGGTCATAGTACAATGCAACCAGTTTTACAATTGAAGTGAACACATAGTAGATTAGTTACGCAACTTTGTACAGTTAATTTTGACAAAAATATTTTGGACACCCTTGGAAGCTAGCTAGTGTCTAGATTATCGAGGCAGACCCCAATGTAAAATCTCAAGCTGTTTACCAAATGATCATGCAAAATAAAAAATAAGCAAACAATAGATTAGCTTAGGGGTGTAAAAAAAAAATCATTGGAACTACTCAATTGATTTAATTCGGTCTAAATTGTCAGACTAGTTTGGTTTTTATTAGCTTTGGTTATGGTTATGGTTATGGTTTTGAAAATAACGGAGTCGTTCAAATCAGTCCAATTCTTAATTCCAAGGCTTTGGTTATGACTCCGAACCGAATTAGGCCGTGATATATTTGTTTATTATTTTTTAATATTTTTATATGTAAAAATTAAAATATAAAAAGTCTCTTATAAGATTTGAAACCTTCATTGTGATATTGATAAATTCTAACCAACTTAACCAATTAATTTTTGTTAATTTGTTTACTAGCAATATATTATATTTATTGTTATATCAAATTTCTAGAACCGTAAAATCGAACTAAATCAAATTGATTTTCATAGTTCGGTTTTGATCCAATTCTACAGTTTAACAGTTCGATTATATTTATAATTTTTCTGAAATTTGTTCTTATGATTCGATTCTTAATTTACTTTAAAATCGGATCAATCCAATCTGCATGCACCCTTAAATTAGTTGCGCAACTTTTCATTTATCTGTAACGGTACATTTTATTCCAATTTTACTCTTCTCATTTGATATGAACAATAATTTTCATAAATAATGGCAAATTTTTTTAAAATTTTGAACATTTATGTTTTCCTAAACTTTGAGATTACCAGTTTTGATATAGGCTTTATTCCTAAGTCATACCATTTCTCTTAGGACACTAGTCGAGAAAACTTTCTAACTTAACCATGCTTGAACTATGATTTACCTGATTGGAAGCACCAACATGTAGTCAATCACCAGGCTCGGTCAAATTTTCATTTGTTCCAATAATATTTGGATTATTTATGGATCAAAATTTAAATACATGATGATATGCATACCAATTTTTTAATCCTTTGAACTCATCAATAATATTTGGATACCTTCTAGCCTAAACTAGAAAACATGATAATATTCTTACAATTTCGCATCCATTTACTTGGACAATAATATTTAGATTGCTTCTGGACAATGATATTGGAACAACATGATAACATTTATACTAATGATAATTGAAATTTATGCATTTTTGGATTAATTCCTATACTCAAATCTGATGAAACATGATAATCTTCACGCTAATAATATTCGGACCGCTCCTTGGGCAAAAGTTTTTTTTTTTTTTTTTTTTTGAACGAAAAAAAAAATACTCCGAGGTATCATCACTGCATCTGTTGGCTCAAGTTCCAGGATAATCGGTTGCCAGCCTAAACCAGGTTTCAAAGACATCATCGTTGGAGTCATTGTGGGACCTGATGATTGTTGGAACAATCTTCTGTGTATAATAAAAACCTTGGAACAAATCAAATAAACAAAATAAATTACTTATAGAATTTATTTACCAAAATAACCTAAGAACAAGAATGATCAAGTCGATTGTGTGACACTCTGTCCTTAAGACAGATTCGCCCCACTTAGATGCTTACAGAATAATGGCATCTATCTCCAAGATACAATGATCTTACACAGAATGTATTAGCATTAAAAACAATTTCTTTCAACGAACCAGAACCTATGTTCTATACTCTCAGAAATTTATCTAAAAATTAGTATGAAGAATAATGCAAAAAGAGAGCAAAAACGGAAAGAGAATTGAATGAGAAAATCTGCTGGAAAGGTCTTCTATTTATAGAAAAGTTGGTGACTATTTGGCAGATCTGAACAGGTTCAAATTTGAACTAAACAGGTCTGATTTTGAACTAAACAGGTGTAGAGTAATTTGGATTGAATCTGTCCAGTGCAATCTGTTGAGACCATTGGTTGGGAGCAAAATTTTGAATTCAAACTGTTTGGTGCAAAATTCAAATTTTCTTGCAAGAATTTTGGAAAAAATTAGTGTTAGGACCCAACCCACGCACGAACGGCGACGTGCATGTGTGGTGGTTTGAGCCAAAGCCTACATTGTCCATAACTCCACCCTTCTAGAAACTTGGGGTCCTCTTTGGGGCCCAACCCAAGTTTGTCCATAGCTCTCTTAAAGTTTCAATGTGGGACAACCATTTTAAGGTAACCCATATTTGACTATTTAATTTCCCATTTTACGAATCCGAAAATGACGTCAACTTCTCATTCACTCATAAATGGTTTTGACGAACCGTTTGTACCGTGTGACTTGCCATGCGGCAAAGAACACATCACTTCTTTGGATCCACTCCAAAAGAGATGTGGGCCCTACTAAAATTTAGGTTCAAAATTGGCCAAAAATAAGCCTATACAAACCATAATTTCCAACAATGAGTAATCACAACAAACAATATTAAACAATGTCAGGACAACTTAAAAATGAGAAATATGATAACACTTCATTTCTAGACTAAAAAGGAAACATGATATTCACAACGCCAATGGCATTTGACCAACTTTATATTTTGAATTGGACCATTTTAACGTGATATTGGTGGTATTTGGTGTGGATTATTTTGGTCAATTTATAATTTTGTGTATTGAAAAAGTTATTTTGAATTATTTAGTTAAATTTATTTCAAATAGTTTCTGATTCTAACAATTTATTTTTACTCAAAAAACCTTATTCTGAGAAACTATCCACCCCTTATTGATTATCAACTTCTACTATGGACATGTTAATTTACCATTATACCCTTAATTTTTTTTTTATTTTTTTTGGAAAATAGAAGATACCCAAATGGACTACGAATAATTTTTTTATGAGAAATGTAGACTAGTAGTGAATAATAAAAAATAAAAGTTAATTCAATTTGCAACTAACAAAGATTAATTCAATTTACATTTAACGGGGATAAAAATGACATTTACACATTAAAAAACTATTTCACAACTTATTTATCATACACTACTCAACAACTTAAATTTATAACACAGTAATTATACCAAACAAATTAACAAAATCCAAAATCAAACTCCAAAGTTTTGTTTGTTACTTGCCCAAAATGATTTAACCAGTTTTCCTACCCAATCTACCTGTCCATGGTTGAATAATATAGCGAATTTGGAGAGACTTACATCCATTTCAGTTATTATGACTGAGTAGATAACTCAACTAATTTGGCGAATTAGGTGAATGAAAAGTA
The DNA here is from genome assembly GCA_030407325.1 of Camellia japonica. NCBI lineage: Eukaryota > Viridiplantae > Streptophyta > Magnoliopsida > Ericales > Theaceae > Camellia > Camellia japonica. The sequence continues at coordinate 54,604,027 of JAPPVO010000031.1, read as the reverse complement.
TTCGTAACAAACGCACCAAATACATTTTATTTAGGGTATTTTTTTAGATAGTCACATTTTATTTAGGATTAATTAGTAAAAAATTATTTTTATGGAGTCATGTGTTAGTTAATTTACAATTTAATCTTTTTAAGTGATAAAAATATACGTTAAAAAGTCACCAAAAAAGTTATCATCGTTGGCAACTGGTGGACGGTGACCGGAAGCAACAACAGGTGGTAATAAAGTGGACAACTATGACATTGAATAGATAGATGACACATGTATGGATATGTGACATTTGAACAGTAATTGGACATTTGAGCAGATATATAACACATGTACCTATAGTTGACATTTGAATAGATAGACATAAATATAAACTTTGAACAGATAGGCCTGGTGGTCAAGACTTGGAGCTTGGAGGTGTGCTCCCTTCTAGGTCTTAGGATCAAAACCCCTTAAGTGCAAATAATTTCTTGATGCAATTCATACGGGGCTTTACCCAGACTTTAATTAGGCCTCCCACTAAAAGACTGTCGGATTGGTCTCCCGGTTGACACCGAGCTATCAGACAAAAAGAGCTTTAAACAACTATGTGTCATTTTGGGCAAATAATATCATTGAACCAACTAGACTAGGCTTAGTTTGTTGAGCGACTGTGCTATCCACCACAAATTTTTGTATGGGAAGTTATCTCAGAAATAAAAATATTGGGTAAATTACAATAAATCTCCTTAAATTGTGATTCATTTGCACTTTGCTTTCTTAATTTAAAAACTCAACAGTTAATCATCATGAAATATTAACTTATTACAATTAATCTCTTCTGTTAGAGTTCTGTTAGGGATTTACATAAAATTAAGTCATGTGTAAACCATATGAAATGCTTACTAAATTTTTAGAACAATAATGCTTGGTTTCATTTTTCCAAAAACGCTTTTCAGAAAATTATACTTTCTTATTTTCAGTGTTTTTTTTTACTGAATTTTTTTAATATTTTAAGCAATTTTTTTACTTTTTAGACACACCTAACATAAATACACCTCAAAAGTAAAAAAATTGTAAAAAAAAAAATCTTTTAAAAATTCACTAAATACCAAAAATACAAACAAAAAAAAAATACAAGAATTTAATACATTTTTTGTATTTTTATGTATTTATTAATTTTTTAAAATATTTTTTCACAAATTTTTTACTTTTTAGATATATCTAAGTAAGGTGCATCTAAAAAAGTAAAAAAAATAAATTTAAAATTTTAAAAATATTCATTAAAAAAAAAACACGAAAACCAAAAAACTCAATTTTCAAGAAACTTAATTCAGAAAACTCAAACCAAACATACTGATGTTCTTATCTGGTGAGCCCATTTGTACTTTTCCATGAAAATAAAGAAGGTGAAGTGCAAATGAGATCACCGAATAAGAGCATAATTGTCCAAAGAAATTAATAAGTATGTCATGTATTTAGGGCTGCAAATGAACCGAACCGAGCTGAGCTGAGCCAAGCCGAGCTTTGCTGAGCTCGAGCTCGGCTCATTTACTTATCGAGCTCATTTATTGAGCTCGAGCTCGGCTCGGCTCGTTAACATTAATAGAACTCGAGCTCGGATCGGCTCGGCTCGATAATTTTTTTTAAATATTATTTATATTATTTAATATATAAATAATATATTTATACTATTATTTATATATATTTATATTTTATTTAATATATAAATAATATATTTATTATATAATTTAAATAAAGATAAACGAGCCGAACTTATGCGAGCTCGAGCCCGACTCGTTTACTAAACAAGCCTAATATTCGAGCTCAAGCTCGGCTCGTTTACTAAACGAACCAAGCCAAGCCGAGCCTTTAACGAGCCGGGCCGAGCTAGTTCATAGCTCGGTTCATTTGCAGCCCTACATGTACTTCAGTTATGATATGATTTTGTTTAAATTTCTAACAAAATCTTAATGGAAAGTGTTGAGTGTAACAAGATAATACTTTAAATCATTGAGTTTTGCAATAAGGGAGAACAAAATGCAAATAAGTTATAGTTTAAAAAAATTTAATGTAATTTGCCTAAAATATTTAAAGTAGATTTAAGATTTGTAAGATGTAGACATCTTTAACCACACCAAACTTTATAAAGAGAAAGTAGAGATCTTTTGGATCCATAGACATTGGTATGTTATCCACGAATAATGAAAACACCTCTGCACCATTTACGATTTGCTGTGCGGATCTTCCATTTTCATACAATACTGGATTCCATCCACCTTTAGCACCTTCATTGCTCCCTTTGCCCCATCCACCTTTTCCACTACCGACGGCGAGCAATCATAATTTCAGTATGGAAAAAGTGATCACAGAGGAGGCACATGCAACTTTGCAGATTGGCAAGGCGCTGGGAATACTCTGTGATGGAAATGATAAGGAAATTGTGGGCAAAATCAAGGCTATGGAGATAGGTGATGCCGAGAGAGCTGCCCAGAGAAGGGGGGATGCTTAGATTTGGGTGGATTCCCTTAGGTGTTTGCAAGAGTTTGTATTAGTTTCCCTATGAAGATGCTATCCTAGAATGTTCATAGGCTCCGAAGAGGTGAGAAGAGGAGAAGAATAAAAAGTCTCATTAAAGAAAAGGAAGTGGATATGGTTCTCTTGCAAGAAACAAAATTAGCAGCAATCTCATTAGATATGGTAAGATCACTATGGTATAGAGATCAGGTGGAATTCATGGAAGTGGACGCGTCTGGTTTAGCTGGGGGCATACTGTGTATATGGGACCCTGCTATTTTCTCTATATCTGCTTGTTGTAGTAACAAAAGTTTTATACTATTATGAAGTTCACTCTCTCGTAACTTTGAGTGTGTTATTATTAACATTTATGCTCCTAATGATGTATCTTGTAGGGCGACTTTTGGGATTCTCTTTGTAATTTAAAATCTGAATTTCCTAAACCTTGGTGTTTGGGAAGGGATTTCAATAAGATCAAGAATGTTGAGGAGTGTAAAGCGTGCTCTAGAAGGGATAGAGGAATGCGAGATTTTAATAATTTTATGAGTAAATTGGAAGTGTCTGATTTATCCATGTTAGGTAGGCAATTCACATGGAGCAATTCCCAGGATGAAGAAAGGTGGTGTAGGCTAGACAGATTCATGTTTAATCCAGAGTGGCTGGTAAAGTTTAAGTTCAAACTTTGGGGGTTACCACGAGTCATCTTAGACCACTGTCCAGTGCTTTTATTGGATGATGAAATTGATTGGGGACCACGTCCTTTTAAGTTTATTAATGCATGGCTTTTGCATCCCCTGTTCCTTCCACTTGTCAAGAAAACATGGTTAGAAGCAGAGGCTCATGGGTGGGCTGGTTTTGTTCTGTGGAAAAAATTGAAAATCTTAAAGGAGGTCATAAGGAAATGGAATGTTGAAGTCTATGGAAACTTGACTCTGAACATCAAGAAGGCTGAAAAGGAATTACATTTGTTACATCTTGCAGCTGAAACCAGAATTTTGGATGATTTTGAAATTTAAAGAAGAAGGGATGTAAGAGCTGAGCTATGGAAGTTAAGCAGGAGAAATGTGTGATAACCTTGGTCCATATTATGCTAATTAACCTTAATTGTGATTGTGATTATGTGTTTGACATGATTTTGAATGCCATTTATGTGAATATATGTGGTTTTGAATTTCTATCTATTTACCGTAGGAAAATCTGTTTGACTTTCTGCTTTGGAATTTAAATTGATGGCCTTATCCGCCACGGAAACCGAAATTGACTAAGCCATTGTGATTAGCGTAATTTTTAGAGCCTACGGTGAAATTTAATTGAAAATTGATTCGGATCAAATTAAATAGATTAAATTGATGAGTTAGTGCTCAATTAATTAGTACTAATCAAATGTGATTAAAGGAGCTTGTATAAAAGGGGCCAACATACACTTATATTCATTTGCTTGAGCTCAAATTAGATTTTACACTTTAGTGAGAGAGAGAGAGAGAGAGAGAGAGAGAGAGAGAGAGAGAGAGAGAGAGAGAGAGAGGCCGCCTCTAGAGAGAGAAAGGGGGAGAATTGTGTATTTTGGCTCAAGGTTTGTGAGGATTGAAACTCCTAGGTGAGTAACCAACTCTTAATTTATGAATTGAGTATATAATTTTGTGAATTCAAGTGGTATGGTAGCTCATGGCAAAGATTGAGATGAATATGAAGTTAGAATGCACATACATGCATGAAATTACTATGAATCACCATGAATTGCCATGAAATTGCATAAGCTAGCATGAATAATGTTGAAAATGGAGAATTGGGCACCAATCTTCACATGCATGCATAATTTTCATGGGTTTCATAATAATAAGTGTCATTTGTAAGATGTGAAATAGAAATGAAGTCAAAAATTGACATGCATGTGTGATTATTGAAGATATGGAGCTTATATGAGGTTTGAATGCATGAGCCTTGATTATACAAAGAAATGTTGGTTAATTTTGAATGATTGGACCATGATTTTGAATGATTGGCCTCATGTTGCTTACATCCATATGCTATATAATGTACTTGCATGTTTTGGACCAAAATCATGATTTTTGGACCTTTGAAGGTCGAGTTTGAGCTTCAAGAATAGTTCTGGAAAACCCAGAATTTAGCATGTCCACTCGAGCGGGGAAAGTGCCGCTCGAGCGTGAAATGCAAGCTCCCAGCAGTTTTGCAGTCAGTAATGTCCGCTCGAGCGGGGACATTCACGCTCGAGCGGGGAGCCATGTAGTGTGACTTTCAGCTTGAGTGTCTGAATTCACGCTCAAGCGTAAAAATGAGGCAACCAGTACTTTTGCAAACCATGAGGATCCGCTAGAGCGGCGGAACCCACGCTCGAGCGGGGACCCCTGTTTCAGAAATTTTGTAAAGGTGTTCTATGTTTCATTTTCCGTTCTCTTTCACTTCTGAGTACTCTTAGGCATGCATTGAGCATTATGAATGAATTAAAAGAATAAGAAAGAAGCCTAAGAGGGATGTATGAATTAAGAACGGATTGAATTGATTGTGACCCATATGTGTTATGTAATGTGTAGGGTCGAGCTCCAGGGCAAATCCACCGGTAGAACACTGTGAGTAATATCTTAATAAAGATATTTTGAAGTATGTTATTTGTCCAATTGCTTACTTCCCTATAAGACTTATAAGTTTGTTAATTTGAATTGTGGACAAATGTTTGGTATGACTAGAATGAATGGGCCAAAGGCCGTATGACATGAATGAATGGGCCAAAGGCCGTATGACACGAATGATAGTCTGACATGAATGATAGTCTGACATATGAATGATCCAAAGGCCGTCTGACACGAATGATAGCCTGACATGAACAATAGTTTGATATGAACGAGTAGGCCAAAGGCCGTCGGATACGAACGATTGGGCCGAAGGCCGTCGGATATGAATGGATTGGGCCTGAGGCCATTTGACGTGTTTGGAACCGCAGTCACTTGACCTATATTTTTATATATATACTAGATAGAAATATGAATTGGGCCCGAGGCCGTCTGATGTATGTTGTTCTAAATACCGTTCGTGTGTCTTCTTTATTTGATATTATTCACTGGGCTTTCGCTCACGCCCATTCATGTGTCTGTAGGTGAGCCAAGGGAGGTTCAAACCCAGCCTTAGTGAAGTTCGTGAGAAACAATTAAGGTTTTGAAGAGTCAGCCCAACCATCTCACGCACGAGACTACTTTTGCCCTTTTGCTATTTTGTTATATTTTTGTCATGTTGGCGAGAACTTTGGATTACGGTTGTATATAATTTTGATTGGCTGACCATGACATCCTGTTGTGTAAAGCTTATATGTTAACTTTCCTTGATGTGAGTTATTAATGAATGTTTGTAAAATGTTATGGCGTGCCATGTAAGCACAACTCTATGGACAAAAGTTTGAAATTGCTTCCGTTTGGCCCCTTTACTCTGATGAGTTATGTCTTGTTTGGTTTAGGGCTGTAGGTAATCTCGTGATTACTGGCCGGTTATGTCCTTAACACATGGGGGCGGGTTCGGGTCATGACAAAATGAGTGGTTATGGTTGCAAAAATCTAGACTCACATGGGCATTGAAGGGGGACCATAACACCAAGTTTTTTCATCTTATGGCCTCAAGTAGACAAACTAGAAATCTCCTTAGCTCTGTCTCAGTGGATGGTATTGTGCATGTAGATCCTCAAAGGCTAAAATCTGAAGTGTTTACACACTTTAAGAAGTTGTTCTATGATGAGTGGAAAATAAGGCCTAAGTTGGGTGGACCCTTCCAACATATTGATAGTGAACAATCATCTATAGTTTTGGAAGTTGAATTTTCTGCAACAGAGGTCTGGGCTGCAATTAAAGACTGTGATGGCAATGAAGCTCCTGGCCCATATGGGTTTAATCTGATGTTCTTTCAAAAGTAATGGCCAGTTTTCAAGAATGAATTTATGCGCTTCTTTACGGAATTCCATGAGCATGGGATGCTACTTAAAGGGCTGAATAGCTCTTTTGTGGCTCTTATCCCAAAGAAAGAAAATCCTACTAGTTTGGTTGACTTTCGACCAATTAGTTTAATTGGTTCTATATATAAAATATTAGCTAAAGTGCTTGTTGCAAGGCTAAAGTTGGTGTTGCCTAAGATCATAGGAGATGTGCAATCAGCTTTTGTTGGGGGCAGGAATATACAAGATGGGGTGCTTATTGCAAATGAAGTGGTGGATGATTGGAAGAAGAGGAAGAAAAAAGGGCTAATTCTAAAGCTTGATCTTGAGAAAGCTTATGACTCTGTGAATTGGGATTTTTTATTCTCTACATTGGGTAATTTTCGGTTTGGCAATAGATGGATTACCTGGATGAAAGCTTGTGTGACTACGGCAAGAACCTCAATCCTAGTAAATTGTTCCCCAACTGCTGAATTCAATCCTGAAAGAGGTCTCAGGCAGGGAGACCCTTTGTCACCTTTCTTATTCATCATTGTGGTTGAGGGCTTAAACATTTTGCTAGCCAGAGCCAAAGAGTTGGGGCTTTTAAAGGGGTGTACCAGTGGGGACTTGTGAAGAAACCATATCACATTTGCAATTTGCTGATGATACAATAGTCTTTTGCAAACCTGAATGGGTGGAGGTATTGAATGTGAAAAGGATCCTTAGATGTTTTGAGATCATGTTTGGCCTCAAGATAAACTATCATAAAAGTAATATTTGTGGAATAGGAGTTCCGGATGAGATGGTAATTGAGTTTGCATCTAAATTGAATTGTATGAAGATATCATTACCATTCACTTATTTAGGTCTTCCTTTGGGTGCAAATCCCAGGAGGAAGAGTACATGGGCAATTATAATTGAGAAGTGTCAGAGGAGGCTTGCATCTTGGAAAAGGAGATTTCTTTCTTTTGGGGGTAGGCTTGCACTCATCAAATCAGTTCTGTCCAGCTTGCCAATTTATTATGTCTTTTTTCAAATTACCTGAAGGTGTTGCAAGAGCTATTGATAGAATCCAAGTTTCCTTTCTCTAGGAAGGCTCTGATTTGAAAAGGAAGATCCATTTGGTGAAATTGGAAGAGGTAACCAAGAGTAAAAAGAGGGGGGTTCTGGGGGTTAGGAAGGTTAGAGATTTAAATGACTGTCTTTTAGCAAAGTGGTGGTGGAGATTTGCAACTGAAACCACAGCCTTATGGAGAAGAACTATCTGCTATAAATATGGAATCTCTGGTGGTGGATGGTTTCCCAGTCAGAAACTTGAGACTAAGTACTCTATGACTTGGCTGGACATATTGCAGGTTGCTGATTGTAATCAGAGTCTCAAGGATTTTTATGCAGCTAGTTCAGAGGTAATTGTAGGTAATGATAATAGTGTCAAATTTTGGATTGATGTTTGGATGGGGACCAGAGCACTTTTAGAAGTTTATCCCAGATTATACAACTTGTCAATTGGTAAGCTCAGTTCTTTGAAGGACTATATTGAACGGAAAGGAAATTCTGATGGATGGAAGTTAAGATTCAAAAGACCACTATTTGCTTGGGAAGAAGAGGAGGTTCAAAGCTTGTATATTTTGTTGAATGCAGCCATCCCTATGTTGAGTAACCATGAGGACTAGCTTAAATGGAAGGCATTATCATATAGCAAATTTCTGGTGTCTACACTTTACCAGAGAAGTGATTCAACAACTGGTATCGATACTCACCTTACTGATTTGATTTGGACAAACAACTCTCCACCTAAAGTTCAATTCTTGGGCTGGTTAGTGTGGAAAGGTAGGATCAAAAACCTGTACTTATCTTCAACAGCTTGGTGTGCTTGGAGCCAATATGAGCAACCTATGTATCTTCTGTAATACTGAATTGGAAACATTAGATCACGTGCTGATAGGTTGTCCTTTAATTTGCAAGGTTTGGTCCCATTTCATGAACTGGTGGGGAATTTATTGGGCCATACCAGGGACTTTCGTAGGATTGTTGGAATGGTGGACTGGCTTTCAGTACAAAAAGTTCGAAGCAAGATTGTGGAAAGCTTTGTTGCTGGCAGTGGTACGGTCTGTTTAGAAGCATAGGAATGAGTGTAAGTTCACTAATGCTCAGTGTAGACGCGCTCCCGGAGAACTCCCAAGGGAAAATCTCGTTTTGTTCTCTGAGCTACTATAGTTCGGACTTAAATGTCACGGTTCTGAATCTAATCTCACAATGTGCGATGTGAGACCGATAAATCACCAAAGAGTCAGAGTCCGGCAAATCGTTTTGCAAAACTGATTTTTGTAAAGAAGTGCCAAACATGGACTGCTTTGCCAGATACAAAGTCGCCACCTAAATATTTTATTTTGGGGAAATTTAGGAAACCCTGACTCGTGCCTAAGGCCACGTGTCCGTCATCACCAAAGTTGCCTCGGCTCAGGAACTTGGGTACGATTGGGGAAGGTCATCTATGAGCACCCCCGCTCGCCCGATCAAAGATCGGCCTGTAGTAAGCATGATATCTTGTTTTTGAAAACACATGTGCTTTTATTCCGGTTAATTAGCTAATCTTACTATGTGATGCGCACAACACACAAGTATAGACTAGATCGCCTAATTTGGAATGACGCATCGCATATCCATTTGTTTGGAAAATAGTTTGAAGTTTGCTACTCACAAGTAAGCTAAAATGCGGATTTTGATGAATTGTTCCGATTCAGGTAATCCAACCTTCGCCCACAGGCATTCAGGCAGTTAATCACGTAAGCAATTAGCCTCATAGCAAGCATGCTTTCATGGCAACATTAACACACGTGCAGTATGCTAAAGCGTAAACACTCACAGTGTACTCCGAGCCAAAACAAAGAACTAGTTAGAAATCAATGCATGATCCTAGTTCATGTTAAGATGGCTAATGCAACACATGCGAAAATGCAACTAAAATAGGCTCGGCTATTCTAGAATGTCATGTGAAATGCAACTTGGTACATGTATTCAAATAGGTATTGAAATACAATGCAGTTAGTATGATGCGCCGAGCCCGGTGCATGCAAGACAAATGAATGAATGCACGCATGCGAGCATAAGGTATGCTAAATGAAATATGCCCTAAAGTTAACCATCATAAGCGGTTAAGTAAAAGGGAGAAAGAAATGGAGGTTGGAAGACATGCATCACACACACGCACGCTTATTACAACAATTGGCCCTCTCAAAGGAGGGACTGAATAAGAAGCTAATTAGCTAATATAAGCTAATTAAACTAATTATTACACAACAAATTAATTAACTAATCCTAATTAACTAATTATTACAGAACGAATTGAATAGCTAACGCATTAACTAATTAAAGTACAAACCAAAGCAAAAGCAAGCTATCTAAGCATGACAGCTAAGGAAAGCAGTAAATCAGGAGCCTCAAAGGGAGAGGAATGCATGCAAGCCCGGTCACCTTGTTCGGAAATCCAATGCGATGCCCCGATTTGCCTCTGTTTTCATCTGTCCTCAGAACTCTGTACCAAGCTCCAGAAAGATGAAACTCCACGTAGGGAAACCTATGGAAGGGTGGCCGACCACTTTTGGTCTCTCCAGACACCTGCCGACCACTTTTGGTTGTTGAAAAACCAGAAAAGTGGTCGGCCAGCTAGTTTTTCTGGCTGGCCGGCCAGTTGTTGCTGCTGAACTGCAATTTGCTGCAACAGAGAGCAAGAAAGGGCATGGCAATGTATTTGCAATATATGTGTGCACAACCACCCTCCCTATCATGTCATAAACTCAAGGGGGTGTGGTTCTCGACCCTCGGGCCACCAATCGCGCATTTCCATGCATGATGGCCGAGAGGTGAAGTTGCACAATTCAATATGAAATGAATGCACAAGTAAACACATAAAGCCTAAAACTCTATCATGGATGATCAAGAGCGTCGGCGACCGGGAATTAAGGTACGTTTCATCACTTTAAGTATGAAATGTCCCTCGTTTCCCGTGTTTGGACTAACACCTATTCCAAACACAATGCAACACAAGCATGGCATACGTAATGCGACTCAAGCATGCAAGTATGCAATATGACTTAAGCATGTAAACATGCAATGCAATATGGACAACCTAACAAGGCTAATGGCATGCACAATGCTAAAGCATGTAACAACTAGCATACACAATGCTAAATGCTAAAAACTAGATGGCATACTCAATGCAAGGCATTCATAAGGTTCTAAGCATAATGTAATGCATGCATGCACAATGCAATGCAACAAGGGCAACTTATGTAATATACCAAGCATGGCATGCTCAATGTAATATACATGGTATACTCAATGGACTTAAACCAAAAGGGTAGACCTCAATCATGCCCAAATCAATGGCCATTGGTGATGAAATGAAGGCACATAAAGCAAGGCATGCATGCACAATGCATTGGCCATCAAAGACGCCAAAGAGCACAACTCTCAAGAGCTCTCAATGAGTGACAGAAGTGGAAGTGTAACAACACTAAATGCACTGAAATGAAGCAAGAAATGATGCCAAATCATTCAAACAACATAAGTAAAGCATGATAGGGTCCTAAGGCATGAAAGCTAGCAAAGAGCAACACAAAGGAGGCATGCAATACATGGAACAAATGCATGAACTAAGCATGGACAGAGCTCAAGTAGGTCAAAACAAGGACCAAAACATGCTGAGATAAGGGCCCAAAGACCTAGGCATGCAAGCATACGAGCTAAGCCATAAGCTAGGCAAACATGGACAATACTTAGAGGCATTCAAAGCATGAATGAAGTAGGAACAAAAGCATGCTATAAGCTCTGAAATGTCATGTTAGATGATGCCAAATCATGTACACAACACAAATGAAGCATGCAATGGTGCTCAAAGCTTGAAGCAAGCAAGAGCATTTGTACTACAAGTATACAAAACATGAAGCATGTGACCAAGGCAACCCAAAACAGTCCTAGAACATGTTAAAATGAGTCTAAAACATGCATGGAAGGAGGCCAAAACATGCTAGCATGAGGGGCATGAGACATGATACATACAAGGCAAATAAGGTGGATTACACTACACCTATTAAGACCAAGCATGGGATGACTTAAGCAATAAAAATCAGAGTTATATCATGGCATAATAACCCCAAAAACACATTGAAATGGTGGCTTGCAAGCTATGGCATGAAGGCATACGCAACGGTTCATGTTAAGGCATAAAGGGGCAAACCCTCCAACACATTGAATGAGTAACAAATGTGAATGCATGGCCATGAAACATGGACTGAAATCACATAACAAGTGATGCCAAATCATTGAAATAAGCCAAGTAATGCATGCTAGAGGATTCAATACACAAAGCTAACAAGCTAGATTGAACCAAGGCTATACAAAGCAAGTCATGCATGACCAATACAACACAAATCAGACCTTAAACATGCTAAAACATGAACAAAGTCTTCTTTAAGCTAAGCCAAAAGCATGCTAAAATGACATGTTACAACATGATGCATGTTAGGCTATTTCATGGGATTCCACTACAAGTGCATGGAGCATGCAAAGGCTAACCAAACCAAACCCTAACAAAGGTATGACATGGCAAAACATCACCAAAAACATGCTGAAATGGAAAAAAAAACAAGCTAGAATGACATGCTACTTCATGAAGCATACAAAGCTAGTTTAAGGGATTTACACTACAAGTGTATTAGGCATGCAAGAGCCAACCAAACCAACCCAAAATAGATCTAAGGAATGTTAAAACAACACCAAAAACCCACTGAGATGGCTCCAAAACAAGCTAGAAAGACATGCTCAAACATGAGGCATACAAGACTAGATTGTGTGATTTACACTACAAGTGTATTAACCATGCATGGAGTGATCAAAGCAAGCAAAAATAGTGGTATGCCATAGCAAAATAACCACAAATACAAGCTAAGATATGGTCAACATACATTAGTAAAGATGCTCAAACATGAGGCATATTAAGGCATGTATTGAAGATGCAAGGAGAGGGATGGCCCTCCCCTTCTTAGGACCTTAAAACACCATCCCCACCACTGAAATCCCTCTGGATTTCAGTGGTGAGAAGGCCAAAATAAGGTGGTCCCGAAGCTCACAAAAAAGGCTCAAAAACAACGCCGAACAAGGCCTAAGTGGGGTTAAACAACCCCAAACACAAAAGTGATCTTAAACAAAGATAAAAAAAACATGCAAAAACAGAACTTATATCCGTTATAAGTCAAGCTTAAAATAGCATGCAAGATAGGCTAAAAGCTTAAGCAAGAAAAGGGGATTTAAAGGTCAAAAGCTCACCCTTGAAGACCCTCTTTATAACTGCAACTCCAGCAGGTTTTTCAAGCTCAAGACAACCCAAGAACACCAAAATCAGCCCCTAAGCACCTCAGTAGCAAAAGGATGGTGTTTGAGTGTGTGTTTGTGTGTTAAAGTAAGACAAACCTATACTTTAAGGCATGAAAATGAAGCAAACAAGGCAATATAGATACAACACTATATCTATCATCTTCCCTCAGATTTTCTGAACCTGGAGGAGAGAGGAGGAGCCTCCCTCTTATAGAAGAGGAAAGCCAAAGCTTCTTGGAGAAGCTAAGCTTGAATGCCATCCCTCCATACACGTGTATGGAGGATGACTAAAATGCTCTCCAGCTGTGCCAGCTGTCCCAAAATATCTCCAAAAAGGTGTCAAAAAGCAACCGACCACTTGAAGTGGTCACCCTGCTAGTTTAATTGGTCGGCCGACCACTTTAAGTGGTCAACCAGAGCAAAAACTGGTCGGCCATAGGTGGGAGAGGTCAACACACTAAATGCAAGGTGGTGGTGTGGTGGCCGACCAGAAAAGATGGTCCAAAGACTAAGAAAGCCAGTTATCTGACAAGAAAACTAGCTGGAAAAAGGAAAAGTGGTCTCCAAGGAGAAATACTAGTCTCCCACCCTTGTACCACCTTCCAAACAAGGAAAACAAGGTTTGTACCAAAAACAAACCAAAGCGGATGCAAGACGAGAAATCGGGAGGCGAAACACGCGGCCAAAAGCCCCGAAAACTAGCTGGCGAGCATCAAAAGTGGTTTGCAACCACAAAAGTGGTCTCCCGGACCACAGTGTTCCTCTAGGCAGAGGCAACAAGGTGTGGTTCAAAAACCACGCCAAACAGAGAATGTTAAGCGGTCCCGAGACAAGGCGCACGGCCAAAGGCTCCAAAAATCGGAAACTAGTCTCCAAACGGGAAAAGTGGCCTACGACCATGAAAAGTAGTCTACAACCACAGAGAGATGGTCTACAAGGCCACTCCCTCCATCCGGGAAGGGAAAACAAGACTTGGTCCGCAAACCGAGCCAAAGCACAAAACGTTCTGAGGCCCGAAGGCATGGCTCTCAGCCAAAACTCCGAAACCTCAGAACGAGCACAACATGCACCATCACCGAGCGCTCAATCGATGACGTCTGAGTCTTAAGGTCGGTCAAAAATGGGGTGTCTATAGTTGCCCCTCTTTGACAGAACTCGGAAGTCACAAGTGACGGGAGTAAGTGTCAAAGCCCAGAGACGACCCATTTTTGACAAGGCCGAAGACTTAGACAAACAAGCAAGATAACAAAGAAATGTGCCCGCAGGTAGGGGCAAAATGCAAGTGGCAATGCAAGAAGCCGAACATAACTTATGATCATGCATAGAAAGCTGTAACGAAGCAATTATGCAAAATAAATGCAACAGTTTAAGCAAATGAATACAAATCAAACTACATTACATGCAGAAAGGATGTAAGAGAATTATATAATTCTCACTACGTCTCACGCGGAGTACATACAATGCCTGTTCGGTTCGTCTGGTCGTGCCAGCTTCAAATGAACCGTACATAAAATATTGTGCATGCAAAAGAGAGAAACTCAATAGGTACAATATCGTTAGAAACATGCATAGCAATGCAAGTGAAAAGTGCGTAATAACGCAAGTCGAGGGATGCATGACAATGCAACCTACGTGTGATGCATAACAATGCGAAAGGGGATGCAAAACAATGCAACCTAAGTGTGACGTATAACAATGCGGTAAAACAAGCATAACAATGCAAGTGAAGTGTGCATGCATGACAATGCAATAGGAGTGCATATAATGATGTAAGCAAAACGAGTGTGACAACAAAAGTACTGAGTGCATAACAAAGTAGGTGAAACATGCGCAACAACGCGTGTGGAAAGTGCAAGACAATGCAAAAGAAATGTGTAACTTCAAATGTGTGTTTGAAAGGAAATGCTGAATAAAGAAGTACAAGCCTTAAAGAGAGCAATTCGACCGTAACCCTTTGATTTACCTCCCGAATGGGTCACAACATACTCAAAAAGGATACACCTTGCTCTTGACGAGTAAACGATGAGCTATGCATCAAAGACTTGAATTGAAGTTCCCGCAGGGACATTCTTGAGCCGAAAAGTGTACTTTTCTTGCACTTTCCCGAGGGTCGAGGACTCCAAACATCACCAAAACACATAGGGAGAACAATGGAGCACTGACGATCATCCAGGAGGGTGGCCGACCAGTTATATCAGTGGCTGACCAGTTGTTGCCCACCAAAGTGGTCGGCCGACCAGAAAAACTGGTTGGCCGACCAGTTTACAGAATTTCAGGGTAGTTTGGTCTTTTAAGTTTCGGTTCTTTAAGTACACCACTCCAAATCAGTTTGTATCACACCTCCAAGGCCGAAATACACTCTTCTTGCTCCCTAGACCCTTTTCTCTCTCAGATCTGCACTTTATACACGTTTTCCAATACCCCAAGCGAAGTTGTTTCGCGAAAACTTTTGATTCTCTTCGATTTGAACCAATTAGAATTTGTTTTCAGAGCCTCTTTCTCCATTTTCACCACTTGAGGTATGTTTGTCTCAAAGTTTGGCACCTTTTCTCGGCCGTTGACTTTTGTTGACTTTTTCTCTTCTCGAGAGTTGACTTTTTGCGATTTTGGCTTATTTCGCTCGTTTTTGTATCTTTTGCAGATTTCTTCAGATGGTCGACGATATTCCGTATAGCGGAGGCTTTCCATATGCAGAGGACGAGCCCGACATCATACCATTGCCTCCGAGGATACGGCCATTCGACCCAGAGGGGTACGAGTCGGAGGAGTACATCCTCCCTCCTAGCACCTTCTACCACTTCACGGACTTTGCGCGGCGGGCACCTGCAGACCTGCTGCTACGGGAGCCGGAGTCCCATCTATCTGATCATGCGCATGAGGTACATACTACATTTGCACATTCCATACTTTCGATATGTATCCTGTCCGCTCGTCATGAACATATTCATGCACACAACTGTAGACATCCCCGAACGTCCCGGAGGGAAATCCCGTTTTGTTCATTTGGGGCTCACTACATTCAGGACTCAATGTCACGGTCCTATATCTAATCTCGCAGAGTGTAATGCAAGACCGATAAATCGTCAAAGAGTCCAAATCTGGCAAATCATTTTTGAAAACAAATTTTTGAACGAAGTGCCAAACATGGACTGCTTTGCCAGATACAGAGTCGCCACCTAAATATTTTATTTTGGGGGAATTTAGGAAACCCTGACTCGTTGCCTAAGGCCACGTGTCCGTCATCACCAAAGTTGCCTCGGCTCGGGAACTTGGGTACGATTGGGGAAGGTCACTTCGTGAGCACCCTCACTCCCCCGATCAAAGATCGGCCTCTACTAACCGTGACATCTAGTTTTGAAAACGTTATGCGTTCTTATTTCGGTTATTAGCCTAGAATTACTATGTGATGCGCACAACATACAAATATAGACTGGATCGCCTGAATTGGAACAAAGCATTGCATATCCGTTTGTTTGGAAATGTTTTGAAATTTGCTACTCGCAAGCAAGCTAAAATACGGATTTCAATGAATTGTCCCAATTCAAGTAATCCAACCTTCACCCACAGGCATTCAGGTAGTTTATCACATAAGCATATAGCCACATGGTAAGCATGCTGTCATGTTAACATTCACACTCATGTGAGATGCTAAAGCATAAATACTTACCGAGTACTCCAAGCCAAAACAAAAGCTATGTTAGAAATCATGCATGATCCAAGTCCATGTTAAGTGCCTAATGTATCGCATACAAAATGCAATCTAGGATAGGCTCGGCTAATCCTAGGATGGTATGTGGAATGTGACAAGTAACACGTATTCAAGTTAGATTTGGAATACTTATGCAGTTAGCATGATGCGCCGAGCCCGGTGCATGCAAGACAGATGAATGAATGCACGCATGCATAGCATAAGGTATGCTAATTGAAATATGCCCTAAATCTAATCATTATAAGCAGTTAAATAAAAGGGAGAAAGAAAATGGGGTTGGAAGACATGCACACACGCACGCACACTTATTACAATTGTGCCCTCGCTCGGAGGGTCCGAAAGAATAATACAGGCCACCTAATTAACTAACTCACAAGCTAATTAATTATTACAGAACCAAATGAATAACTAGCTACAACTAATTATTACACAACTTAATTAATTAACAAATTAATGAATGACAACAAGCGAGTAGGGAAAGCAGTAAACGGTGCTATTCCAGCTCTGTTTGAAGAAGGGAGGCATGCATGCCCGCTTCGATTCCTCGCTTTGGAAGGCCTTCCGGTTGCTCTTTAGAGGCTCTGTTTGCAGGGTGTCTTCCAGTGCTTGTTGCTGAAACTTACCAAAACACTGCAGGGGAAGTCACCAGTGGCCTGCCGGCCGTGGAGGGAGATCTGCCGACCAAGGATGGTCCATTGCCGGCCAAGGGTGGCACACGGCCGGCCATCAGTGGTAGGCTACCGGCCACTGGTGTGCTGTGACACCAAACTGCAACGAAGCACAAAATAGAGAAAATTGAGGGTTTCCCAAGGACATGTAGGCAACATGGCACTCCAAATCACCTCAAAACATCAAGGGAGAGGCCAAGTCGGATCCACGACCATCAATCACGCATCCCGATGCATGATGGCCAAAGATCCAACTTGTGCAAATCAATATGAAAATGAATGCACAAATACAGCAAGTAAAGCCTAGAACTCTATCATGAATCATCAAGAGCTTCGGTGACCAAGAATTGAGACGCGTTCCATCACTTGAAGTATGAAACGCCCCTCGTTCCTCGTGCTCGAATTAATACTTAATCCAAGAAATGCAACATATAAGCATGGTAAACATGCAACATGTGAGCATGCAAGGTATGCGAAGCTAAACAGGTATGTGACAACATACGAAATGAAACAAACATGCGACAACATGGTATGTAATACCCCGACCCTCATATCTGATTCTGCTGTCTTTTTAATCTCCTGTTCTGTGTCTTTGAATGTTATTGTGAAAATCTATATGAAAATATAGTAAAAGAGCATGGAACTTAGAAATATGAGTTTCTATCTGTTGAACTAGAACGTATCTGTTACACTTGAATCACTTAAAATGGAAATTGAGCATCTTAGAGATTTAATTTGCAGAAATTGATTTGATATTTGGAATCTACATGATTTTTAAGCTATAAGGGGATTTTCTGTGAAATTTTTATTTCGGCACCATAAAGCGATTGATTTTCGTCTTTTATGCCCTTATATATATATTGTTATATCTATCTAAGACTTGTTGAGTTGAGATCAAAAACGTGGCTTACTTTGAGAAAGAAAGGAAGAGAGGAACGTAAGAGTTGAAGGAGAAGAATTGGGGGAAAATAAATTTGACTCACCAAAGAAGCTCATCCATTGGTAGAATTGGGAGATTGAGGTTAAGGTAACCAAATTTCTAGTTTAACTTCTCAAGAATTTCATCTCATGCTTGTGTTGGTTCATGGATAATCTATGTTTGATCCATTAGGGTTTCTTATGGATTTGGTGCCTTGACACTTTGGACATCAATCTTTGTTTCTATAGCATTAATCCATGCCAATGTGTTACTACTATGTGCTATGCTTGTTGAATTTGTAGAACTTGAATATACTTGGAACATTGGATGGGATTTGTGGAAATATTGACTTGTTAAAGCCTCTAATTTGGTCTAACTTGATGTGATTAAGCTTTAATTCATGTTTTGGTGTTGTTAGGTGAATGTATTGCTTGAATTTGACCCTTGATTTCATAAAAATTGAGTTTGAATGATGAATTTTGGCTTGAAAATCGGGCTGCCCTGAATTTGGGTCGACGTCCGCTCGAGCGGGAGTCAGGGCCGCTCGAGCGGGAAAATACACCTCCCAGCAGTTTTCTGAAATTTACCCTGTCCGCTCGAGCGGGGGATATGTACGCTCGAGCGTAAAAATTGACCATCCAGTATTTTGGCAGCACTACACTGTCCGCTCGAGCGGACAAAGTTACGCTCGAGCGGAGGATTGTTTCAGCAAGAAAATATGTTTTGTTCAGTTTTTTGTGTTTGACTCTTTGGTGTTATTAGAATATTCTTTTCTGGTGAGTCTTAAGAGATTATAACTTTATAAAAGTGTGGAGGCATATGAATCGATTTTAAAGAAAAAGAATACTAATTTATTAGTTATGTTGTGTGCAGGGCACACTCCAGAAGGAACTCATACGCCACCACAACACTGTGAGTAATAGTGCATTATACATATATTTATGTATCTGTTTTCTGTAAGATAAGATCATAACTCATGTGTTAATCTGGAACTGAAATGTGAGCACCATATTTAACTATCTGTGCCGCAAGGCTACCTGAGTCGAAAGACTATCTGTGCCGCAAGGCTACCTGAGTCGAAAGACTATTTGTGCCGTAAGGCTACCTGTTGTTCCGCAAGGCTACCTGTTGTGCCGCAAGGCTACATGAGCCGAAAGGCTATCTGTGCCGCAAGGCTATCTGGGCTAATAGGCCAATCCGTTATCTCAGTATTTGGTTTTGATACATATACTACTGTACATTGTGATTTTATTATTACGCGCTACTATTCACTGAGCTTGTCTCATTCTGTAATTTTGTCTGATTCTGTAGGAACCAGCTTGAGGAGCCGACCTAGCACACTTCATGCATTTTTGTCAGCCTAAGGATAACCAGGCACTGGAGGAAACCCTTACATATTAGATCAGTTTACTTTGTATATGTAACTTTTGGTATCCACATTACTGGTCAGGGATATGTATTTATTGTTTTGTATGCCTAAGACCTGGGCTGGATTGTAAATGTTTATGTAACCTCATTTTGTGTGCATGTTACTTTATGTTCAATGTTAAGATGGTCCTGGCTTGTCGATAGTTGCTCAATGGATATTTCTAGATGTCGTTTTAAATTTAATGCTTCCGTTCAGGCCCCCAAATGTTATACCATACAGGTTATTCTGTCTGTTTCTGCTTAGGTCATGCCCAAACTTTTAGGGGCTGGTTTGGGGCGTGACATGGTAAGATGGGCTTACACCAAAGATGGACGGCTCTCAACTAGGTCCAAATCAGTAGCCAAAGCGATGAATTAAGCCACACAACATACTCAAGCATGCAAAATGCGAAAGGTTCAACAAAAGGGGCCTAAAAAGGCAACTCTCAAAAGTGCCTAAGAAGTGACAAATGTGCAAATGTAACAACACTATATGCACTGAAATGAGATGATAAATGATGCCAAATCATTTAAATAGTTCAAGGATAGCATGCGTGAATCACCGAAACACGAAGCTTGCAAGGCCAATTACACTACAGCTATACGAAGCATGAAGGATATGGCAAGGGCAACCCAAAACAGTCCTAGTATGTACTGATATAAGACTAAAACATGCATGGAATTAAGCCAAAGCAAGCTAGCATACAATGCCTAAACATAGAACATGCAAGGCTACAAAAGAGGCAATGCACTACACCTATGAGAACCAATCATGGCATGACTTGGACAACCAAAAACAGAGTTACATCATGGTATATTAGGACCCAAAATGTACTGAAATGATGAGCCAAAGGTTTAGGCCAAGTGGCATGCACAAAAGTCCACTCTTGAGGCATAAAGCACAAGCTATACAAAGCATTCAAGGCATGTCAAATGCAAGTGTATGACAACATTTCATGGGCTGAAATAGCATGTGGAATAAGGGCAAGGCATGCAAACATCACATGTATGACATGATAGAGGCCTCAAAACCCAAGACTAGCCTAAGCATTTACACTATAGCTATACAAAGCATGAGTGATATGGCCATGGCGGCCTAAAACAGTCCTAGAACACTTCAAAATAAGCATAAAATCATGTTTGAGCAAGGCCAAAATATGCTAGTATGATGAATCAAAACATCATGCACAAAAGGCTAGTAAACAAGATTTGTTCTACACCTATATGGAGCATGCAAAGGATGATCAAACTAACTATGGATAGGGTCATAACATGCCAAATGATGACCAAATACATGCTGAAATGTAAACCAAACAAGCTAAAATGACATGGCATGGCATGGAGTATATGAAGCTAGTTTAGGGGATTTACACTACAAGTGCATCAAGCAAACATGGAGTAACAAAACCAACCCAAAACAGATTCATGGCATGGCAAAACATCACCAAAAATGGACTGAAATGGACTCAACAAAGACTATGCACACATGCTACTTTGATGAGCTATGGATGGAGTTACACTATACATGCAAGATGCAAGCAAGACATGACCAAACCAACCTTGGACAGGGCCAAGGTAGGTCCTAGAAGTCACAAAAAAAAGGCCTGGACCAAGCCTCAAAAATTCATAGAGGGATGGTCCTTTGGAAGGCCAAAAATGCAAGTAAAGAGGAACACAAAGAGAGGGGACTACCTCCTCTGATTTAGGACCTCAAAACCACACCTCTACCACTGAAATCCCACTGGATTTCAGTGGTAGGAAGGCCAAACCAAGGCTAGCTCGGAGGCCTCCAAATATGGCTTAAAACAAAGCCAAACAAAGAATGCAAGGGGGCTACACACCCCAAACAGCAAAATGACCTTAACCAAACTTAAAAAGCACTTAAAAACAAGACTTTTTTTAGTTATAAGCAAAGCCTAAGACAATATGCAAAGAGGGCTAAAGCAAGGTGCAAGAAAGTGCAAAAATGGGGGAAATGCTCACCCTTGAAGACTCTCTTCGAAACTAGCAATTTCAGGGGGTGGAAGCTTGCTTTCAGACCTCAAGAAGACCTCCCAAGAAGCTTGATTCAATGGTGGTGGTGTATTTCTATGTGTTGTAGTGCAAACGTGCAAGGAAATCCAACTTCAAGGCACAAAGCACAAGCAATATAGAGAGAAAGGGAGTTTTTGCTCTTCAAAAACTCAGAACCCTGTCTAAGGAAGAAGCCTCTTCCTTATATAGAGGAATGAAAAGCCAAAGCTTCTTCAAGAAGCTTTGCAAGGCCTTCATCCCTCCATACACGTGTATGGAGGGGGGTAAACAAAAATCCAGCTGGCTCAAAAGATCTGGAGGAAAACCAGCTGAGATAGGGGGGGTGCCGGCCATCAGTAATGGCCGGCAGTGGCACACTGATGGCCGGCAGGGCTTCATCAGTGGCCGGCAGGAACAAAGCCATGGCCGACAGTGCCATGCTATGGCCGGCAATGCACCAGGAGGGCCACCCTGAAAGGATCAAATCAGGGTCCAAAAATGAGGCAGAAAGGATACAAGGTCCGGGAAACTTGAACCGGTGACGTTCCGCCGCGACAGTCAAGTGCTGGGCGAGCAATCGAACCAGTTGTTGGGTGTACCTACAAGAACAACCAAGTCTTGAGGACGGTCAAAAATGGGGTGTCTACAACAACATTCCGCTAGTTTGGCACACAGCTCATTACACAACGCTTTATTAATTCGCGCACAGCTCGTTCGGGCACACAACACATAACACTGCTCAATCTGAACACACAGTCCATAACACAGCATTCTGTTTTGTTGGCACACAGCTCATAACACTGCTCAATCTGAACACACAGTCCATAACACAACATTCTATTTTGTTGGCCCACAGCTCATAACACTGCTCAATCTGAACACACAGCCCATAACACAGCATTCTGTTTTGTTGGCACACAGCTCATAACACTGCTCAATCTGAACACACAGTCCATAACACAGCATTCTGTTTTGTTGGCACACAGCTCATAACACTGCTCAATCTGAACACACAGTCCATAACACAGCATTCTGTTTTGTTGGCACACAGCTCATAACACTGCTCAATCTGAACACACAGTCCATAACGTAGCATTCTATTTTGTTGGCACACAGCTCATAACACTGCTCAATTTGAACACACAGCCCATAACACAACATTCTGTTTTGTTGGCACACAGCTCATAACACTGCTCAATCTGAACACACAGTCCATAACACAGCATTCTGTTTTGTTGGCACACAGCTCATAACACTGCTCAATCTGAACACACAGTCCATAACACAGCATTCTGTTTTGTTGGCACACAGCTCATAACACAGTACACTTTTGCATTTTGAACACACAGCTCAAACTTTTGAATTTCTGAACACGCAGCTCATACTCTTTGTTGTGAACACGCAGCTCACATTTTTGAAATTTGAACACGCAGCTCAAACTTTTGGTGGTGAACACGCAGCTCAAAAATTTTGTGGTGAACACGAAGCTCACATTTTTCAAGTTTTGAACACGCAGCTCAAACTTTTTGTGGTGAACACGCAACTCACATTTTTGAAATTTTGAACACGCAGCTCAATTTTTGTGGTGAACACGCAGCTCACATCTTTTTGAGTTTTGAACACGCAACTCAAACTTTTTGCGGTGAACACGCAGCTCACATCTTTTTGAGTTTTGAACACGCAGCTCACATCTTTTGAAATTTTGAACACGTAGCTCAAAAATTTTATGGTGAACACACAGCTCACATTTTTGAAATTTTGAACACACAGCTCACGTTTTTTGAAATTTTGAACACGCAGCTCATACATTTGCATTTGCACGCAGCCCATACATTTGATTCTGAACACGCAGCTCATACATTTGCATTTGCACGCAGCCCATACATTTGATTCTAAACACGCAGCTCATACATTTGCATTTGCACGCAGCCCATACATTTGATTCTGAACACGTAGCTCATACATTTGATTCTGAACTGAATACATCTATTCATTCTGAATGCAGGTGTCCTCCCGTTTCACACGGGGTGATGGATCTATCCTTGTGAGGGAGTGGTACGCCGAGCTCCCGGATACTGTCCGATACATTGTGGACGGGGCAGGGTTTGGCCCATTCTGTGTGGGATTGTCACGTCATCCAGCGAGCAGGACCCTCCTGGGTGCATTTGTAAAGAGATGGTGGGACACCACTAACTCCTTCCATTTTTCGGCTACCAAGGACATGACGATGACCCCATTTGATTTATCCATGCTGACGGGCCTTGACGTGGGAGGCCGGCCGATCCCATACGACGCAGATATAGGTGAGTGGGAGGCCGTGTGGATTTATTTGCTCAGAGACTGTCCACCGATCGACAGATCATCAGGTAGGGTCAGGTACACCTGGTTCTCCGAGCAGTATCGGAGGACTATGCCCCAGACCATTGAGGCCATACATCAGTATGCCCGGAGATTTTTGATGTTCCTCTTCGGGACCACACTACTCTCTGACAGGGGGAACACAGTTGGGCTTTATCTGCTGAGTGCTCTAGTGGACCTATCACAGGTTCGACGCTTTGATTGGGGTGGCGCTGCCCTCGCTTCCCTTTACTGCTACATGAGTGCGACCTCTCACGAGCGGGGGACCATAGTTGGGGGCTACTGGCGAGCCTGGGAGGTACATTCTACCTTCTTGATTTACAGTCCTACTTTCAATTATCTGTACACTGCACACGGCACACATTACATTCTGTATTCTACATTCTACACTTAACATTCTGCATTTTCTGTATATTCTGCACTCAGCTCTCTGCATTCAGCATCCTGTACTTTCTGTACTCGCATTCCGCACTCAGCATTCTATATTTTGATTCCGCACTCAACATTCTGTATTCTCTGTACATTCTGTATACTACACACAGCATTCTGTATTCTCTCTACATTCCGCATTTTGTATTCTGCACTCAGCATTCTGTATTCTCTGTACATTCCGCATTTTGTATTCTGCACTCAGCATTCTGTATTCTCTATACATTCTGTATACTGCACACAGCATTCTGCACTCAGCATTCTGTATTCTGATTTTGCACTCAGCATTCTGTATTCTCTGTACATTCTGTATACTGCACACAGCATTCTGTATTTTCTGACGACCACTGTCTTGCCTTTTACAACTGTGGGTTTATGCATACTTCCCGACACTGGCTCCTGAGCTTGAGGTTGAGGCACCCCTTGAGATCCCCTACTTGCACAGATTTGAGGGTTGGTGCCGGCCGAGGCCCCGACAGACTTTGCCCTTCCTCCGGCAGTTTTTCAATACTGTATGGACGACGGAGGTAATCCAAAACTCTCAGTTCTTCCTGCTTTCAGTTTTGATTCATCTCGCATATTCATGACATCTAATTAGCTCATGCACTTGCTACCCGCAGGCTAACTAGCTGCCTTGGATAGCCATGCCAAGGAATCCTCGATTTCTGTTCGCTGGGACATGGGGCACTTCGTGATACAGGGTTCTGCTTTAGGGACCGGTTGGCAGAGCGTGGTTCCTCGGAGAGCGCTTCATGCGCCAGATGATGGGGAACTCTGATCAAGACATCCCCTCATTGCCTCCACCAGAGATGCGGTCTGCAGGGGATCTCACACCCCAGAAGACGGAGGACCTCATGTTGGGTATTGACGCGGTGCTTTTCCTGGAGGGGGGGATTACGCGACATATCGCCATACATACTTGATGCCTCTACTATCAGATGTTCGTGCCTCCAGGAGGAGGGTGCTGACGTTCCTTCCTCGAGTTGCACCTGAGCTAGAGACTTTCCCTCGACCAGCAGAGCCGGCACATCGAAGGGTGGGGCTGGGTGGATGCCCTCTACTTGCCAGTATGCTGGATGGCTAGATCTTCCGACCGAGCTGACAGGTTGGGAGTATGGCAGACCATACGAGATCCCGCTAGAGCCTTCGCGGCCAGATCATCGATACGTCAGTGACCCTAACTCACCACTGGTATGCTTCACAGTTTTGATTTATCATTCAGATATTTAGACCTTCATTCATTCACTAATGACTTGAACTTGTGTGTGCAGCCTCCCAGGGAGTATACTGAAGGGTTACTCGGAGTGGTGGCTTCATTCAAGGGCATGGTTCTGCGGAGGGAGACGATGCTTTGTGCCTCCGGCGTTCAAGTACTTCTTGATTTCCTCACATTTATCATGCTTCTGATGACATATGGAAACTGAACATTTCACTGTATTGATTCATTATATACGTAGAGCACATCTGACACATCGTATTCACACACCATATCTGCATGCACCCGCTCTATGTCATTCTTACATCTGCATCTGATATACATACTGGCTGACGCATTCAAACTATCCGTTTCAGGTCCTGCCTCTGCGGACTGGGCCATCCAGGCCTTCTCAAGCAGCTAGGAGAGGAGTCTCAGCACGCGGCTGAGGGGGACGCAGGGCACCTGTCAGACAGGATGACGAGCCTAGCGAGGAGGAGGAGTTGGTACATCCACAGTCAGAGACATCTGCAGGCAGGGATGACGACTCTAGTTCTAGTGCTGAGGGCAGAGGCGACGCTGAGGAGGATTCCGAGGATGGTGACTCCGATTCAGATGATGGTGCCGGTGCCGGTGGCGTGGAGGCTGCTCAGCCGAAGAGGGTGAAGACGGCCTCTCGGTCTTGAGCTTGATGGCGCCGATGCAGATGTGCCTGCATTATTTTTCTTTTTTACATGTAGTTGTAGCACATTGTACAGCTTAGGCAGTTTTATTTTTCTTCAAAACTTGTACCCTTTTGTAAAATGTTGTAAAAAAAAAAGCCATGATGGAATGAAAATGACTTTTTGTTCAAAGAGTATTGTACTTGTATTCTTAGCATCGCATCGCATTGCACCATTTTGCACAAAAAAATAATTTGAATGAAAATTAAAACAACGTGTATTACCAAGTCAGGTAGTGAACCGACGCGACAAACTAAACAACTTAACTCACTAAGAAACAAAACCTTAGCAAGTTTACAACTTGATAAGCAACGAGCAACAACTCGATAAACAAAGAGCAACAACTCGATAAGGAAAAACTTAACAACTCGATAAGCAAAACAACATCGAAGAGCGAATGCATTTTGAGACAAACAAATCGACAAAATGCATCCGAAACAGAGGTAAACTTGGACCTTCAGTATTCTCAGCACACAGGAAAGCTAGAGACTCCCTTCTAGAGACAAGAAACAGTTGGAAACCAGCTTTTGGCACATGGCTGACCACTTTTAGAGCCTACCGACCAGTTATTCTGCCTGCAGCCCAAAAAAGTAGCTGGCCGACCAGAAAAAGTGGTCGGCCGACCACTTATCCTGGGAACCTCCAGTTTTGTGACACCTGTCCTTCAAACAGTGCCTTATCTTTCATAAAGGTTCCAACTTCGTGGTTCCCTCATTCCAACTCAGTTTTGCACCAAAATAGAGGCGTTCCTCATCCAAAATCTCACAAGTTGGATCGCTTCCTTGGATGGCTCAGAAAAGGTGAATTTCCGGGGGTTTGGCATAAATGCACTATTCATGTTGAGCCACACCCCGCTGCGTTTTCCATTCCTTCATGTCGCGGCAAGGTTTTGGAACCCGGTAACACACGTCTTTAGCTTTGCCGGACAAGAAGTGTGTCCCACATTTGAAGACTTCCAAGCTTTAATGGAATCCGAGCGCGGAAGAAATTTTGCCTCAGTCGCGGTTCGGCCACGTCCAAGCCTTAGGAAGGATGTGCGGCCTTACTTTGCATGACACTCGGTCATTGATTCACGATGGAGAGCTAGACATTCCGAACTTGGTTTGTTAGTTTTCTGATGCCGACGACTGTGGTGACCATCATTGGCAGGGTTATCGGCGACATGCGCTTTGCTTGTGCATGATGTCTTATTTCTTGCCTGCCCCAAGCTCTGGTGGGTTTAGGACTCGTTTGATTGAGGTCGCCGAGGGCTTACGAGAATGCAAAAGCTGCATCGCCATGACATTAGCTGAGACGTTGATAGGCTTGGACGCTTTTCATCGCCGGGAGATGGCTAGATGCTCGGGGAGTCCACTACTATTGCAGGTAATACTTCCCACCTTATCTCACATATATTGCTCACATCACTCGGCCCTCAGGCTCGTTTTTCTTTTTCAAAACCCTTTTCTCACTTTTTCTCTCAACGAACATCTCTCTATTCTTTAATCTCTCATTTTTAATCCCTCCACATATATGGTTGATGGACAAATTGAGGATTGTGGACTCTTGCCCCGCATACTCAGCTCGTAGCTATTTCTTCCGACGACGTCTAGTCGATGCCCCTGATGAGGGATGGTGGTTTGACTGGATGTGCAATTTGTCCGCAGGCTGCATTGCTTGGCGCTGCCCTTGGCTTAATTTACCGGCGATGAGCTACAGCATGACTCGCCAGCCCGGGATTCAGTTAGTTGGCCTGACACGCTGTGTCTTTTACTTTCCGTTCTGGATCCGGCGCCAGTTTGGACATGGTCAGACTTGTCCGGAGGAGGGGATAGAGTACCCTGCTACATTTCCGATCCGAGACAAACAGCTAACCCTGTATGCCACGGCATGGAGGACTAGAGAGCTTCTGGCCCCCGCTTCCACTTTCAACTGCACCCTCTCTGATGAGTGCATAGATTGGCTCAATAAAGAGGCACAGGTAGGGCCCACTTTGGCATCAGAGGATTTGACCAGCTCTGGGAGGGGACGCAGGAACACCTGAGTTATCTATGCCCCGAGTTTATTGCTTTATAAGTACTTTCAAGTTTTTCTTTATGAATGTAACCAAAAAGCAACTTCAATTTGTATTCAAAAGTAGGAGAACTCTGTATTAAAATCAATGAAATTGAAGGTTGCGGGAATTGAAAATTTTCTGTTTGGTCCAAAAATGGTCTAAGTTGTAAAAAGATTAATTTGAACAAAATCATCTTTTATTAAAACTTTTCAAAACCATTTTCGATATGGATCAGAACTGGACACGCCTGAGATCTGTCACTGAGATGTACAACCTCGGATTCTAGCAACTAGAAAGTTGCCCCTAGTCTGAATAGGACTGCACCAGAGGTCACAACCGAGGTCCTGAATGCTGAATAGACAAAGATGACCAAACATGATCACATGGACAAAGTTGATCGGGAAAGTGTTTATGGCTGGACTTCAGGATGAAGTTGCCTACGTATTCCAAAGATGGGAATCAAGCCTTATGTAGTTCGGCTCAGGTTCACTCGTGTATTAGCACTCTAACTTTTGCCAAGGCCGCCTTTTGCGGGTTTTCAACCTTACGAGCTCAGTTTTTATAATTTCAAATTTTTTGTGCTCTAACTTTTGCCTAGGTCGCCCTTTCGGGTTTTCAGCCTAGCAAGCCACTCAGGGAAAGTATTTCTTCAACTTGTCCATGTTGATCGGTTAGGAGAACTCTAGGCCATCTAGGTCCATCAGAACGACGGCTCCACCCGACCAGATGGACTTGATGATATAAGGACTAGTCCAATTAGGTCTGAACTTGCCCCTAGGGTCGTGAATGGGAGCTCGGTTGTCTTTGAGCACTAGATCCCCTTCTTTCAAATTCCTGGACTTAACCTTCTTGTTGAAAGCCCTGGCAATTCTTTGTTGATACTCCTGAACATGGTACAGTGCTTTCAGCCTTCTCTCATCAAACAATGTGAGTTCTTCGAACTTGCTCTGCTACCAATCTGCCTTAGCTATCTGACACTCAGCCAGTACTCGTAATGACGGAACCTCAGTCTCGATAGGGAGAACAACCTCCATCCCATAAACCAAGGAATACAGAGTCGCCCCAGTAGAAGTTTGAATTGAGGTCCGATAGCCCCACAGAGCAAATGGCAACTTATCTGGCCGGTCCCGGTAGGTTTCCACCATCTTCTGCAGTATATGCTTGATGTTCTTGTTGGCGGCCTCAACAGCTCCGTTGGTCTGCGGCCGATATGTGGATGACTTATGAAAAGCCACGTTGTACTTCTCCAACAAGTCGATCACCTCCTTCTTGAAGTGGGAACCATTATCTGAAATGATCTCGTTCGGGACCCCGTAGCGACAAATGATGTTGTTCCTGATGAACTTGGTGACATGCAAAGCTTTCAACACCACATATGACTGGGCCTCAACCCACTTTGTGAAGTAGTCTATCGCTACCAAAATGAACTCATGCCCATTGCATCCCTTCGGAGTGACAGCTCCAATCACATCAATCCCCCAGACTGAAAATGGCCATGGCAAAGTCATGTTGTATAGCTTTGTCGGCAGAATGTTCATGCGGTTCGCATGGATCTGACATTTGTGGCATCACCGAACAAAGCCAATACAATCCTCCTCCATGGTGGACCAGTAATAACCCTGTCTAAGGATTTTCCGAGCTAGCATCACCCCGTTCATGTGCGCTCCGCACTCTCCTCCATGGATGGCCTCCATCAGGTGCTTTGATTCTTTGGCATCAATACACAGCTTATGCATCCCGAGATGACCTCTCTTGTATAGTTTTCCTCCGCAGATGATGAACTGAGCAGCCATTCTTCGAATTGCCCTCTTATCTTTGGCATTTGCCCCTGGTGGATATGCCTCTTTTTCCAAGAAGTTCCAGACATTGTAATACCAGGGATTCTCATCTTGTACCTCTTCTATGGCAGCAAGCAGCAAGCAGCTCGTAGGCCGGCGCAAATTTCTGTTCGATAATGATCGGACGCATCCGGACTCCAAAAGGGATGTCTATCATAGAAGATAGAGTTGCTAGTGAATCTGCGAACCTGTTGTTCTCTCTTAACAGATGAGCGAAATTCAGTTTCTCAAACCGAGGAATCAGCAAGTCCAGGGTCTGGTGGTAGATTCTCATTTTTTCTTCTTTGACTTTCCAATCTCCTTTAGCTTGAGATACAACAAGGTTCGAGTCCCCGATGACGTCCAACCGTTTTGTCCCTAGTTCTAGGGCGGCTTCTAAACTGGCAATACATGCCTCATACTCTGCTTCATTGTTTGAGACTTTGAATGCTAAAGGTATACGGGAATTGTCGGGTGCTATCAGCAATACCCCTATCCCATACCCGTATTGGTTTGACTCTCCGTCAAAGTACATCGTCCAAGTTTCGTCTTCAACATGCAAAATAGCCTCGTCTGGGAATAGGTACTCAACTGCTTCATCCCCGTCCACTGGGTGATCGGCTAAGAACTCTACTACCGCTCTCCCCCTTACTGACTTGCGCGTCACATACTTCAGATCGAATTCGGAGAGCAGAAGCAACCAACGAGATAGCCTACCCGTAAGTGTTGGTTTCTCGAAGAGATATTTGATGGGATCTAATCTGGAAACCAGTATTACAGAGTGAGCTAACAGGTAGTGCCGCAGCTTCCTGGTAGCCGATACCAAGGCCAGACAAGCCTTCTCCAGTGGAGTGTAGTGGGTCTCATACTCCAGCATTTTCTTGCTCAGATAGCAGAGAGCCCTCTCCACTTTGTCCTCAGAATCTTGTGCAAGCATGTAGCCCATTGTAGTTTCAGTCACTGAAAGGTACAGAATCAACGGTTTCCCCGACTCAGGCGGTGACAACATAGGTGGGTTCTGTAAGTATTGTTTGATCTGTTCAAAAGCAGCTTGGCATCAGCCATCCCATTGGAATTTCTTTCCTTTCTTCAGGAGACCAAAGAGTGGTTCACAAGTCAAGGTTAATTTTGAAATAAACTGTCTTATGAATTGCACCTTACTCAGAAAGCCTCGCACCCTCTTTTTCAGTCCTTGGTGGTGGCATTTCTAAGATGGCCTTGATTTTTGAAGGGTCGACTTCGATGCCCCTCTGTGTGATCAAGAACCCCAGCATTTTCCCTGCTGTAACACTGAATGTACACTTCTGAGGATTCAGTCGCAGCCCATACTCTCTGATCCGTTGAAAGAATTTTTGCAAGGTGGTGTAGTGGTCCTCTCTTTCCTTGGACTTGACAATAATGTTGTCCACGTACACCTCAACCTCTTTGTGGATCATGTCGTGCAATATTGTGGTTGCAGCCCGTTGATACGTAGCCCCAGCATTCTTCAGCCCAAACGGCATCACCCTATAACAATAGGTTCCCCACGGGGTGGTGAAAGCAGTCTTCTCCCGGTCTTCGGGTGCCATCAATATTTGATTGTAGCCTGAAAACCCATCCATGAACGAGAGCAACGTATGCCCAGCAGTGAAGTCCACTAACTCATCGATATGCGATAGAGGAAAGTCGTCCTTCGGACTAGCTTTGCTCAAATCCCTGAAATACACGCATACCCGAATTCTGCCGTCTTTTTTCGGCACTAGAACGATGTTGGCCAACCAAGTTGGGTATTCAGATATCAGCAGGAACCCTGCGTCAATTTGTTTGGTGACCTCTTCTTTGATCTTGAGAGCCCAGTCTGGGCGGATCCTTCTGAGCTTCTGCTTAACAGGTCGGGCCTCTGGGTCAAGAGGGATCCGGTGCTGTAAAATCTCAGGATGGATTCCAGGCATGTCTTTGTAGGACCACGGGAAAACATCTTTGAAATCTTTTAATAAAGCGACTAAGCGCTTGCGTTCCTCCGACAACAACGTGGACCTAATCTGGACCAGCCGCGGGTCCTTCTCAGTACCAACGTTGATTTGGGTGATTTCGTCAACCAAGGGTTTAACAAACCTCTCCTGCTCTTGATCCAGCAAATATTGCAAAACCGGAGGAATTTTTTCCTCGTCGTTTTCATTAAAATTTTGAAAATCCTGATTCATGCAATAAATTAAGGGCACAGAAAAGTAATCGAAGGCCACAGCCGCACAATTCTCATTAAGCACTTCCAAGTCGCCTGGTTCCTCTGTTACAACAGACTCAATGGAAAAAGAAAAAGACAACCTAGACAGGACTGTGGCATCCGGGTTGTCACTCCCAGGAATACCGGACTCAGACTTAGACGAGCTGGAACCTGATTCCAACTCACAAGACTCAGTGGAATCAGATTCCGGCTCACTACCTGACCTGGTGCTGCTCGATAAGAATCCTTCCTCGTACTGCCAGACAAGGGAAGGTGCAATAGATGCATCCAGAATGTTTGAAGGTGGGCTCGCAGCCGTTTCGTTCCCAATCATGGACACTGAGAGGTCATCCCCCAAGCACTCATGTACAATCGAAGGATCTGAAAGTAGACAAGCCAGTGCTACCCCCATTTTAATCTCTGCGCCCTCGGAAACCTCCTCTTTGTACTGTTTAGCCTCAGCTATCGGGTCTGTTTGTTCCTCGGCAACATCGTCCTCAGACAATTGTATGTCAAAGAAGATCTCAAACCCCGGCAAGCGTCTCCTCTCTGCGTTCAACCATGGCTCTGGAAAGCCGCAGAACGGGAAGTCCTCCCCCTCCCTAACAAAGCGTCCGTTCAGGGTACCTGTAGACACCCCATTTTTGACCGTCCTCAAGACTTGGATGTCACCGTTTGAACACTCGGTGATTACCCATGTTTGTGTTCGTCTGGAGTTCCCGGAGTTCTCGGCTACGCGCCTTGTCTCAGGATCTCCGAACTCGACTGTTTTGTGTCTGGTTTTGCACCAAACACTTGTTTTTTGTCTTGGAAGGGCAGGGAATGGCTTATTAGCCATCCCCACACACCACCGGCCCTCCCCTACCATCACCGGCTACACACTGGTCCCACCGGCACTGTTTTGTTAAAAGATTTGGCCGGTCGGCACTATATGTTGCCGACCGGCACTTTTTTGTGCCGACGATTTCCTTTTATGGCCGGTGTGCACCCTGTACACCTCTGAGGCATGGTGCATGCCAGCTGTGCCAGCTGGAATGCACTATCACTCATCCCCGTGCACAGGGGTGACCCCTTTGCACCTTTGCACCCCTAAACCTTCTAGAAGGTTGACCCTTTGGCCAAGCTTCTTGGAGAAGCTTGGCCAGCTGTCTTAGCTTCTCCAAGAAGCCAAGACCTCTTTGCACCTCTTGCCCCTTTTCCTTTGCTTAGCCATTAAGTCTTGTGGTTTAGTCTTGGCCTATATAAACACCACCCCTCTCCCTTTGAGAGGGGTTAGCCATTTTCAACACAAAACCAGAGCTTCTATATCTATATATCTGTGTTGTACTCTCTCTCTCTCTCTATATCTCACTCTCTCTCATCCTTGTGTGTGTGTTTTGAGCCTAAATAGTGTGTTTTTACCTCACTTTTGCACTAATACACACACCATTACACCTTACTTCGAGATTGAGGGACTTGGAGGGTTGTTTGTTGAGTTTTTGGACTGGTTTTGATCACTAGAGGAGGGCTGCACCACCTGTTCTTCAAGTGTTCTTCAAGGGTGAGCTAGTTACTTTAGTTTCCCCATTTTTGCAACTAGTTTTTACCTATCTTGCTTTGTGTTTTAGGCTTTGTGTATAACTGAAAAAAGTCTTATTTTTTCTTGCTTTTGAACTCTCATTAAGGTTGTTTTATGGTTTGAGTGCAAACTCACCCTCTTAAACCTTATTTTGGCCTATTTGGTTGCTTTTCTTTGAAGCCTTGTTTGCTTTGTTGTTTTTGTCTTCTCATCACTGAAAATCAGAGGGTTTTTAGTGTTGAGGAAAGTGTTTTGAAGTCTTGTATAGGGGAGGGACACCCCTCTCCCCTTTGTCCCTTTCTTGCCTTTGTCTTTGGCCAAAAGGGTAGCATGCATGAGTAGTTGCATTTGGCTTCATTTCAGAGTTTTTTTGGGTGTTTTAGAGCATGTTTAACCTCTGTCTAATGGTGGTTTTGTAGTCCTTAGTATGCTTTGTATACTTGCTTTGTAAATCCTCCATTTTACCTAGAAATGTGCCATGTGTTTAGCCTTGCGTATCTTCATGTTTTGGCTTAGCTTCTTGAAGCTTTTAGTCATGATTTATCATGTGTTAGGTCTGTTGGCCACTGATTTTGTCATGTTTGGCATGATTAGTATAGTTGCTTTGTGTTTTGGCTTGCAAGCCTTGGTTGTATCGGCCTCTAGCATGCTTAGTTTAGGTCATCCTCTTGATTTGGCATCATTTAGGGTCATATTTCAGTCCATAAATCATGTTTGTATGTTTGCATAGGTGGCTTATTTCATGCTTTTAGGGTGTGCCCTTTTATGCCTAGGAATAGGCCTTATGCAAGCTTGTATGTTTAGAGCATTTCGGGGCTGCCATATCAAGGGGATTTGGGTGTGTTTTTGCATGCTAGAATTCTGTTTTTATGTGCCTAACATATGCCATGAGTGGTCATGATAATGGTAGTAAGATGTTCTCTTTGGTGCTATAGGTTTAGGCCCATTTGTTTGCATGCTCGCATGAGTGTTGGTCTACTATTTTGGGCATGTTTTGCCACTGTTTTGGGGAGGTTTGAGGTCTGCCCTATTGTGTTTAAGTCCACCATTGCACATTTATTTGATGCTTGTTGCATGCTTGGTCAATATAGTCTTGACATATGACAATCCTATTGCCTTAAGTGCCCATGTTTGCATCACACTTTGTATCTTGCATACCTAGTATTGCACACTTGTCATAATATGTTGCATTACATTTGGTATGTTTTGCATTTCATCTCACATTGCACCATTTGAGCCATGTTTGCATAACATGCATTGCATTACTTAGTTTGGGGGTGTCAAACCAAGTGTGATAAATGAGGGGTGTTTGTACTTCAAGTGACAAAACACACCTCAATTCTTATGTCACTAGGGCCCTTGATCTTGACATGATAGAGACTTAGTTCTCATTTTGTATGTTGTATGCATTTTTACATTGAAATGCAATCTTGGTTCCTTAGGTTATCATGCACCAAGATGCATAATTGATGGCCCAAGAACCAAGGGTCATGCTTCCTTGAGTCCCATACATGATAGGGGGCATTGGCCATGCTTACATTTGCTCAAAAACTCCATGTCATGCACTGTCTGTCTGCTGTTGCTGTCAAACTGTCCTCTGCAGGAATTTTGTGCCGACCGGCAGTATATAGTGCCGACCGGCACTATATAGGTGGCCGATAACCTCATGGACAGCCGGTGGCTATTTTGGAGGGCCGGTGGACATTTCCTCCAGCCGGTGGTATACAGCAGCATGCAAGGAAGGCATTCTGGGACTTTGGCAATTTTTGGAGAGACAGGGCAGTAAAAAACAGAGGCAGCAGTGCCATGGCGCGGGTTTCCGGGCAAGTCGGATTCGAGCATGCATCATTCGCGCATCCCGAGGCGGGAGGCCGTGGCCTCCTTTTTTTCGCATTTAATTATTAATTAATTAGAATTTTTGTAATAATTTATTATGTATTTGGACTGTATTATTCGGACTGTATATTCTTTTGGTCCCTCCGAGTGAGGGCGTATTTGTAATAAGTGTGCGTGAGTGTGTGTATGTCTTCCAACCCCCATTTCTTTCTTCCCTTTTATTTACCTGCTTACGATGGTAGATTAGGGCATATTTAAATTAGCATACAGTATGATAGCATGCGTGCATCCATACATCTGTCTTACATGCACCGGGCTCGGTACATCACGCTAACTGCATTGTATTTCAATTTCCAAATTGAATACTTGTTACTTGTAGCATTTCACATGCCATGCTTAGGATAGCCGAGCCTGTCTAGATTACACCTTTGCATGCGATGCATTAGTCATTCTAACATGAACTAGGGCATGCATGTTTGCTAACTAGTTTCTTGTTTTGGCACGGAGTACGATGTAAGTATTTATGCTTTAGCATCCCACATGCGTGTGAATGTTAACATGACAGTATGCTTGCCATGCGGCTAAGTGCTTATATGAGATAAACTGTTTGAATGCCTGTGGATGGAGGTTGGATTGTTTGAGTTGGAAAAACTCGTTGAAATCCGTGTTTTAGCCTACTTGCGAGTAGCAAATTCCGAAGCGCTTTCAAAACAAACGGATATGCAATGTTTATTTCCAAATTAGGCAATCTAGTCTATACTTGTTTGCTGTGCGCATAACATAGTAATTCTAGGCTAATAATTGGAATAAGAACATAATGTTTTCAAAATCGGATATCACGGTTAGTAGAGGCCGGTCTTCGGACCGGGCGAAAGGGGGTGCTCATAGCTGACCTTCCCCGATCGTACCCATGCTCCCGAGCCAAGACATTTGGTGATGACGGACACGTGGCCTTCGGCACCGAGTCAGGGTTTCCTAAATTTCCCATTTTAAAAATATTTAGGTGGCGACTCTGTATCTGGCAAAGCAGTCCATGTTTGGCACTTCTTTTCAAAATCTGTTTTTCTCAAAACGATTTGCCAGAGTTGGACTCTTTGGTTCAGATTAAGAACCGTGACATTTGAGTCCGAACTGTAGTGACCCACCATTGAACCAGAACGGGGGGAACTCGCACTCCTCGCCCGGGATGCTTCGGGGACGTCTACAGTTTCTGGCGACTCTGCTGGGGAGTTTAGAGAGCTTGACTCGAACTCGTGATATCCTGTTTTGACTACACTTATGTGTTTCTTTGCATTGCATGTGCATTGGTGCGCCTAGGACACCGTGTTGGCCATCTGCTATTCCTGAGCGGTTTGCTGGAGGCTTGTCTTGTCAAGGCATGACCATAAGGCTGACCGGTTGCGGGCTCTGCCAGTATGGGAACACAAACCCCGGTTTTACCGGGGCACCCTTTTTGACCATTCGACCTAGTGCATATTCGGATCCATAGTGACCATTCCAAACTAGGACAGGTTGCTTACCCGATATAGGTTGTTTGAAACCGCTGTGCGTAGTGAAACCCTAGCTCCTGACAAAATAGGACAGGGAAACCCTACCCCAACATAGGGGTGTATTGGCTCTCTTTTACATGTTATGTGTTTTTAGAGTGTATCTCTACAGGGAATGCGCATATCAGTTTGCAAGTTTTGATATCCGGCCTGAGGGCACC
Source organism: Camellia japonica (assembly GCA_030407325.1). Taxonomy (NCBI): domain Eukaryota; kingdom Viridiplantae; phylum Streptophyta; class Magnoliopsida; order Ericales; family Theaceae; genus Camellia; species Camellia japonica. Next base: position 54,566,675 of record JAPPVO010000031.1, on the reverse strand, counting down.
AGAACAGTATTTTGGGAATCAGTTATCTGTGGGTACCAGATTCAGACATAGGGGCAATGATTCAGAAACAGTGATCAGCATTTGAGGAACAATGTATCCAGTTCACGAGCAGTGCGTGCTATGATATCCAAACCGTGTGTTGTATGTTTATTTTATGCCGTTGTGCTGTCCAATTGTCTGTTTATTTATACGCTTTATTTATCTTTTTACTAGGTAGTTAAGCACGATTGCTTCTGACCCAGTAGATACTCCCCAAGCACTCTGGACTAGAGGTCGTCGACTCCATCGATCTGAGGATCTGGTAGACGGACAACCAGTGTACTACTCACTACCCCCGGTTACTAGACGGAGGTCAGTCAGACAGAGGACATCAGTACAGCAGTCAGTTCAGAGGGCCTTATCTACCCCACCTGTGTTCAGTAGGGATCAGGGTTCCGTATCACCAACAGAGAGAGAATATATACCGGTAATTCAACCAGAGCAGGATAGTATGGCTAGTTTAGAGGAGATGGTGCGCCACCTCCAAGAGAGCATGAAAACAATGCAGCAGGATGCCGTCCGTCAGGCAGAGTTCGCCAGGCAACAGGCTACAGTTGTGAGGAACAGGCAGAGACAATTGCCAGGCTAGAGCAGCAAACTGGAGCATCTGCTTCGCATCAAGCTCCTCCCCACCAGGAGTTCCTAACGTCGGGGAGACAGCCAATGTTCAGACTGATACAGAACTTCCCACAGGACCACCCCCACCTCCAATCCTACCTCAAATCCAACCTCAGCTATCAAAAACACCCACCAACCTACCGGACTCTCCCTTTGAGTTCGAGACTGATCCCACCGCACTAAAGTTGAGCAAGCTTGAAAAGTTGTTCAAGAGATCCCAAGGGGTCAAGACCATCCCCGACATTGAAGATGGATACACCGATGCAGCTGTGACGCTGCCCGACAGATTCAAAATGCCTCATATTGATCGATTTGACGGGTCCAGGGACCCCATGGTGCACTTAAGACTGTTTTCAGATGTCCTAAGGCCAATGGGCCTCAGTAGGCTTCAGAAGTTGTCTTTATTTGGCCGAACCCTATCAGGTGTGGCGGCCATATGGTATGCCAAGCTAGAAGATGACGTCAAGAGGAATTGGGACGAAATGGCTGAGGCCTTCATCGCGCAGTACTCGTACAATACACAGATTGAGATTACAACCCGTGATCTCGAGACGACTAGGCAAGAGCCTAAGGAGAGTTTTTCAGAATTTGTAACCAGATGGAGGGCCAAGGCTTCGATGATGACCTTGAGGCCTACGGACAAAGACCAGATTCGGATGATTGTGCGCAATCTTCAGCCGAAGTTGATGCAAAAGATGATAGTACTCCCCTTTCCCACTTTTTCTGACCTACATGAAATGGGGGTGCAGATTGAGGATGCCTTGAAGCAAGGCTTGATTGATAACGACCGGGAGCAACCCCGATGAACTTTCAATCGTGGTAGCAATGCAGGCCCGAGCGGCACCACAACTACGAGAGCCTCCGAAGTAAGCATGGTCACCACTAACCCCCCTCCAAGAGATACGGCAGCTGCACCATTCTCCGGTGCGTCCGGAAGTAACCCACCAACAGCCAAATACCCACCCAAGAACACCAGAACCTTCGCCCCACTTTACATGTCCCTGTCCAAGGCTTTGGGGGTGCTAATCAAAAAAGGGCACTTGAAGCCCCTGGAGCCGCGGCCCTTACCAGAAAAACTTCCCCTACCCATAACCCAGCCAAGTATTGTGCGTTTCACCAACAGCACGGTCACGACACCGACCAGTGCTATCGGTTACGCCATGAAATTCAAGATCTCATCGATAACGGGGTGATTCTGCCTCCCGAGAAACCCAATGTTACTACAAACCCCCTTCCCACACATAACCAAGCTCCACCACCCAAAAGACTCAATTTTATCCATACTGGGGCCGTGTCCTACGACCCTAGTATCTATATCACACCTACCCACCTGCCTAAACCGGGGGTGTTTCTTCCCGATTGCACCAGCTTGTGCATGATGGACATCTCCATGACCCAACCTAAGCCACTGGTGGTGACCGCCGAGAACAGGAGAGAGGAGATCCCGAAGAAAAAATGAGTTGTTGAGCCAGAGTCTGCGCGATTTGGAATTTGTATTGAAAAAACGTATAGTCCGGGTGACTACATTTTATCGATAGGCCAGGATGTGCCAGCGGTGGAACTTCCAGCCGGAGGAGAACTGTGTGTAATCCAAGGAGATAGTCTGGGATAGGAAACAGATGGTGTAACAGCTGTGGGGGAGGACCTTGCCGATCTCCAGTTTTACAGTGACCAAGACCCAGAGGATGCGACAGTCGCATGGTTCGATTATGAGAATTCAGCAGAAGTTACTGGTTGGTTGGACGATCAACCTGATGTGATAGGAGAGTTTCAGTCAGAACAGGACTCAGCAGGATTGAGAATATCAGCAGCGGCCGGAAGGGTCGAAGAGCAGAGTACATCGCCGGAGGGCGCCGGTGTCAAGAATTTCGCCCGAGATTGGAATATTTTGAGTACAAGGATTATTGAACAGTCAGTTATGTCGGATCAAGTAAGTTTTGAAGATTCCGAGAGAATCAGGAAGGCGAAGGCCCATGTGGGAGTTGAAACTGCTGTGTGCACAGGAACCGAGAATACTGCAGGCATGTGGATGGAAGGTGCTGCAAGCGCAAAAACAGTCATACCAGAGCCAGACAGGTGTCTGTCGATCGCTGATGGAATGTGGTGGGAAGATGAGGACTTATGTCTTGCTCACACTGACGAAGATTGGGGGAATAACCAACCTGATAACACCTGGTACCTTGGAGAGGTCGACCACATGACACGGAGTGGGCGGTATTTCAAACCCCCACACTTAGATCAACCAGAAACCTCGGGGAAGGATAGGAAGCGAGAAGCAAAAGGAGAAGCAGCTTGAAGAGGAAGCTGTACTCAAACAGCTAAAAAAGATACAAGCGGATATCTCCATCTGGGGATTGCTCATGGCCTCACGTGTACATAGGCAGGCTGTCTTGACGGCCATGGATAAGGCCAAACTCTCCATAGAGACTACGCCAGAGCAACTGGTTGGGCTGGTTTTCCCGGGAGGAGGTTCCCCGGCATTAACTTTTTCGGACAAAGAACTTCCGCCCGAGGGCATAAATCACAATAAACCCCTCTACATCTCCGTGGAATGTAGAGATAAGTGGATACCGGTGGTACTTGTTGATACCGGGTCTGCCATCAACGTCTGCCCAGCAAGAACAGCATATGCGATTGGCTTGAAAATCGCAGATTTCGTACCAACAGCCCAGGTCATTCGGGCGTACGACAATACAAGTAGAGAAGTAATGGGGACAGTTAAAGTCCAGACAAAGGTCGGGCCGGCACGACACGAGATAGATTTCCATGTTCTAGAAGTTCCCGCAACCTTTAATTTGCTTTTAGGGCGGCCGTGGCTGCATCAAGTGAAGGCAGTGTCATCTACTTTGCATCAAATGGTGAAATACCCCTACGGGAAGGGAGTAGCCATTGTCTTTGGGAATTCATCAATCCACCCGCCACGGAGGTATCCACGCCTGTTCTAGAAATCGAGCATGGCATGGAAGATGTGTTCATATCAGGTTTTACCTTGGCCGAGGCTCAGGTCGTACAGAATATCATGGCTGCTAATGAAGGGATATATGTCAGTGCCCAAGCAGTGTATCTCATGAACAAGCTCCAATACATCCCCGGGATGGGATTAGGAAAGAGCGGCCGTAAGGGCATTGCAGCCTTGGCCGAAGTGCCGCACAACCCCCATACCTTCGGTTGGGTTATCTACCACCAAGGAAGATTGGGTAAGAAAAGGAAAAGAGATGGCTGAAGAGCCAAAGCAAAACAGATGGGAAAACCCTTTGAATTGATGCATCGGCCCATTCGGGGTACCCTAAACGGACGCTTCGTCCGAGAGGGGGAGGTTTTCCATTCTGTGGTTTTCCGGAGCCGTGGTTGAACGCAGAGAGAAGCGCGTGCCAGGGTTCGAAATTTTCTTTGACCTGCAGTTACTTGGGGATGATGTTGCTGAAGAGCAGACAGACCCAACAGTTGAGGATGAGCATAGCAAAGAGTTAGAGTCTGCGGGCACAGAGTTTGAAATGGGGGTAGCACTGGCATGTCTACTTTCAGATCCTTCGATCGACCAGTTGTGCTTGGGGGATAACTCCTCGGTGTCCATGATCGGAGATGAAACGGCGCGGGCCTACCAGCAGCTATCTTGGATGCATCCATCGCACCCTCCCTCACCTGGCAGTACGAGGAGGGGTTTTTGTCGAGCAGCACCGGGTCAGGTAGTGAGCCGGAATCTGATTCCACCGAGTCTTGTGAGTCGGAATCAGGTTCCAGCTCGTCTGAGTCTGAGTCCGGTATTCCTGGGGTGATAACCCGGATGCCACAGTCCTGTCCAGGTCGTCTTTTTCTTTCTCTTTTGAGTCTGTTGTAACAGAAGAATTGGACGGTTGGAAGTATCTAATGAGAATGAGGTGAATGTGGTTTCCGAGTACTTTTCTGTGCCTTTGATTTATTGCTTAAATCAGGACTTTCAAAATTTTGATGAAAACGACGAGGACGAAATTCCTCCGGTTTTGCAACGACTAATTGAACAAGAGCAGGAGGTTTGTTAAACCCTTAATGGATGAAATCACACCGTGAACATTGGTACTGAGAAGGACCCGCGGCTGGTCCAGATCGGGTCCACGTTGTCTTCGGAGGAACGCGAGCGCTTAGTCGCTTTATTAAAAGATTTCAAAGATGTTTTCGCGTGGTCCTACGAAGACATGCCTGGAATCGATCCTGAGATTGTACAGCACCGGATCCCTCTTGACCCGGCCCGACCTGTCAAACAGAAACTCAGGAGGATCCGCCCTGATTGGGCCATTAAGATCAAGGAAGAGGTCACCAAGCAGATTGACGCAGGCTTCCTGCTGGTATCCGAATACCCGACTTGGTTGGCCAACATTGTTCCAGTGCCGAAGAAGGATGGCAGAATCCGGGTATGTGTGGATTTCAGGGATTTGAACAGAGCCAGTCCGAAGGATGACTTTCCCTTACCGCATATCGACGAGTTGGTAGATTTCACAGCGGGGCATGCTTTGCTTTCGTTTATGGATGGCTTCTCAGGTTATAATCAGATAGTAATGGCACCCCGAAGACCGGGAGAGAAGACTGCTTTAACCACCCAGTGGGGACATATTGCTACAGAGTGATGCCATTTGGGGTTGAAGAA